>VWZN01009433.1:507787-562787 GCA_013396955.1 Regulus satrapa | reverse complement strand
TCATTACAGTGGTGAATTTGACACATCAGAAATGTCCTTTTGACAGGAAAGTTTATACTGGAATGAAAACTGAAGCAAAAGAAAGAAAAACCAAAGAAAGATGAAAGTGTAATTTATATTCCGGGATTTGTAATAGCGCTCTTGTCTTTAAGGCAGGATATATGTCACCTCTTTAGGAAGGGGAGACGCGGCTTGGGGGAGCCTCGGGGCTCTAATGGGGCTGAGCAGGTGCTGGAGCCGGGCTCATTTCACAACTCAGTGGGGCCTCCAGCCGTGGGGCCTCCAGCCGTGGGGCCTCCGCGGCCGGAGCCCGAGCGGGACGGGCCCCGCACGGCTGAGCTCAAAGGGGTCGGGGCATTTTTTGCGCTCCCTCTGCAAAGGCCGCGGTTAATCGATAACCCAGCTCGGCCTTTCAAGGCCCCCGTTTGATCCTGTCGCGTTTTGGCCCCGTTGTAAATTCAAATTTATCGCCTGATAAGAACGAGTTCGGACGTGATCCCATCCGTGTGGTTTGCTGGCGTGCGCAGGGTGAGGGGAGAGGAGATTTTCCCCATGAAGCCCCTTCTGAATTAATCAAAAGGAGATGCGAAAATCCCTCGTGTAAAAACTCAAATGCGAACGCTGTCTTTGCGGAGAATGAGAAGAACATCAAACTAAAATGTCTTATCATTAATAAATAAATGTATATTTATGCGTTAAGTGTGTCTGTCACCATTTCTGCACGCTGTGAGCTGGGTTTTCATTAGATCAGGAAGGATTAATTTAAATTAAGCAAAGTGAGATCTATATTACCAAAGCAATCAACTGCAAGCGAGTTGGCTGATGCCGCTTCTCTATTTAGAAATCCTCCTCGCTCACGAGGAACTTTTTCCATTGGAATAATTTTCAAGTGGCTAAAAACGGAGCCAGGAGGGGAAACTTGCACGAAGTATCTCACATCACATTTGCTGGGCTGTTGTTTGGTTGAGCTCTACTGGAGTCTACTACGCAGGCACTGGAGCATCTACTATGACTGTATAAAATGTGTTTAATTGGCATGAAAAGGCACTAACAGAGTGCTGGTGGAGTTTCCATCAGCCAGAGGATATCTTATTTACTTTAGCTGAGCTGGAGGACGAGAGGAGAGCGCGTGTGGACGCGTGTGTGTGCGCTTTGGGGGAGTGGGAATCACACACGCTATAAACCCCACAGCATTTATAATGCCACTAACCTCCAAATCCCCAGGAGGACGGCTCGCAAAATGTTTTCCTAATTATAATTTTGCAGATTTATGTTTAACACGGTTTGCCAGTTGTGAAATTGGCAATGACGGTAATACAATTTGACGGGTATTTCATGTTAAAAAATATGCATTTTTATAACATACTTTCCCCACAAGCAAGTAAAAGGAGCTGATGTGAAAGGGAAGGTTTATTTTTTTATGCCACGCCGTGCGAGGAGCTGGGTACACATCTAGGTAGCTGTAATTGATCCAGGAGCCCAGGCTGCATTAAGAATTGATGTGGTACTGTATACATTGTGTTACAGTCACTCCGGAGAGTCTATGAGATACCAGCTCCCTGCTGAGCACATACTTATGTCAATATTTCTGTTAATTGTTGCATTACAAATTGTTACATATCCCAGTGGTGGGAGTTCGCATTTGCGCCTGCAGTGGAGCTGACAACACCTACCCGTGCTCCCAGGAGGTTTCCATACATTGTGGGGTTTGCCTTTTGAAAACGTTATCACAGTTTATCAGCCCAGTGTCATTCCGCTCAGCAGTGACAGGACAGAACCCTCCACCCGCCGTGGGGCTGGGGATTCCCCTGTCTCCTCCCTGCACCAAGAGCACCAGACCAAATCAGATGGACCTGGATTCCCTTCTAGGTTTTGCATTGCTGTGTTACAGGTTTTCCCCTCAGTGTCAGCCTCTTTGAGCTGTTGTTGGGATTCATTAGTGGTGCACCGGTGTTACACAGATCCCTGAACGGGTCATGCTCGGTAGAGGAGATATTTTGTTTGAATTTTCAAAATAAATGGCATCCATTTGGGAAAATTCAATAGCGGTATTGACTTCAGCACACGCAAGATCTGCAAACCCAGGTCAAAACAAAATCTCTCGATGTAATTTCATGCCCAAGTCGCTGACCCCAGGAGTTGACTCCAGCAGCCACCACGGAGTTGATGGCGGCAATAAACCCTCCCTGGGCCTTCCGACCATCAGCCACCCCCTAACAGCAAACGGCGTGGTTTTGGAAGATGAACTTGGATGCGCAGCACAGAATCGAGTTTGCAATATTTACTGTGCTCGTTAATCCCTTTAATTTCTTTCACTTCAGTGAAGAGGAACCTTTTTTGCGTGAACTACAACAGAGCAGGGCCAGCCCTCTCTCTGCTATCAGATACATCTGATAAAGAGGTGAATTTTCTGTCACCAACTGATGTGACGATGAGTTCCTAAACTGGGGGGCAGGTTTCCCCCCAGCCTTTACTCAGGGGAAAGAAAAAGATGAAGTGAGGCAAGGCATTTTCCTTCTCTCCATCTGTCTCTGAGGATCCCTGAGACCTCACGGGGACCCTGAGCCATTGGAGGGGAGGAACTCTTCCCGAGTGTTTGCTCCCAAAGCTCAGCATCCCTGCCAGCTCCCTGCCAGTGGGCTTTACTGGGGGCACTGGGGGAGGGGGCTGGTGGCTCATTGCCCTGAAAACCCTCATAAAGAGAGATTCCACAACAAGGAGACTCTGTGCAAAAGGCTAATTACAGCCTGGGGCTGCATTAACCTTTAGTGTGGGCTCCCCGCCGGGACCTTTGTGAGACTCTGTGTGTGCGTTCACGGCTTGTGTGCACACACAGACCTTCTCCCTCTCCTTGAATTCCCCGTCCTCCGCCGGCACATCCATACACACGTGGATACGCGGCTCTCACACGTACAGATGTTTCTGAGGTACAGAAAACCTTCACAATCCAGGGGTTTGTGCACTGGGGAAGCCAAGGGAAGGAGCAGACTTCCCCAGCTCCCCTCAGTGCGGAACAGAACTGGCTACGGAATTCCCTCCTGGGATGGAAACCAAAACCACAAATCCAGCAAAGACAATAAGCACCAGCTTGTCCCTGGAAAGCAGCTGGTTCAAACCCACACTGGCAAGGAGAAACCATCCAATTCTCTTTGGAAAGGCACACAGAACGCCATCAATGTGAGCCAGGTGCATCAGTAAATATTATGACGGGTGTAAATTTATGACTCAGAGCTACCAGAGTGCTCTCGTGGTTCGTACGAAAACTTGCAGGGATGATGTAGATACTCAGGCAATCTCTGTGCTTTTCCTGGACAGCTACCACGGGAGAGTAAAACTGAAAGCAAAACTTAGGGAAAATTGAACTCGCTAGAGATGATGCTGCAAAATGACTCTAATGGAGACCACAGTCGTTCCAGGCTCGGAGATCCTGTGAGGAAATATTCTGTAACTAATCTGATTTCTGCTCTTACCCACACAATGATCTGGCTGAGGGGGAAAATACCCATGAAAACATCAGCCTGCATCAGATCTCCACATACTTGAAAGCTCACAGAAAACCTAGCACAGCCTCACCTGGCTGATGGCAATACCCTGACACCCCACAAGCTCTCGGGGCGCAGTCCTGCTACAGCAGCCGCTCTTTTACTCCCTCCTGTCATGGAATCCTGGAACGGTGCGGGTTGGAAAGGCCCTTAAAGATCATCCCTCAGCCAAAGGCTTCTCTCTCGTCTCCCAGTGGCCAGGTGAGGACAGAACTCCCACCATGCACCAGCCCCAGTCTCCAACCTCATCCATTCCATTTAAACCTCGCCCCCTTTCCCTTCAGCAGGCTCTTTTTTGGAGTTGCCTTTGCAAACATTTATCCCAACTGGCAGCTTCGTGTCATGAAATAAAACCTCAGCAAAGTATAAAAGCCTCCCATACAAACGATAAATCCCAACCAAAATCAGGTCTGCCACTGAACATCCTCCTCTCCTTGGGGACGGGAGGAGGGAAAAAACACATGACAGATGTTAATCACCTCCTTTAATGAACTGCTTGGAGATATTTAAACGCGGTGGTGTTGATTGTGGTGTGAGAACATATGTACAATAGTATAAAACAAAGTAGAAACATGATGTATTATTAATACACGTTAATTCCTTTACATCTATTTAGAGGCATGGTGAAGGAAGAACATACTGTGTATTCTCACTGTGGCTCTTCTTGGATATAAAGAGACCCTCTGAAGCAAATTCTTCAACCAACTATACTTCAAGAAATAGTAATCTAAAGCACAAGACATTTCCTATTAAAGTTTTAAAAACATAGCTTTAAGTCATACATTACATTGAATGCTTTAATATCTCATCTGATTCAGTAGGTTTTAAACCCCACAGAGGTCACATTTGGAAGCACTAGTCCCTTTTTACAGCATCTCCAAACATTAAATAAAAATAAAAATTATTAGGAGGAATAGAGCCATCTGTAGAGGCTAATAATGTGTCCGTTTGATATTATTATTAATAATGCTATTATTTCTGTTTCTTATTAGGGAGATCATGATTGCTAATGGCTCTAAAGCAGGAGTGATAGCCTTCATTCTGGCCCATCTGTGTTGCAGCCAGAGCGGCGTGAGGGGCTCCAGTTACACCCCAGTTGTCTCTCCTGACCCTATTTGGTGTCTGGAGTCATCCCTGCCGCTGCCCCTAAAGCCTTGGCACGCCCAGCCCTGGGATCTGCTTACAACAAACCCAGACGCAGGCTCTGATGGCCTTGGGAGCAGCTCAAGGTCATGTTGTGATCAGGGCTGGTGGGTTTAGGTGCAGGATGACACCCAGGATGTCACCAGCTGGGCAGGGAAAGCTGTCCCAGCCAGCCCTGGGAAAGGAGCGCGGAGCACAGGGGTTTGGGCCTGCTCCTGATTTAGAACCTTGTTCGTGGTTCTTATCAGAGGTTTCCTTCGGTCAGCTCAGCTGAGCATCGCCTCTGGGCTCGGGCTAAGAGGTGCTCCACGGCCTGCAGGCTTCTGTGCCTGCTCTGCCCTTTCCCTGTGAGCCCAGAAGGCCCTCGGACACCAGTCTGGTGGATGACATCTCTGGCGGTGCTCAACACCCAGGGTGAGTCGCTTGAAACAGTAGCGGTGGTTAATCCAACTGAGTGTAAATATTATGGTAAAGTATAAATGAAGAAGTGGCTGTTGGCCAGCAAATGAATGAAGAAGCACCAGACAGCTCAAGTTTAAAGAGTCCAGCAGCCTCATTTCATTAACTGATCAACCCAGCAGCACTGACCAGGCCCTTCCCTCCTCTCTAACACCAAACATGTCCAGCCCACAGTCCCTCTTCCCCTCTATGTCACTGTTGCGGGTCATATTTAGAGCTGATGATTTGTAATTTATCCAACAGGTACAGGCACATTTCCCCCAGGTAACATTTGTAAACAGAAATAAAGCTGCTGCCGTATTGTTTGCCTCGGAAACTCTGCAATTCTAGTGTGCCATAGAGTAGGCAGCGATGTGTAACCAAGGCCAGTGATAAAAAGAAACTGCAATTGTTTTTTTTAAGGTACAGCTCTAAAACTGTACTATGTGGATTTCCATGGTGTGGCAGCGCAGACAGAAATTACTTTTTTCCCCTCTATAAGAACTGGTTATCTGATTCTCTTTTGTTTCCCTTATTCCAATGTTCAGTTGCATTTTAGTGTTCAGAGCTATAAGGATGCATTGAAACTTATGGAGCCTGACATTTTAACTATCTCATCTTAGCATGATTCATCTCAATTTACTTTCTACAAAAATGTAGCCTGGAAGAATATGAACCATTTTGGGGGCTTGCTAGAAGGCCATAAACTCCATTAAAGAGTAGAGTATCAGCTGCCTTCCAAAGAGGGTTTGCTTGTTACGGGGCTCATCCTGCAGGAGAAATAGGTGCCTGCTGGGAAATGCCACGGAGCCTCAAAGGCTGAATTCCCAGCACTGAGGGGGAATCCAAGCCTTGGGTTGTGTCCTCCACCCTCGCAGTGTTCCGTGCTCTGCTGGAGGAAGAGCGGAACAAAGAAATGCAGCTGTGCCTGCTCTGCGTTGGAGCCTTGAGCAGAGCAGAGGCACCTCAGGAGTTAAACAATGCGGGGATTAAAAGAGCCTCAATAAATTTGATGGGTCGATACGAGCAAACCAAATCATTCATGTGACATTACACAAGCGTCTGTGCAGAAAACACATGATTTTGGAGCCCTGGCCGCAGCCTGACACGTGTTCTGGGGCAGAGCCTCTGTGGACACGGAGTGCCATCGCTCTGCCGGAGTCACCGGAGCCGTGACAAGCGAAACCCACGGGGCAGTGCCCTTTTAGTGCACAATTCCTGTGCAACTCGCACCGCACCACGCCCGGAGCCCTGGCTGTGTGACCACCCCGCCGTGAGGAGCTCCAGGGCCACCGAGCCGCACCGCGGCNCCGCCCGGACCTGGGACTGCTGCGAGCTCTGCCTGCCGTGACACGAAGAGAAACTTTAAACACGGCTCGTTTGGGAGGTTCAAAGCGCTGGGAAAGCCACGGCATCTTCCCAGGTGCTGGTGGGGAAGGTGTCCCCGAGAGGTCAGTGACACTGGCCTGGCCCGTTCCCCCGCCGCACGTCACAGATACAGTGAAACAATAATATATCACCAGGCCTGACCCCTTGGCCTGTATGAATTATCTGTTTTAGAAAGACGTGAAACCACCTTTTATATCCAACATAATAGATATTTAGACATTGTAGATCAATAGTGAACAAGTTTTCTGGTTATAGTTAATGGGTGCCAGAGGGGCATTCTGACATTGACCTCTGACACTCTTGTTGACAAGAAATCTATAGAGGAAAAAAAATAGGAAAGACTGCCAGGTTTTAAAGTTATGAATATAGATCTACAGCGAATAATGGTAATTTTCATTGAGCAGGAATTTTTCATACTTTCCGTTTCAGATGAATTTCTCCAAAATCCTTAATTCTGACCAATGTAAAATTAATAACTGGCCCTTGGTGAACATGGGAAAACAACTGTTCGGCTGCATGACACAATCTGCCATTTGTTACTCGTGTGATATTGTTCTGCTGTCAAAGAAGACTTTTCCCTTTATAAAATAGGCTGTCATTTATAATTCCAAACCAGCACAGATTTGTTAAACAGCCACCTCATAATAGGTCTGGCTAGGAAGTAATACTGGCTCCTGATTCTTGAAAGAAATGGATTTTAAATGATTTTGGAATGAGAACAAGTTTTCTTTTTCTCTTAAGTAGGATTTTACTGTTATGATTTCACACAAAATAGGTTGCTAAAATGTATGGCCATCAAAGCCCTGAGATCAATCCTTTTCCTTTAATATTCAGAGAGCTCGGCTAATTCTCTTGTAATTAGTTGATGCGGAGAAAGGCTGTTAGGAAAGGTGGCGACGGCTTTGAGGGTAAAATTAAATGGTTGTGTCCAATACTAGACACAAAGAGAGCTGCGGTGACAGACAGCACCCCTCAGGTACCGAGCTCTGTGCCCCGCCGTGGCAGGAGAGCCCTGGGCAGGGAAGGGTCCCCTCCGAGGGCAGCGATCGTGTCCCCGTCCCGCAGAGCAAACGCGTTTGTCCCGGCTGGGCTTTTCTCTCCGCGCCGCTCCCATCCCGGGGAGATGAATCAGGACGGGTCCGGCCTGGCTCCGAGGGCAAAGCCGGGTCTGGAGGAGGGAACCCGCCTCCTACGGCTCCAACATTTTAATTAATTTTAACACTGATGCACAAATGAGAGTTAATCGCTCTGCTGCGGTGCTCTCTAATTTACCAAGTTTACTCATTAAAACTTTCCTCCCTGAACTCTGATTGAATGTCATGCTTTTTAAAGGGCCTCTCAAAGAGCCCGGAGGCTTTTCAGGCTGCTGCTGGAACACTTTTTACAATTTGCTGTGCAAGGAGGAATGTGAAAGTGCAGGGGAGAGGGCTGGAGACACCGTTCCAACCGGGCAGAGGCGGCCGGGGCCGCTCGGAAAGGCTCCTGAAAACACACAGGGGCTAAAATCATCTGCCGAACGTCACAGATGGGTCCCAACTTTTACAAATGATTTAACTCTGTCCACACGATGCTCGCGCTGCCTTTTGTCATTTAGTGCAAGAATGTAATACATGCTCCATGACTATTAACTTTATGAGACTGCTTTAGATTGCACAGTGATATGTTTTATTGCTGAGCTGTATAACAAAAAGCGTGCTGATAATCTTATTTGTTTTAGATAATATATTTGCAATGTGTTTGCTAATCTAATTATTTTAGAATCAATATAATAAAACCTTAAGTACACAGTTTGGTCTATTAATTGCTAGAACTAAAATCTGAAATTTATTGTTTAAATGGAGGTTCTCTATTTCAAATTAACTGAAGCAAAATGTAATCTTTACCTTTTTAATTAACTGTGTTCAATATTAGGTAAAAAAAAAATACCTCACATTTCCAGTTCCTTATGAAGGCTGCAGTCAGCAAGGATGGCATTCAATCACACATTTAATTGGCTTTTTTTAAAGTCACTTACGTTACTTGGCTCTCTAAGAAAGTTGCAGCTAAGAAAAAATCTGCTGCATGTAGATTGTGGGAGAATTCACCCAAAATCTAGATGCAGAATAGTTTATTAAAAAAAAAATGTAGGCCCTGTGGATGTGACTGTAAAGATATGTGAAGCAAAGTAAAAATATTTGTTCATTTGTTTCACCTCTGGGCACTGGGAGCTTTACACAGCACCTACAAGTCTGCAGTTATGGTGATTCACATTTGCTGTTCTGCTTTTCTGGTTTATGATATTTCCTTCCGCACTCTCCCTGTGCTTTGGGAAGCAGCTGAATTGTCAGCACAGAGGGTCCCTCAGGACTGGGGCTGTCCTAAGCAGCCAAACCATTTCATGAGGCTTCATTGGCAAAGCCCCTTGACACCGTGGGTGGTTCAGTTAAGAAAACTGCCTCAAGTGTCTCTATTAATACCAAATTCCTGCCTCTGTAGCTCATATGAGCTCAAAGTTTACTCAGGCAATGAAAATGTCTAGCTGGAGATTAAGGCTAACCTTCCTCAAGTTTATAAATCACCTCCACTTCTCTATTTGAATCGATTTTAAATATGAAAGAACTGTGATTCTTCCCTTTTCTATTGCCTTCACACTTCACCCGGTGCCCTACTGCTTCTCCTGACATTTGTTTGGGATTTCCAGTAGCCCGTGGGCAGCCTGGAAAAGTCTTGTCCATGAGGAAAACGTCTGACATGTCCAGTGAGCCTGAAGCACCTGGGAAAGGGCTCATGGCATTTTTCAGGACAATCCATTGGTGCTGTCTCGCTGCTTCCTCATCAGGCACAAGCTCCTGTCCCCAGATCCAGGGACAGCCGAGCTGGAGCTGTGTGAGATGTGTTTGTCAACTTGTAACCCACAAATCTGACACCCAACTCCTGCAGCGCTGCCGCAGAGAATCTGCAAACCACGGAGTGCTTGGGCTGGAAGGGACCTTAAAACCATCCGACACCCACAGGCAGCTCCCAGCACTGCTGCCTCACACGCCAGCCAGCCTCCCAGTTTTGTTTTGCCTCATCTACCTGGCACATTTCTGGCTGAGAAATTAAATTCGGGGGGAAAAGGCATTTTAACAGCCTTCCTTTCACACCTGGGAGTTCCTGCAGCTCTCCTTGCATCAGTGTTTCAGCACATTCCTGGGGTAACTTCTCACTGCCCTGGACTGTGCTGACAGCTGCACAAAGTCAAACCGAGCATCCTGATTTTTCCTAGGATTCCTCCTTCACTGTTTTCCTGTTAGTATTTCCTTAAGGATGTTTTCCTCTGCTTATTCACACCCTGCCACATTAAAACCTTTCCGTGTCTCTTCACCTTTCCATACAAACACTCCCATTAGTGAATTGTATTTGGGGCTGGAAACGCTCATCAACTTCTCGGGAACGATTGCAGAGTTTCTCTCCTCTCTTGCTGGGAATTTATGAATCGATATTTTCAGCTTCATTGCTGCCCAGGTTCTGTGAAACAATCCTTATGTTCAGATCTTTCTGTGGGCTCATCAAGCTGCAGGTCCTATTGAATTGGCTGCAGTTCTGTTTCCAGCTCGTTATGGTGGGAGGCACCGGAACACACGGACAATTGTGGCAGGAGCCCTTTCCTGACACTCCAAACAGGCAACTTTATTAGAATAAGAATCACTGTGGCGGATTGAATTATTCCATCTCCTGCCTCCCCTCTGTAGTGCTGAAACCTGAAGCCTTCTCAGCCGTCCTCCTCTGAACTTCAAGCTGTGGATTTGAGAGAAGGCACGGTGGCTTCCTAAACCACCCAATGCTCTGCGTTCCGCTTCCAGCCACGCACCTGTCTGTCATGCTTAATAAAATGCTCAGGTTGAAAACTACTTCAAATATTAATTCCTGTAAGCCCTTTCCCATACCCTGTGTAAACGCCCCTGTCCGGAGCAGCAGTGATGAATTCAACCTCTGCTCAATCACACTGCACAGAACATCCCTAAATTAATTCCATGTAACAGATATGTTTGTAGGAATTGGGCTTTGCCAGCAGGAAATTCACGACCAAACAAAAAACCCCTCCTTTCATTTAAATCCATGGGTAGTTATGAACAGCTAACCCAGCTCTAGTCATTACCTAGCAATGAAAAATTGACAATCGAGTTATTAGGATAATATATGTAATTAATAGAAATATTAAAAGATTCACCATTAACCTGCATTTGCTCAGAATGCCAGAGGGGTGATTAGTTAGAATGGCACAGAATATTTTATAGTACTTACTGCTCCTCTAAGAAGCCAGAGAGGGGAAAATGGAGATCCAAGCCTCTCCTGGATTGAAGTATGACCTTAATGGTATTCAAATTTTTAAACAGGAACGAAGATAAAGAGAACATGGAAAAAAATATCTTTTGAATTTACCAAAGGGATTAGGACACACCAGAAAGATATATATTTTTTTTGTAAGGTAACTAATCTTTTAAAATCAAGGAGTTCCAAAATTTTTTTGACCGGAAGCAGCTATCCCTCTTTACCACCTCTCACAGTTCAACATCTGTTATTAATGATGGATTTTTTTAAAATCTGAAAATACTACAAACATCTCCTTATCAGACACGACGCAAGATGCCCAGGGTAAGCCTGGAGTGAGGTACAGACAGGCTGCAAGCCACTGTCGGATAAAATGGGGATATATTCCATATATTCAGCACAGCACAGGTTGAGGTTCACCTCAGAAACTATTTTTTAAGCTGCAGAAGGTGACGACCAGCAGGGGTTTTCTAAAATGAATCCAGGTTTGGTTGGACTCGGAGCTGTTGAGAAGGATCACTCGATTGCGGCTCTTGGTGACTGCGGAGGTTTTGTGCCAGTGGGGTTTGTCTGCCCAGAGTGAGCGCTGGCCAGGGCTGCTCCCAGCTGCATTTCTCTCCCGATAAACTCATGCGCTTTGTCTTCTTTTGTTATATGAGGCCAGAACGGTGCGGGCATTAATAACAGCGCAGATAAAAGGGGAGAGAGAAGATCCCCCAGCTCATTCTCCCGTTTCCTGTTTGAGGGATGGTGTGAGACCAAATTAGTGTATGTTTGGGAAGCACAGGGAGGAGCTAAGCGTTGCAATAGAGATGCTAATTTGGAATTAAAGTTCACCAACAATAAATCTGAATTCAGTCACCTGGAAACCCCCACCAGGCTTTGATGCCATAGAAATTGTATGGATTCTTCTCCCTGAGTGTCTTCCTGTGGCATGCAGGATCGCTCCAGACTAATATGACAAGACAATAAATGTTGTTTCCTTGCAAGGCCAAGAGCGACCCGTTAAGGATGGCTGTAAATCAGTCGTCGGATTTGTAACTTTAAAAACTTCATTTTGGGGAAGGAGCCTCACGTGGAGATCCCAGCTTTGACATCCCTCTTGTTAACTCTTCTTTTAAAAGGTGGAATCAACAGAAGTCCCAGCCCAAAGCCAGTGAGAGCTTGGACACACATTGAGCACCGAGCGGAATGGATGAGAGATGGAGAAAGTTAACAAAAACCACATTTTCTTCCTTAAAGAAATATTTCCTCCTGACAGTTTTTGGATTGTGTGCTCTTTGAAATACCCGAGCTATCACAGCATGTTCCCAGAGCAAAAAATATGAGAAGCTCCCAGCACTAAGTGCAAAACATGCGACACCCACGGAGCAAATACATGGCTGTGCATGCAGATGGATAAAAACCTGCCCACAAATAATTCCTGACTCAGTAAAAACGTGCACAAAGATGCAATTCCTTGGGGAAAATCCCAATTTAAATATGTTGGGCATATTCAAGAAGGACCTGCTTAGCAGAACCAAGCCAGAGCTTCATTTGCAGCTAGTTTTGGTAATTTTTAAAGAAGAAAATAAATAAGAAAAATAAGATAAGCAGCAGATAAATTAAAGTGGGTTCTAAGAAGGAGAAATCCAGTGGAAGGATGAGCCTAAGTAACAAATTTCAGATGAAGATCACGATTTTGCTGAATTCACCATCATAAAACTCGATGAATCTCGAGTCTCTTTGAATTATCCAGGTTTCAAACAGTTTCCACCTTTCAAAGAAGAGCATTTCTTTTTTAGGTACTTCTGTTTCCTGGCATGTAACACCTCCCACCGTGTCACAACCCTAGGCCTGATGCTGCAGATTGCAACGGGACCCTTTGAATTCCATGGGGTTTAGAGCATTTTTCATTCCAGGGATGATAAAGTGACAGAAGAGCCCAGAGATGTTACATTCAGACACAGGTGACTGAGAAAACCTTGCCCTTACCTAGCTCACAAAAAAAAAAAAAAAAAAAGGGGGTGGGGGGGAAATTGGGATGAAAGAGGTGATTTTAATTTTCTCTCCTGTAGGAAAAATATGTGGAAAATAGAAAAGAAAAGGTTCATGAGAGGTGGGTTTGTTCCTGAGAAGACCTGAGGGAAGTAACCCCAAGGAAATTAAGCCAAAACTAAGTGTACCCTCCCAGAGACCCTAATTCCATCAATCAAAAACCAGCACATAAAATCTCCAACCTCCTGATTCTCTACAACTGTGCCAGGAATTCATGAGAAATTAAGGATTTCTTTTTCGTGATGACAAGTGAGAGAACAAAGAGAAAGAACAAAGGAGAGGGAAAGAGGGATCGTCCTCCCCAACTCCTCTACTCCCTGCGAGAAGAACTCTGAGGACTCAGACCTGGGGATCAAACCATCATTTCCTGTGTCCAAAGAGAGAGAAAGAAAATATTCAGCTTGGATGGAACATCTTCATTGAACTTTTGATTTGAGAATGCCCTACCACAGCTGTTACCTGGAGTAGGCAGGACGCAGGAGGAAAATGGGATGTGTGACCCTAAAACAGCACTAACACCACCCCAAAGGAGCTGTGCAACAACCAAATAGCAAATTTGAATATTAAATAATGCCATAAACACTTTTGGACTTCGCCGGGGTTTTTAAAGTCAATAGCACATTACGAAAAATTAAGCAGAAAATGAACTTTCCCAAATGTTTTCAGTAGCTGGACAGAATTTGAAAGCCAGAGCCTTCAAATGAACAAAATGTATCCTGGTTTTGGCTTTATAATCCAAAATTCTCATTAGCTTCCTCAGTTCATTTACCATAATTTACCCCTCCCCACAAGTTTTTAGGCGGTGGAGAAGATTAAAGGTGATCCCATAACAGTCTGTTCAGTATTTTACATTCCCTGACCTTTTATGTAATTTGATATGTTCCTTTGGATGTCTTTTCCAGGCGTGGTGGGTGAGAGCTTGATTTATAAACAGTGAATGCACAGGGGATTTTTATGTACTTTGTTCACCCCCTCGGTTTTGTTTTTTTTTTTTCTGGGCTCATTTGCAGTCTATTTGCAATTCATTAAAGGACTTTTCTTTTCGTTAAAATTGCCTTCTTTTTTATTTTTTATTTTTTTAATGTTTCCATACTAGAGGAGGTTTCTTTTGAGCAAGGAAAGTCTTCAGATGCTGTGACAGCTGTTATGGGGTCCCCTGCTTATACTTCACGTTATGGATCTCCCAACTGGAGCATGAAAGGGGCAGGACTGCTTTGGAGGAGGATTTTGATAAAAATCCTGCTCTTTCTTCACCTTTATCTTCAATGTGGAGCAATGAAAGACCATTCTCCCGGCTAAAATTTAAAAAAAATACATTTGAAAGAGCAGAATTGTTGCTTCCAGGCACAGGACAAGGATATTTCTCCTTTACTCGCAGTAAGATTTTGAGGACAGCAGACGAGATGAAGAATGAATCTAAAAATGTGACATTTCTACCATTTTCTGCTCTGTCAGCAGCTTTGCCAGTGCCCAAAAAATGGGCATCTCCACTGGATGAGCCTCGGAAGGAGCCTGCAGTTCTTAGACAGCTGAGCCTGGAGCAAAGGAGGCCCCTCAAGGATTCTGGGACCCTTCAGGGGTTTGGGGACAACCCCAAACTCCTCCCACACAGAGCCAAGGGAGGGACTGGGGTGTCCAGGAGCAGCAACACCTCAGAGAAGAGCAAAGCACAGAAATCCCCCAGACCCCACTTGTGTCAGCTGCAACTCTCTGCTTTTAAGGAGGAGATCCAGTTCAAGACATTTAAAAAGCTTTTAGAAAACTCAGGTTTTCCTTCCCATTCCCTTACCAAAAGTAATTTTTCTCTCCCCTCTGGCTGCTCTGAGCCATGCTCTGTATTTACCCCATTTGGGGGTATTTCACAGCCTGAGTATTGCCACAGTTAAAATAAAAGCCAAACAAATAAAAAGAGCAATTCCACATTCCTGCCCTCTAACAAAGGTACCCTGGCAGTGCCGATGTTTTGAGGACTAAAAATACAGCCTTTTGTGTCTTAACTTAGAAGTCCAAATATATCCAAACGTTTCTATTTTCTTCTAAATATCCTGATTTTCCCCCTTGTCCTGAGTGAGGAAGACGTACTGGATGAAGGATTGACTGAGGCTGGTGGCTGAATGCCAGAATCCAGTGGGAGCCAGGGAATGTGGTGTCATTAGCTACCCAGTAATCAAACCAGCAGGCAGCTTTTAAGAATTTATATATGACCCAATTTTCAGTTTCTCTGATACTTGTACACGTCACAATTTTCTTGGAGCGTAAAACCTCCTGTATGAAAACATTTGCTGGCAGGAAATGGCTTTTTGTTGTTGATTACCTGCTCTGTGAGCGCAATTTGCAGGTTCTCAGGTAAAAAGAGAATGGTTTCATCCTTCTCCCGAGCACAGCAGCTGATGCCAAATGTTTCAGTGCTCTGGGAAAGGCTTTTTCTCTCTCTGTGGGGAGCACTTTTTCTGATCCCCAATGTAGCAGTTAATAAAGTCTCAATAGTCTTTCCACCATTTCCCTCAGCTCCCGTTTGCAGTCCTAAAACTCCACTTCTGCTGTCACTCTGCAGCCTCTCCAATCTTCTCTGCCAAATGATGTTTTCCTTAGCAGGAACTTCCAATGTAGCCCCAATTGTTTCTGTTTTATTGAGGGATTCCTCCTGAGTGGATTTTTCGATAGCATTTTTAACCACACCAGCAGCCACGCTCCTCTAAAGCAAAATTATCTCCAGCTCCCCGAGATTTAATAGCAGTAAAGTTTTTAATGCTGCCTTACTCGAGTCCCCTGAGCCTGCAATGGGTTCCTTCTCTTAATATTCCATTATGTCTGACATGCTCTTGCCATCCATGGAGAGAGATTGGATCTTGTACTCCGAGCTTCCAGACTATCATGTCTCCTGCCTTTCCTCTTTTCCTGGGGATCGTCCTGGACGGAGCTCGCACACAAACAGAACAGAACGAGGAACTGAAGGCCGAGGAATTGTCATTTTTACCCAGGGCAGGTGTTTTTAGGGTATGTTTTAACTGTGGATGTGTTTTCCTTCGCTCCACAGGGAGGTGTTTTCAGGAGCACAGGCAGGGGACACACAGTGACACTTCCAAACATGAGGCGGCAAAATTCAGATCTTAGGAAAAGAGGAAAAGCAGAATTCAAATCCCAGCTGTGCCGAACCAAGCAGTGCCGGCGCCCTCAGGAATACTCGTTGTGTGCCCATCTCGAATTCAGAATAAACAACCTGAGAGGATTGTGTGCTTTGTTCTAATAACCACAGAATTTAGGGATAATCTGGGTAGAGACTTGTGTTGAGAATATTATCAGCTGCTTCCATTAACTCTGCTGAGAGCACAAAGAAATTTCATTCACTAATATTTGAGATACTTGGATAAGAATCCCTTACTGCTGTCAAAGGTACTTCTGTCTCTGAAAGATAAATTATATAGCACATAAGTCATATCGTATATACAATTAGATAGCACAAATAATCATCGACCTGGAGTTTGATCTGCCACACAACCTTCCCACCTGGTCATTCTTTTGGTTATGGATTTATTTTCAAAGCTGAATTACGAACAAATGTTTGGACCGTTGGTTGCACTCACTGGAATGTTTTCCCTGAGCCCGGCTCTGAATCCTGACAGTTAAAAATCAGCTGTCTGTCTTTGATGAAAGGATCATCACCAGAACCAATAACTGTTATCCTTGCAAACCTCAGCACTTGCGCTGCTTGTACAGTGACAAAAGGTATAAATCAGGCTCCTAATTAGTGCCATTAGCAGTCGGTTGTTCTCCTGTGTTATCCCTGATGCCACAGCGGCGGGACAGCAGCCAAGCCTTGGGTGTATCGAACAAAACTGAATCCCGAGTGCAGGGTCTGAAGGGAGCCCGCAGAGGCTCCGATTTTGGGGATGCAGCTCTGAAAATTCCTCGGCATCTCCACACGATTTGCCTTATCACTTGGTGACAGCACAAGAGGCCGTGCCTTGCATTGCTGCCTGCCGGCACTAATTACAACGTCACAAAAATTCCAGCGTTTTCCCCCAAAAAGAAAACCACCTCTGCATGATGGCGTAAGGGCAGCTACACCACCAGCAGCTGCCGGCTGATATTCCCTGTTTGTATTTATGTGTTACCGTCTCGTCTCTATCATTCCAGCCTGGCAGACACCAACTGTTAATACCACACAGTCATTTCTGCGGCGGGCTCTAATGCCTGTGAGATGCATTTATTTCTTTAGCCTCTGAGTAGAATTATTAGAAGTCATCAATGAAGAGCTGATGGTTAGAAAGAATAAAAATAAAAGGACCAAAAAAAGGTAAAGGCAGCTGGAAATAATCTGTGTACATGTAGAAGAATCTGTTTTATGGATCATATCCAGCTGCTCCAGTGCATGGATGTGCTTGTGCTGGATTATTTGCATTTCATTCTGCTCGGCTCTTTGCTTGGCTCTAATGCCGTTCTGCCTCTGGTGACAGCAGCGAGAGGTGAAGTGTTGGCCTCCTGCAGTGAACACAACGCGGTGGCCAAACTCTGTCCTGGCAGAGCTGCTCCTGCGCTGCTGCCCCCTCAAGGAAACCTGGCGTGAAGAGCGCTGGGTTTCCTGAGCAGCCCTGAAAGAGCAGAAGCATTCCAAGCATCCCAAAAAGGAATAAATGAAATCAGCCCCTCGCCACCGCTGTACCGGCAAGGGAAATACAAATAGATGTGATAAGCGAAGAAGCAGATTGACCAAAAGCTCCAACGTCTTGCTTTAAAATTTACCAGGAGTGTTGAAAGGCTGCTGTGCCACTCCTGGGCTGCGGAGGAGAACTGCTGACTGTGCGCTTCTCCACTAAAGATGGAGCGCAATCTGTATGCAAATGAGATGTTAATATGGCATATAAAAGTAAAATTCAATAAAACAAGTTAGCACCGAGCTCACAGAAATGTGGCCCTTCCTCGGCTTTGGCTCCTGGCTGGGTTTTTGCTGACTCAGTTTCCCCACCTCCCGCGCAGTTTATATAAATTGTGTGATTTAGCAGATAAAACCACAGAGCATCTTTCCTGCTAATGAAGTGCGAGAGGCTTTGACTCGTGTCCACCGCTTTCGAGTGGCTCAGATATCCCCGGCACTGCTGAGGGCAGGGTTACGAACCGCATCCATCGCCCTGAAGTTTGTGCTGCTCGCGTCGCAAAGAGCACAAAAGAGGAAGAATTTATCAGGTCTAATAAAAATATGGGTTAACTATGAGATTGTCTTCACAGTGTCACTTGTAATACAAAGTTTTGCTACCCAACCACGCGTTCTCATGGATTCTTTTGGGTTGGGAAATACCTTCAGGATCAGGGCACTTTACAAACATGAATTAGGGAGTCGTTAATTACCGAGGTGAGAGTCTAACCCGCGTTTCACAGAGCGAGAATCAAAAAATCCTAGAGAGGAAAAGGTCCCAAAATCCTCCCTGAGGTGTCTCACATTCGTATTTATGACTCTGGTCTCCCAGATTTGATTATTTGACAAAAGACCTTGGAAAGTGCTTTTGCTGGCTCCGCTCTCACAGAGGGCCCAAACGATAGAGCTGCAATATATCTTGCACTGTATAAAACCATGGGTTTGACTCGGAGGCCTTTTATTGTTTGAACTAATTAGGTTTTGTTCCTATAACTGCCAAAAATTCCTAATTGCGTTTTAAAGCAGTTAGGCAAAACTGAAGAGTCGGCATTCCCAGAAAATGTCCTTCTTTAGGATTCCTATAAGGAACGAGCATTTATTTTGCCCACGAACATAACGCCCCCTGAGTTACTCAGTCCACTCAGCATGGCTAATTTCTGAGTCTGTCTTTGAAGCAATCATTCCTTTCAATAGTCCAGAAACCTCGGGCTGATTTCACGAGTGGCATTTCTCCACGGGCCGTGTTTTGTGTGGGAGCTTACCAAAATCTGCCCCCTCTTCATGTTCTGCTCAGAAAGGGCCACGGACTCAAACGCAGAACACAAGATTTGCCACGATCACCGCTTTGCTTTACATCAGCTCTTCAAAACTCCACTTCTGCTGGCAGAATGTCGCACAGAGGTTGGGGTGAACAAGGCGGGGAGGTGAGGGTTTGAGCCAGGATGGGAAGAGCTCAGCAGGAAAATGGATAGCTGAGCTCTCTGCTTGGCAAACCAGTATGAAACTGTAATGATTTGCAGGCACTGCAGAACAGATGATCTTTAAAGATTTAAAAGAGAATATGTTCTCTTCTTAAAAGAGAAATAGTGACTTTTCAGATGTGAAAAAATCCTTGTACCTTCCCTGGCAGTTTGTATTCAGCAATGATAACTCCAGAAAAATTCCCCTCTTTACCTCCAGTGACCTCTTGAATCCTGCCATTATCTCGCTTCTCTTCTAAAGCATTACAAGAAAAATAATAGCAGCAATAGTGGGGTTTCTATCAGCATAAATATTTATAGTTACATTTTAATAATATTCATGCAATTTCATAAGAGAAAATAACCTAATGATCTGGCAGGTTATGCTTGTCCAGGGGTTCCTTATTTGCAGATCAAGAAGAAATTTCTTAGCAGCTGGGAGGTGTAAATCGAAGTGATCTTTATTTCCGTATCCTGCCTCAAACGAGTTGCTGCCTTTAATCATCCACCAGGCAAAAGATTTTTTTTCCTACACGAATGAGGAATGTGAGGATTCTCCTCTGGTTTTGCTGGTGGAAGCAACTGGTTTTCTCCTAAAGGCTGGGACAGCTCTGCTCTTGGATTGTACCTTGGTGTCCCTGGGGGTGACAGAACCCCCTGGACTTGGAAAGTCTTTGTGTGGTGTTTGGTGAATTTATTCAACCCGGAGTGCAGGAACAGCAGCTGGAAACTGTTTAAATATTGTGCCTTAAAGCCAGCTCTTGGATTTTTTCCAGCAAATCCTGTGCATTTAGTAACAGCAGATAACAAAACATCATTTCCCATGCTATGACTAGTCTTTAAGCATCAGTAAAAATGTACTTAATCAATTTATATTAAATTACTGTGCAAACACCATAGCAGTTTAAGGCTACGCCTATGTATATTAGACATTTTATCAGATAATTATTATGTCCCCTAAATTTCTGAGCATTACTTGATATTTTATATCTACTCAACTGGTGGTATCTTTAAATGGCTATTTTATTATATCTGGACTAGCACAATAACTGGGACTGCATTAAGAGGCAGTTAGGGATGACACTTTTTAATTGTCTGTGCTGTGCCTTTTGGTGGAGGTGCCTCATGAAAGAGCAAACACTCCCTGAGGAGCTGGGGGCTCCTCCCTGCTCCAGCTGAAGGTGTCCCAGAGCCCCAAGGTGCTGGCACGAGGAAGGACAAACCGGCTCCAACCCATCTGCTCCCGCTGCTCGGCCTCACCTCAGGGCTGTGCCCAAGAATTCTCCACCTACGGGATGTTCTGTGCCTCTTCAAAGCACTTTACAGCCTTAAAGGCTTGGAAACGCTGTTTTATCTGCTGGGTTTGCCCGTGCTGCTGCCCCAGGGCTGCTCCAGGTCCCCTCCGAGCCCCAGCGTGTCCTGGCAGTGCTGAGGGCCCAGGATTCCTCATCCCCACGCCTTCACTGGGCTCTGGGTATGCCTTTGGAGGCACCAACCCAGCATTCATTTTGGATGCCTCCCCAAATTGGCAGAGCACAGTTTTCTCTCTGTTTAAGGAGCTGGGAAGCTTCGACCTCTCCCTGTCTCTGCTGTTTGCTTCTGCTGTCATCTCGTGCATGTCCCTTAATTTCTCTGTATCCTACTGCTGGCACCCTCAAATATGAAACAATTAATGAAGGGCAGACACTCTGGACATTTTTGCCAGGCCACGTCGATTTTAGCGCAGGGAAGCTGCACACTCTTCCTTTGTGTGTCCCTACCAGTGCATTTTCTGTTCTGAGGGGAAATACAACCATTTTACATTATTGCAATTGTAAATGTCTGTTGTCAGGCCCTATTTATAATTATGGAAGTGTTTCCCTGGGGTACCCTTAGCAACTAATTTCAGGATCGGGATAAGTAGAAAATAAACTTGTGCTGGGCTGCATAGACATTTATCAAATCAAATGATTACAGGAAATTAATCTTTCTGTAGTGGTCTATGTAGTCACGAGGAACCAAGTGCATTTTAAATGCATGAATCTCAGTGGTATGGGGAAAAAAATCCCAAAAACCCATGGCCATGTACCCAGCCATATACGTTGGCCCTATGAAAGGAACTAAACATGGATAATTTCCTTCTTTTTCCTCTTACTACCTCTCTAGACCCTCACTGTGAATTTCTTCAGCAAACAAACTTATTGGATGGGCAAATATTTGCTCCGTTTTCCACTTAGGTTTGCTCTGAAATTTTTCAGTTGCTGCTTGCTCAGTCATTTCCTTTATAAAAAGCAGGATTTTTTTTTGAGAGACTTTAAAACATAATCTTACATTTGTGTGGCTCACCAGAACACAAAGCAGAACCTGTGGGTGCTCTGTGACAGAAGAATTTGCCCACCATTGAGATCATTTAATGGCACTCATGAGGTTTTAGCTTACCTGCATGTGGGATTTTTTTAATCTCGAGTTTCTTTTTAGGAGCTATGTGAACTAAAATAGTAAAGGCCAACCGTGACAGGAGATTTTGATGCCTCTGCAGTTGTGCCACTGAGCAAACAGAATGTGCTCCTGGAAGCATCGGGAGCCTTTCCAAGCTGTCCTTGGCACCAGCTTGACCCTGCTCCTGGCTCTGTCCCTGCCCCAGCCCTCCCGGCTCCAGAGCCCTGCTCAGCCAGGGCTGCTCCCAGAGGTGATGCCGTGGCTCTCTCCAGAGCGTTCCCTGCTGAGGATGCAGCCCTGCCATGCCTGCAGGAAGAGCTGAGTGATGCTCTCCAGCCACACCTGAGCTGGAGCAGCTCCAGCCCACCGGGCTGCCCTTGTCCTCTGCTCCACCAGGCACATTCCCAGAGCCACATATTTATTTAATGTTAATGCCTTGGTGTCTTGACATTCATCATGTGCTAAGCTGGGAAAGTAATTAAAGTTAATTTCTGCTTGGGGGAGGATGAGGAAAGGTGGGTGGGGGGGGAGCATCCTCACTGTAAATTCTTATTCATATTTCTTTCCTGTTTTGTGATTCTCAATCGGAGTTTTCTAATAACAGATCATTTCTTTTTGTCTAACTTTAATCTGGCCCTGCTTGACAAGCACCATCCTTTTCGTTGAAGGGTAAGACCACTTAAAGAAAGGCCAATAAGCCCTTGCACTGCTCAGCTGACTGGGGTGATTTGTCACCCTGTGCAGTGGTGGTCACACCAATGGATTTATCTCAAGGTAAATGGAGATGCTGAGACCTGGGACCTGGAGCTTTGATTAAGGCCCCCTTTTTGTAGTGTTGATAGATGTTGCTTGTGTTTATCTATTTGAAATGCCACTAAATCTGTGAATACAATGGAAAAAGAGAGTAGTTTGCAGCTGAAAACATATTAGTGATTTATGTTTCGCTAAGAAGCACAATAGAGAGACAGAGGCTATTAAGAGGAGCTATTTTCATGAGAAATAGTTCTGCTTTAAAACATTATCAACCACACCTTGATAAAGACCTACATGCATGCATAATGGTGTTTACTTATCCCTTTAGTTGAGTGCAATATACATTTGGAATGCACAGCCCCAAATTATTAATAAGCCAGGAGACACTTTGCCATGCAAATGCACAGGAATGGGATACTTTGCATGTTAATTGTCTTCCAGAGAGAAAAAAAAAAACCAGCACGAGGAACCAACCCGGGACTTCAGGTGGGCTCCACATCCCTTCAAACAGCTCCAAATCCTACTGACCATTATTGCCAGCATTTATTCACAACATTTGAGTAGAAATAACCAGTGGGGTGACACAAAGGGATTATAATGCATCGATATAAGTTATAACATGAATCAATGTCAACAAGACGCACCCATTTAAATGAATAGGGTCATATGAGAACGCTGGATCACCCTGACTCGCGTGACAGTTACAAATGCATAACCTAGTCTGCATAATAGGAGTGTACAAACCAGCAGAGATTTGTAAACTTGGTTCATTTCAAGCAGAACTGACCCACAGCAACGGGAAAAGGAGAAGCCAACGGAGCTGTCTAGGACGGGAGCGGTTCTCTGGTTTGCTGTTTAACCAAAGGCACGATGAGGTTTCATTTCCTCCAGCTTGAGCAGCGACCATGGACCTGAGCCGCTGTTAGGTGGCCAAGCCGTTTATCCACAATAAAAGACAAAGATAACACGTCCCCTTCCAAACACATTTCTGTTTACAGATGCAAAACAAAGCTCCCCTGCTCCGCCTGGTGCGCGCGAGTACCTGGGCACGCCGCAAAGGCAGGTTCGGAACGCGCCGCGCCGGGTTATGATTTATGGGAACGTTCCGAGGATTCCTCTCCGCCGCTAATGAACGGCGGAGGGGAGGGAAGGCTGGAAAACGCGGGTGCACCTGGAGCATGAAAACTCCTGCAGTAAGTTATGTACCTGTAGGGCGATGCTGGGGCTTGGCACGGCAGCGCGCTGACAGGAGAGCAAAGCTCTTAAATCTGGACAACACCTGCACCTCATTTGCTTTAGAGAAGCGCCATGACCTGACTGCTGATGGCGAGCCCTCCCTTTCATCCTCGGGATTATGACAAGTTATTAATTGCCACCATTAGCTGCAGCAGCCTGCCTGAGATCTCTGCTGCTCTCTGGAGGTGAGAAACTCCGCGTGTGAACGCCGAGAGAAGAGCCAGGAAGCGCTGGGGCAAACAGAGCAACAATCTGCCCAAAAGGGATTGCGAGGCTGTGAATAATTTATTAGAAAACATTTTTCTTTGTCCTTCCCACAGACCCACAAATCCTCCCCAAGCGCTCTTTAGCAGCCTTGCAGATAATATACTTGCACGTCCCAGAGCTTGCTAAATAGAGTGAGCAGGCCAGAGTTCGCTCCCAGCCCCGCGTCTGCCCGGCACAGCTCAAACACCCTCATCCCCTCCTGGAAGTCCTCCCCGTGCAAGCTTTTTGTAATTAGCTAGAAAAGCGAATGAAAAAAATTACAAATCCATCCTTGGAAAACAATTTTTCCCCCCTTTTGTTTTTAATTAGATAGCGAATGCGTGGGTTCTTTCAGCAGCCCGAATTTCAGCCTGGGTTCACACCTCATTTCCCCCTCCTTTCATGCGCTTGTATGAAGGTGCTCAACCTGTCTCATGAACGTTTTCAGACACCAAACATCATTTCTCAGCACCTAATGGGAAGGTTATGATCAAATCGGGAAAAGCAAGTTCCTACCAGGATGGGGAGAGCAGTGTCAACGTCAGGAGCTTAATGTGCAGTCACCGTGGGGGAATTTGGGTGTGAGGGAAAGATGGCAGTGCTCGGAGGGGACAGGAGGGGAGGATGATCAGAGTGAGCTGATGGGCAAGCAGGGCTTTCAGGTCTCTGCCTCAAACCCTCCCATGCTTGAGCACGCCCAGGGTTGGGTCTGGGGGCCAGCCAGGCGAGGAATCCTCGGCAGAGTGGAGCCCACGTGCTCTTGTCTCCTTTGGTAAACAGGAGAAACTCTTCAGTTTGAGAGCCAGAGTGGAAAACTGCTCTCCAGGCAGAGGTTCAGGACAGAATCCAAGGGTTTGGAGAGGGATTGAGTTCAGCTCCTTGAGTAAAGGGCTCTGATCACTCTGTTCTCACATAGTGCTCAACTTTTAAGGAGTGAAATTCCTCTTCTCTCAAAGAAGAGGCTTCTACCGCTGGGGGATGAGCTCAGGTGGAAAGAAACTCTGCCCTCAAGCCTGGACTCTGGCAGATCCTGCTCCTCAATTCCCCCAGTTCCTCACTTGACACAGCCTTCCGCACTGAAACTCTGAACACACAGCTCAGCTTTGCAGCCCTAGGCTGAGCCTGTCCCCTTGCCCTGGCACACGAAGCTGGTTCTGTGCCTCGCCTGGGGTCTCCTGCCCTGTGAACCACCAGGCCCAACCTCCTTCCTCCCCATCTCCTCTTCCTCCTAATCCTTAGAGTGGGAATCATGCCCTGAGCTTGTCTTTTGCAACATGCAGGAAGGGTAATGCTCAAATATTTTCTTCATTTTTACATTAAAAATTACCATAAAATGTGTCAGTCATAAATCAAAGATAACTTATAAGGGTATAGAGAAGAATTTGTTTTCTCAATGTACTGCAAATCTACTTTTAATTGGCATTTGATTGTACAGCAGGTTTAAAGTTCGCCTATAACATGTGGAAGACTGGCCTTGATCTAAATCCTGTTAGACTAAATGGAAAAACTCCCAGGGAATTCCTGCTACTAGTTATTCTTCAGGTGTTTGATTTCGCAACTCAAACAGTGCTCAGTTCACACCGTTTCCTTAAGGAGCACGTAAAAATGTACTTTTCCTTACAGCCATCATCCTTTGCTAGAATCATTAAAATAGTTTAAACAGAAAAATAAATTATGCCAGCTTTAACAAGGCAGAATGTTATGGTGTCCAATATGGACAATTAACATTTTACTAGCTTCACTTGCCTAAAATAAAACTTTGTTCTCCTCTTCTCCCCCAAACTGCTCAGTAATACAGACATTAATTGTAGTTCTTAATTGCAACTGCTAATAGTCATGGAAAAAATGGTTGATATCACCTTGCCAGCCCAGTACTCCCAACTGGGAATAGGAACCAGTGTGCAAGAGAGTCTGCCCAGCAGGGAGCAGGATTTCTGTGGATAGAATTTATGGATGAATGTATAGAATACAGGAACACAAACAGAAACGGGTTCATGTGGGTGCAGGACCTGCGCACACAGCAGGGAGAGCCTGTCCTGCATCCTGCCCTGTCGTGGTGCAGAGCACAGAATGGAGTTAGCAAATTCTCAATCTGAGTTTGCCTCGTGGCTCTGGAAGAGCGGGGGGACAAAAGGAAAAGCCAGTCAGAGATCCAGCACAGTGAGAGAAATTTAGGAATCGTAAAATCTCCTTTTTGGCACGGTGAGGAATGCAAAGCTCCCATCTAACCACAGAGGTGCTTTCGGATGCCATTTTGAGACCCGGAGCTCTGGCGGAGGCAGCAGATGCAGCTGGCACAGGGAGAGCAAAGGGTTAAGCTGAGGCCACACTCCAGGTATGTTTGTTTCTGCAGGAATGAATGGAGTCACTGTGAGCAGCTGAGTGTTATTTTAACACCTATTCTCTCTCTGGCTCTTCGGCCAGTTCACATGGAACTGGTGTTTCCATGGAGGAGCGAATCCATCTGTGTTTTCTCACCTGCAGGTGTTGGGGGTTTAATTAAAAACTCCAACTAATATGTTGCTATTTTGTGAAGGGATGTGAATTACAGCGAAGGTAAATTATGAATTATAATGAAGGCAAAATAACACACTTGGAAGGGTTTTTTGGGGTTTTTTTGTGTGTGTGTGTGTTTTTTTCTCCCTTGTAACATAGGAGAATGCGTTTTAATGAAATAATCAAGGATGAGCAGTAATTTCCTCTCACGGCCTCTTTGTCTGTGCAGGCAAGGCAGGTACAGTTTCATTTGCATGGGAACGGCACCAATTTAATAAGCACAACCACTTAGAGCTTGATGATGAGTAAAAACCTTCAGCTGCATTGAGGAAAGCGGAGTTCTTACCCAGAGTTTAAACAAGCCTGCCTTCCAAATGCAGTCGAGTGGAGTGACAAAGTGGCAAATGCGTTTGCCATTTGCAATAATTGGTCATTCCAGCTGCTGCACTGGGTGGACAGAGACACAGAGCTGAGTTTCACAAGCACCCAAAACTCTGGGCAGTTTGGATCCTTTCTCTTAATTAGTAGTAGAAAGTAGGAATGGACATAATGATCTCACTCTGATGCAAACACGAGGGCTGGAAGCATTTCTGTGCGTCTCACATGGTGAAATGTGCTTTATATCTCGGACTCTCACTTTCAGAACAGAATACAAATAACTCCATTAGGACTTTCCAGAATGGTCCTACCTTTTTCTCCGTGTATCTGACATGATGGATACGGAAAGATCCTTTTAGAAAACTTTTGGGAAGGCAGCCATCCAAAATCTCCCTAAATTACCATTAGGACATATCTTTATTTTATTACTCTGCCCCAGATTCTGGCTCCTCCAGACCTCAAAGCCTCACAGGGGCCAAGAGATCCGAGCAGAGGGTTCCAGGCTGCCCTCAGCGCTGCTTTTAAAAGCCAGTGGAAAGAATGGTAAATAAAATTGGCCCAAGAGGCTGACAGAACCTGGGGCAGTATCAGAAGGCTCTGAGGCATTAAAGGGCCATAATACAAAGCACAAGCTACAACACAATTCCAGCAAGACACAAGTCTCTCACTCCCTATCAAAATCCACAATATAGATCTGTCTCATGCCCATAAAAATTACAGAGAAATATACTTGTCATTCTAGGTGAAATCATAAAGGAAAAGAGGAAGGTGATGAAATGGTGGAAAAAGGAAGAGATAGGCAGTGGCTGAGGGAAAAAACAAAACACTGAAAAAAGAGGATCGGCGGGGTTTGTAGGTGTGAAATACTTGGTCATTAGGTGTTGGCACTTGGGTAACAAAGAGAGAAGGGGAGGAAAAAGAATAAGAGAAAGGCATAAACAACAGGGAAGAGTGACAGAGGAAAGAGAGATGGAAGCAGGCCGATGGCAGGAGGAGCAGTTGTTAATTGCACTTAGGTGGATTTGCTGCGGACAGTACCGTAACCTATTCCGTTCTATTAATCATTAGGATCCGGGGGCCTCCAATGGCACATGAAGTATGTGTTATCTGTCCCCCGGTCATTTCTCCGGGGAAAGATGTGTGTTCAGGGGCTATGGAGAGATTCCTTTTCTTCTTTCTTAATATACATGTTGTTGTGTTTTCACTTGCAAGATGGCAAGGTCAAAGAAATACTCCTTCCCTTGCACAAATGTGTCTTTGAGGCATCAGGGAATTCGGGAGGGAGAAACAGAGCTTGCAAAAGGAAAGGGATCATAAAATGTGGCTTTTTCTTTTACCAATTTATTGGATTTTTTTTGCCCATGCTTTTGGGATCATCTCGCTGAAGAAAAAGAAGAATGAAACCTCTGCCCGTGGCCTATTTTTCCATTCTCTCCCCGCTGCTTTAATTTAATCTGGAATTTTCTTGGCTTCTTCCTCACTGCTCCCACCTCAGCAGGTCCCCCCCCCGCTTCTTGTCCTGGCAAACCTGAAGCTGCAACACGTTGGGAACGTGGCACAACCCCGAGCCCCACTGCCCAGAGCCCAGCTGGCTGCGATCCCACACCAGAAAGGAAGACTGGAGGTTTTTCTCCTGGATGAATTTACCCTAATTAACCTCCTGGCTCTGTAACCACATCCTGCAGTCGGGCTCTGAGGAGAGCCCCCAGGTTTTCCTGGAGGACTGGTTGTGTGCAGCACGGCCCCCTCTGCGTGCATCGTCACATCCTGGGCGCTGCTCTGGCTCCTGGTCCTCGTGTCCAGCGGACACAACTGATCTGACACTGCCACCAGAATGGATCCGGGCTGCGACACAGCAGGAGTGCCCCAAATCGCTCGTGGCAGTGGTGGGGACCTGAGAGCACAGGGTGTTTGCAGGGGACAGGCACCACCAGCAGAGTGTTGTTCCTGCTCTTAAGGAAGGTATAGCACTGATCATTATAAATGGATAGTGATTGTAAGGCTAAGTTCCCATCAAGGGGTTGATGAGTCATTAAAACCCCTCAAGCTTTGTTCTCACAGTTTATTGCCTCATCACCATCACCACCCCTTCATGAAATTATTGTCTTTTAATTAGCTCTAGCCCTTTCATTACTGTCTGTATCATTGCAGAGAAAGAAATAGGGAAACAGTTCCAACCAAGTATCTGATTGCCCCTTCTGCAGCCAGTAATGAGGGATTAGAACAGGGTCAGATAAAACGATGGCCTCGGTGATACAGCAAACTCAGTTTTCCTTAACGAAGGAGAACCTGGATATGTGTCCTGGTTCCTCTTCAGGAACATAAGGATCATGTTGAAGGGAAGCTGGGACTGGCCCATCCCTGGAAGTGTCCAGGGCCGGGTTGGACGGGGCTTGGAGCACCCTGGGATAGAGGATGGTGTCCCTGCCCACGGCAGGGGTGGGACGAGATGATCCTACAGGATTCTTCTGGCTCAAACCATTCTGGGATTCTGCAGCATCCTCCCCCTGCCACCAGGAAAGCCTCCAGTGACTCCTCCCATCTCTCAGCCTCTCAGAAGCTGCTTGGCTGAGGGGCTGGTGGGAGCCTCCATTTCCCCTGCTGTGCATCCACAGATTCCCTGTCTCCAGTGGGAGACGTTGATTGGAATATGCTAAACAACAGCAACCATCCCAACTGCGGTGATCTCCTGTATTTAAAACACGGGTTTACATGCCCCATAAATTTCAGTATTTGTAATTATACGATATATATATATATATGAAGAGAGTGAGTGGAAGAGAGCAAATATATTAAGTGAGGAAACAGCATTATCGATCCTGTATTATACAGTGCACAGGAAAATTAGTTAACCATACAGCTCATTGGTTTAAAGATGGCAGTAAAGTTTAAAGGCATTCTGTTGTGAAGTTAAATATAACAGCCATGACACAAATAGAACAATCGCTTTCCCCGGATTTCCCTGGCAGCCAAGGAATTCAGGGGCTGGATCCTGCAGCCCCAAAATACCCACACTGAGTTACTCCAGATTTACACCACGGTAGCTGGAGAGGGAATTGGGATCCAGAGGTTTAAATAAGGCTTATGTAATAAAACGGGAATTTCTAATGGTTCCCTGTGGGGAAGGAAGGCAAGGAGAAAGCTGCATCTGCTTAGAGAGGGAGTTAACAGAAATGGACTTCACCTCCTCACAAGTTATTTGATCTGAAAGGGTTTTGTTTGTTTAAATGAAAACAGATCGGAGCAAGCAAAACTATTTACTAAAGGAGGCAGCCCTGGGAGTACAAGCCAACCCTACCACGGGCTTCTCCATCTCCAGCCAGTGCTGCCATCTGGGGTCTTGCCTTTTTGTCTTTCATGTGTTCTCTGTATTTTTCACACATATATATATCTGTAGGTCTGTCTCCTGTTGTATTAGTGGCTGGTTTCCCAGTAGTTTTCCCTGGCCTTTCCCTAAGCAAAAAGACAAAACAGATTCCGGAGAGGTGCAGGGCCCCTGTGCTACCTTGGTTCCTCCTGGCTGCCAAGGTTTGGAACAGCTCTTGGAGATAATTCAATGGACAAAGTACAGCCAGTGCCAAGGGGGGGCTCCAGAGAAGGGCCTTGACCTGGGGGGGAATTACATCACCACTGCTTCTCCTAATTAGTGCTTTTCATCAATTATGCTGATTTCCTAAAACCTATAAAAATGTACTCACCCTTATGGGAGTGAGCACCTGGCTGTGAGCATCTCTCCACAACTGCCCCGAAAACCTTCAAATAAAGATCAGCTCTTACATTACTTCCTTCCTAAAATTATCTCGAGTTTCATCTCCAGGTTGATAAAAAGGCAACGAGAGCACTGAGGATCCCAGGCCAGAAACCACCGGTGCCAGGGCTCATTCCTGCTTCTGCCAGGCCTTTGCTTTGGGACTTCCAAGGTGTCACTCGCTGCTCCTTCTCCCCGAGAGATGGATGAGGATACAGAGGGGGTCTGGTCATGCCTTGCTGGGTAAGGTTTTCTGTTTCTCCAAGAGAAAATTCCACAAAAGACAAAATGAGACCGGAGCACTTCGCTCTGGAGCCATCAAGAGCTCCACAGCGGGCTGCGGGCCCCACACGGCTGGGGAGTGGAGCAATGGAAGTCAACAGAAAATACAAGGAATTGCAGAAATAGCGGGTAGGAAGATAGAAAAAATAATAAATTCTGCATTTAATTCCTCGCCCCCCATTTCATACAAATGCGATCTAATTTAATTTCAAAGGAATCTCTCTCCCGGATGCTCGGAAAAGGTTAAAACGCAATTTTCTGAAACTAAGTTATTAGATAGAGGAATATTAACCTTTGAGCCCCATAGACTTTTACTCTTTTTTATCTCCTTTTCATTTTTGTTTGTGGGTCTATTCATTTTTTGGCGATGTCGGCCGTGTTGCTAGGGAACAGCAGCCTGGGCTCGGCGCGCTGGACCCGCTGCCTCCTTCGCGGCGCTCGCTGCCGGCCCCTCCAAAAAGCATTTATCACATCCCCGCGCCGTAATGGCCACTCAGTGGAGGGGAAATTGAGCTGACCCGAAGGCCAAAGCTGTTAGGGAGACTGGTGGGAAGGGTAAAAGGGTCACGGTACCCTTTTCCCACCCACTTAGTGGGCAGTAAGCAATAGAACAGCAGTGCCACTGTTTCCACTAACATATCCCGAGGCTTTGCACCTGAAATAAATGTTTGTTTGACATTAACGATAAAAAAAAAAAAAATATATATATATAAATAAAAAAAAATCTGGGTTCCTCACAGAAGCTGGTTATGGAGTTTAAACTTCTCCGAGGTAGGGGTAGAGTGGGGAGAACGGTTTAAGATCTGATTTGTTGGGCGCTGGGGATGTTGTAATTATTTCCTTTTGATAGCAATAACTCTTGTATGGCCCCATCTCCTTTGATTCGGAGAAGGCAGGAATCACAGAAGCAAAACAAAAAAGGCTTTTGTTTCCTTTGGGTCAGAAGCGTTGCCTACCACGAAGACCTGAATGAAGCCCTGAGCTCCGTTGGCAAATCAAACACATAAATAAGCTAAATCCCCTCAAAAGTACCTACATGCACAGCCTGATTTATATTTCTGAACATGGAAGCATTTACAGACTGCAAAAACAGCTATTCTCAGAAAGAAAATGGGAAAATGGGAATAAAGCCCACCTCCGTTCTCCCACAATAACCCACCATCCCGATTTCTTCTGGAGATCGTGTGCATTCATAAGAACTGCAGGACTGAAATCCTGATGGAAACAGAGAGCCTGGTTTTTAGAAAGCCATAAGAATTTATCTTGCTCTGTTTCTTACGTCCAGGGACCTCTGACAGGTAAAGGTGTTCTCAGGCAAGTAACACTTTTCACCATTAGGCCCTTACTGGGGACCCGTCACCGGTGTCAGCAAAGAGCAGGATTTGATGGCTATTAATTAGCAAAAATCATTGCTTCCATGGCTTTCCCCTCACCCAGAACTGGTAAATCATAATGAGATTTCTGCTGCTGTATCCAGTGTTCTCAAACAACAATATTTAACCAACAAAAGGAGGCCGAGTCAATCTCGGTTTTAGTGATTCCCAGGAAAGTCATCAAATAAAAATGTGAACTTTAAAATTGATCAGGATTAATTTCACTGACACTGTATCATAACATATATCTCTTTGGAGACTCATTTGTTGGGCTGCGGATGCAAAGAAAGTAAGGAAAGGAATAAATCAGAATACAATAAGGCAATTAGACTTTTGCCATTGATAGAATACTAAAAATGTCTGATTTATCAAAGCATTAACAAACAGAAGTAAACACAAGACGTATATTTCCCTGCAAAATATCTAGTTAGGAAAAATAAAATAATAAACAAGGCTATGTTTATCAATAAATTTAATTTCCCAATATTGTGCCTCTCAGTGTGGAATGCCATTTCATCTGCTAATTTCAGGAGTGCAGCAATAGAGGGAGATTTATCACATGCCTACCGATACAATAAAACCCCTCTTCCCATCTCCGAAACGAGAACATTCCCTGTGTTCTCTGCGTAGTAAAGATAAAAAAGCAGAGGTGCACACACACACACACACGGGGATGCGCCTACAGCAGTGGGATTTCCCAAACCTTTGATTGGCCCTGGGGGCAGTCTGGGGAGATCCCTTCCAAAATGTGGGGCTCTGCAGGGTGTGTTGGAGCCCCCGAGGGGGGCAGTTCTCCTCCTGGCATTGCTGAGGGCACGGGACCCGGCGTTGTGTTGGAACAGCCCAGTGCAAACGGGCGGATTTGGAGTTTCAGCTCCTATTCCTGGCTGCAGGGAGGTGCAGTCTGAAGGATGGGATTTAGGCTGCTCATTGTACTGGCAAAGCTGGCCGGGAATTGTGTCATCCTAAACACCTGAACAGGATTCAATCTTAATCTGGAGAGAAGAGGGGAGGCTGGGCTACCTCATGGACCTCAAAATGTCTGACACCGCAGGGAGCAATCCCACCTGGGGGCGAGGGAACGGAATAACCCTCACATGAGGTCCCGACGAGGGAATGTTTTTGTTATCACTTCTCAGTCACTGGGGTATCCCGACACCACCATCTGTACAGGATTTCTAAGAACTTCCCCAAAGTGTTTGTCCTTCAGAACAAACACGAAGGTTTTCAGGAGAAGGAGCAAAATGAAAGGAAATTATGTATTTTATGGAGAAAAGTGAAGGCAGAAGTAGTTAAAATACAAGGTAATATTCCTATAAATAGCTGAGCAATATTTGGCCAATCTAAATCCGTCAAAATTCTAAATTTAGTTAAAATAAAGGTAATATTCCTATAAATAGCTGAGCAATATTTGGCCAATTTTCAGTCCAAATTCAGAATTTTAATTTTTTTTAATTAAAAAAAAAAAAAAGGGTAAGAAATCAGATGACAAGAAATAGAACCTAGTGAGAAATATAACAGGTGAGTGGTTGTGCAATACAAATGGGGTAAAATTCCTCATCAACTCCCCAGGATGAGTTTTCCAACCCATTCTCAGAATTGGATATACACTGTCTCTCACCACTTGCTGAAAACCAATTGCAAGCTTCAACCCTGAGCTAACACGTGCATAACTCAGAATTTCCCTAAACCAAGAACCAATTTCAAACGGCAATCTGGAAATTATTAATTTAAGAAGGCTGAATGAAGTGCATCGTGCTCTGTTATTGATCTGAACACAACTGATTGTCACAGATAGATCCATTTTTCACAAACAGCAATGGGAAACTCGTCACTGCAGTTCCACAGGGTCCATAAGCACCGAAGGATTTGGCATAATGGATCTTAAATATGAGATTATAAGGAAGGCAGAGCACAAGTGTTTAACTGCTTTTGTATGCCAGCATTTATTAATCATAATCCTCCAGGAAACCAGACCAGATGTCTCGAAACACCCTGGACCAGTCACTTAACTGATAGCAAACCTGGACAAATCCGATAATTTATTGAGCACGGTACCAAGCTGAGTCCAAAAAGCTATTTGGAAAGGGAAGCGGGATTGTACAGACTTTTAAATAAAGCTATTGTACTTTCCCCTCTTTCCCCTGTTATCCATTCCTGGAACTATAACATATCGTCTCTTGTCAGGGACCAACATGAAAAGGAAATTACATGGCTGTCTAAAGTTATGTCTTCACTGCAGACCAGTCTTTCAGTGCAGCTTTGCATTGATGGCTCTGCTGATGTTACAATATAAGCAAAGAGAAGGGCAGGGGGTTTTCTCTCGGTGTCAATTGTACGGGTCGGGCTCGGCTCGTGGGAGAGAATTAACCACAGCTAAATACTCTGGGATGGCAACAACGCCTCAAAGCCTCCTGGAACTAGCTGCTGTTGTTCTGCTCTGCCGAACGAAAATGTGTCGAAAATCTACCTTTTCCCTGGAAAAACGGAAAGAGTGGGAAGATGTGGGAAGGCCAAAGGGTCCGTTGACAGCACCAAGGGCAACACGGCCCCAGCCCGAGCTGCAGCACGAGCTCGGGGGGGTTCACGCATCTCCCCCGAGGTGCAGAGTCCCCCGAAGGGTCCCTGCTCCCGGCGCGGTTCCTGCCGGGAAAACACAGCTGTCAGCTCGCAGGGGCCAGCTGGGATTTGGGGGTTCCTGCTGAAATCCAAGCTGGGCTCGCCGGGCCACGGAGAAGCTGCGGTTCCAGCGCGTGTTACTAAAACTGAGCGAGCTCCACGTGTTCAATGGGCTGTTTACAGGCTCGCATAGCACCAGCCCCAGTTAATGGGAATAAAAACTGGAACCGAACTATGAGTGATATCCTTTTGATGTGGCTTATGTGTGCTCTTTCTTTTATAGCAGATGGATATTTTTCTTGCAGGAGATTAAGCCGTAAATTGGAGAATGTTTTCCTTGATGTTTGCCACTGTGGTCCTGATGGAAATGAATACGAGAAAGGAGTGTGAATTGTTTTGGTTTTTTTTTTAATTAAATGGTTTGTCCTTATGCTCCTTGAAGTTTGGGGATGCTGAGTAATGCTGTGCTATGCCCTGCATTCTCTTCAGAGGTTCTGCACTGGCTAAATTAATTACAAGACAAGCCTTTGGAATTAAGTGTATTTTAAGTTCAGAGGCATCTGTTTAGAGTCTCCTAATACCTCCAGCCCCTTTGGAAATGTACTTGTTAGTATGAGAAGTATAATTTTCATTTCCGCTGGCATGGTTATAGCAGGACTTCTTCAGTTTCATACACGCTTCATTTGACCTATCAAGGACATAAACTCAAGATATTCTCTCACCCTTTTTGTTTTGCTAGCAAATAGAAGTGAAAAAAAGCATTTAAATACACCCTAAGCATTAAAAGAATGTTGCTCCTGCTGCTTTTCTCTTTAAATGCCAAGACGATAGTTACTTTTTAAGAAATAAAAAATGCAAGAGGAAAAACGCCTTGCAGAAATCTGAAAGAACAATGTATCTGTCTTCCCTGTAATTGGTGCAAAAATAAAATGTGTGAATAAAGTATTAAATATCAAATTCATTAAGTGGAATGGCAGCAATAATAAGTGGGAATAAATTGGAAATAAAACTGGGACTACGGGACACCTGAACTCAAAGCAGGAGTAGATTTTGCTCTCTGAAACAATAGAACTCTGGTTTTGTTTTATAATCACATATTGAAGGTGCTGAATATCACATAAATACTCGAGCGAAGGAAGAAATTCCTCAGATATCTGCTTTTGTGGAGAGAACTAAAGCCTGGCCGACCTCTGACACGTAGATCCCTTACATTCTCAGGGACGCAGTTGCCCTGACCAGACACTGCCCACAAGGGAAGCTGAAACTTAGACAAGTCCACCACACCTAGAGCAGAAGGTGGGCATGAACCCAGCTGTGCCTGCTCCTGCCACCCGTTGAGGAAACGGGAACCCACCCCCAGCTGCAGGAACACACGGAAAAACAAAAGAAGGCGGAATCAGCTTCTTGCAGGAAAATCTCCCCGCTGCTTGCTTGCATCTGCAGCCGTCTGAAGGCCCTCATGACAACAGCGCTGCTCTGCCGTGTGAGTTTAAGTGTGGCCGGCTCTGAGCGAAAGGCAGCGGACACGGGAGAGGAGAGGAGCTCAGCCGGGAAGGGCTGTGCCCAAAGCAGATGAGTCTGAGATCCAACGAGGAGGAATGGGCCAGGACACGCCGGGGGCTCTGAGCCACAGCAGCGCTGGCCCTCACTCCCACACTTCCCACTGTTTGCTTGATGGAAGTGTAACTCCGAATTCATTTCCCCATGTTCACCTAAACCACGCTCCTCTGTTACCCGCCTTCCCCCCATCTAAATTACTGATATGGATTTACGACCTTCCCTTCGCCTTTAATGAGGTTTTTTTGGGGTTTTTTTGGGGAGTTGTGCTGTGATGAGAGCACACGAGGTGGTTCTGTACGGAGAGTGTGTTTTGTACTGTAAATCTCCTTCCGTGGGCTGTATTCATATTCTGCAATACCCCCACCAGCCCATCACCTCCTGGCATTGCTCATCCTCAGCCAGGTTCTGCAGGCTTTTTCCTCAAAAACTTCCCAGGCAGCGAGTAAACGAAGCTGATGTGAGAAAGCTGCGTTCATTGGAATCCAGGGAAAAAATAAATTGTGTTGGCACATTTTATTGTGTTTCTGAACAGAGCAATAAGGCTCCAGCCTTAGATGAGAATAGCTGGGGTTTTGGAACTCGCTGAAAAAGTTTTCTCTCGGAAGATGGATTAAATTGATCATTTTTTCCTAGACGGAGTGCACTTCAGGCTCATTTTGCTTTGTAATTAAGAAGAAAGCCAGAAACATCATTTACACATTAAGAATTTAATAGATATATTTTTCTAGCTTTATGCATTAGCACAGGACAGCCCATTAATGAAATAAGTCTTCCTTCAGGGTCAATTTAGATGGGCTGTAATCTTCTGCAAATATATTGCAAATGAGGATCATTTAATGATCTTAAAACTAACTGCCAGAAAAGGATTGTTATAACTCTCCAGACAACAAAAAGAGATTTTGGCATGACTTGCAGTACCTTTGTAATTAGCAAATGTTTAATTTCAACCCACCAGATCATAAAATTTAAAATATTATCTTCTGTGGAGGTCAGCCTCAGACTCTGTGACCTGGGCTGTTAATTCTGAGGAAGGAGAAGCCCGAGGTCGTGTTTGTCACTCAGTGCCACAGCAGCTCCAGCTCCCTTCTCAAATCTGGACGCTCCAGTTGGTTCCTGAATCCCCCCTTTGCACAATCAGGTGCTGCCAGGCAAGGAAAAGCTGCAAGGGAGGATTTAGTGACAGCAAGAGCACACGGGTGAGAAGGAATATTTCACCAGGCTAGAATTTGTCCGTGTAACTGCGGTAGTTGAATATTTGTATTTTTTGTAGGTGGTCGGTCCCACCAAAGCACTTCTCCATCTCCTGCCCTGAGTTCTGCCTCTAGCAGTGTCTCCTTTCTCCCCACGTCCTCCTGCCCTGCTTTACCTCCGTTTACACACGTTTTGTGCTCCAGAATATGGTAGAGAGGATTTGGGAACTTGGGAAGGGGCTCTCTGTGTTTTGTAACTCACACAACTCCGGAATTTGAACCTTTTCTGAGTCTGTAGGATGAGTCTCCTTCCTGTCTCCCCTTTCTCCCAGACACAGAGCTGTCCCCTCTGGTGGAATAGTTCAGAAACCCAAGCAGGGGAAATCCCTGTGCTTTTCCCAGCCTCATTTGCAGGATTTCTGACAGTTTTTCTGGGGTGTCTTACTCAAATAAATGGGCAATTTTTATTCCCATGTGCTCCAGTTTGAAAACATAGTTGCTGTAGGACATTTCAGATTTCTTGTACCGGGAAAAACCTCGGAACAAATTTTGTATTAGTATAAGAAACACATTCTCAGCTCTGTGAAAGGGTTCCAGTCTCTATGCCATCTGATGAGTAAAAATTAGTAATTCTCATCTTGTCTTCACCTTCCTTCTTTCCTTTTTTTTTTTTTCCAAATCACTTTAAAAAATCACTTTTACTTGTTCCACACTGACTTGTTTTGTGTTTTATAAACTTCGAGTCGTAATTCTCTTGAATGGCAGTGGAGTAATGGGAGTTTTGTGCTTGGTTGGGAATTTTAATTATTTCAACAGAGGCCCATTTGGGTCAACAGCAAACATTAATGGAAATTTTACCCTAAGCTTGTTTCAATCTGCCTAAGTGCTTTTAATGGAAATATCCAGAGTTCAGAGACCTGCATATCCAACAGTGCCTTTGACTGGAGCGAAGGATTTTGTGCTGCCAGGAGAGGCTCGCGGTCTTTGTTCTGCTTTACGAGTGACTTTTGACAGGCTGAAACTTCCCTCTGCCAGAGAAGAGCGCAGGAAACCGCGCTGCCCACATTCTGACGGGGCTTTTTTTGCCTCCTTTTGCTGTCAGAGATGATGCTGCGTGAGCCTGTAACAAAGCACTACCGAGGTCAGCACTTCTGCGAGATGCGGCCACGATAAAACAGAGCTGGCAATGAGATTCCAAGAGGGACTGGACACAGACAAACCCGAGGAGCGAGGAGCTGGTGGGAATGCCCCACAGGCAGTGGCTTCTCCGAGGGGTTTGAATCTTCGCTCCACGTGTGCTGGTGGGGCTGTGGAATGGCAATCAGCCTGGGGAGCAGCCCCTGCCAGCGGGGCAGCGGTAATTCCCCGGCTCAGGCTCTAAGAAATCACCAGGCTTTAAAAAGGGGCTCGTACACTGCCTGTATTGTTGGGATCCCTTGAACTCCGCCAGGAAGAAAAGCTCTGGGGCTGGCTGGAGGCGCTCTGTGCTTCCCTCTGTTTTATTGCACACCCTCAGACACAACGTGTAAAAAAGGTCAAGACATCATGTAGGCTTTTGCATTAAGCAGCAGAACGCTAATTAGCTTTACTGACAATGAGGTTTTGTGCCTGTGTTCTAATATTTTGATGTTTAGTTTTGCTTGAAAACAAAGTCAAACACGACACAAAGCCTCTTCTATTCTCTGTTGTCTTTCCCTCGACATTATGTTTAAGCTCATCATGTGTTCTCCAGCTTGAGTGCTAAGTGTTCTGCTGCTGCAGTTTTAATTTAATGCTCCTACTTCAAAGAGAACAAAAAAGCACAGTCTCCTAGGCCATTAGATTCATCTCTGAAGTGGCATTTGTAGAAAACATCAGGTAGTAATTGTTTCCCCCAGCTCTGTCTCCGAAATTTGTCCTACTGAGAGCTGCTGCAGCACAGCCTCTGTGTGTTTAACTCACTGCACTCGAGACACATTTTTGCTGCTTTTTCCCAAGGATATTTGCTCGAGTTATACTGATGAGAGGCCCTACCTAAACAATAAAAAATTTTGTTAATAGGCTTTTGCAACCAAATGATCTTTTATGAGTGTTTTTTGGCTGTAGACAATGATGCCATTGCATTAATTCTGTCTCTACTTACTGCCTTTATATAAGCGTGTGCTGGAAACAAAGCCCAACCTCAGCGAGCTCTGAATGTCCCCATCTACAAAACTGTCACATTTCTGTGTAAGATACACATTCAGTCAGCTGCTTTTTGCCAGAAGTTAAAAATGTGTGTGAACATCTGCAGGATTGAGGTGTGCTAGCACTTGGGTTCCCAATCCATGGGAATGCACAGCAAAGTGCTTATTCCATCAGAGCTCTTAATGGCATAAAAGTATTTCATGGTGATGATGATAATAATAATAATATATTCCACTTGTTAAAATATACCCATCCTGCACATTCACAGAAGAGACCAGCTGCTTCTGACTGTGCCATGAATCAGCCAAGTGCTTCAAGACAACTTTAGCCCAAACACAAATCCGGTTTGTTTAGTCAGGCTCAATACTGTGTTCATGTGGTTGCGGAGCTCTCCGCTGGCTTGGAGAGCAGGCAGACTCAATGCCTGCCTCCCCAGAATGTGCTGTGGAGAAATAACCTCCATTTTTGGCACAGAAGTGCTATTTCATTCCAAACAATGCTGCTGTTCGAAGTCCACCAGGCAGGAATGAGAGCAGTGCAGAGGCACACTCAAAAGCTCAATTCAACGGCCACATGACAGGCTCGGAGGCAGCTGGAATGGCAGCAGTTCAAAGGTCTAAAGAGCTCCAAGAAGAAGGAAGCCAAAAGCTACTGTGGAGAAGAATCTGTCGTAGCTGAGTATCCTGAAGCATCCAAGAAAATAGAGCCAGTAAAAAAAAAAAAAAAATTTAAAAAGTCACTTTCTCACCTTCCAGAAGCAATGGGGAAGGGGGGAGAACATGGATTAAGTCATATGTAATAAAACCAAAGGGTGAATCTAAATATTTTCTCCTCCTTTAATCACCGCCTGCTGCGGTGCAGCCCTTACCCTGACGCTCCCCTTGCCTGCTCTCCCATTCCTGCCCCACTGCCAGCAGGAATGAACTGGGTGCCAAAAATTGTCACTCAGGGACTGCAGCTGAAAGAGCATTTTCTGCTCCGCAGCGAGCGAGAGCGGCACAAACAAGGCTGGCTTTTCTTTGGCACTTTGCAACAACGTGGCCTGAGCAGTGAAGCTCTAATCGAGTCCAGCTTTCCCCAGGTTGGACAGCTTTAATTTCTGGTTCTGCTTTCAGGGAGGTCCAATCTGTGGTTTCCAATGCACTTCCAGGATGGGCTTCCTGCCACAGAGGGAATTTCGGCCCTTCAGGTGGGACTGGGCTACTGGCAATGCCCAGGCAGTGGCCCCGGAGCCTCGGGGTGTGTGCCCTGGATGAACTGGGGGGCTGAGACCTTGTGATGGCAGCAGCCCTCTGTGAGAGCCTGAGGGGGCACACCGGGCTGGAACGGCGCAAATCCCAGGCATTGCCTCGGCATCTTTCCAGAAGGACTTTGGAAATGCTCCCACTGCCCCACAGGACATTAGCTGACAGAACTGGGGAGGGATTTGGGACTCCTGGGGTGCCCAAACTCATCTATCTTCCGGGGAAAATCCAGGCTCGGGCTTGGGTGGAACACTGAGCGTATAACCCGATCTGCCAGGGCGGTGAATGTGCTAGAAAGTAAAAGGTTCAAGCTGAAAATTCTCTGCTGAGCACAGGAGCAGGTTTTTCCCAGCTTTACAAGTGTCCTTAGGAAACAAGGCCTCTATAAAGGTCTTTCAGTTCCTGATGCAGAGGTCTGGGATATTACAGACACAAGAACAAAAGGACAGGCTCAGTGCTGGAGGGCTCAAAACACAAGAGTCGTTTCTGTACTAACTCGGTCTTGTTTACAACACAGTCCTAACCAAACCCATAATATTTAGGGGCCACGTGCTCTGATCCCTTTATTTCTGCTGAGGAACCTCCCTCCATGTGAGCAGTTTTGAGGTTTTCAAAGGGAATGATTAGGTGCTGGTACATGGCACGTGAATGTGAATCAGAATTTTGCTTGAAAGCCTTGTTGGAAATGTCATCTGATCTGTCCATTCCTGGAAGGAGAAAACATGTTTAACTCTTTGCTCTTTTTGCCTGTTTGCACATTCATCTCGGTTAGTCACATGGAAATCCAAAATGGGCTGTAGTTTGATGGGTTTTTTGGAAATTTCCTACTTGTTTTTATCCCCTGTGTACACTGGAACCAATACAGCAAATCATTGTGGAAGGAGTTGGTTATTAGCACATCACAGCACACCGTGTGTCTTCTTACACAACTCAATATTTTTAATTACTTGCCTTTACTAGTGAGACAAAATTTAGAGTCAAGTTTCAAGTAATCCCTTTTATTGGACTAATGCAGCAATATTGACAGTCTGGCTTTAGGGATACACAAAACTCCCTTGCAGGTCAGCAAGGGGTTGACTCCGAGAATGGATTCCTATAGCCAGGAAGGTGCTTTGTCAATTGTGCGCAGTTAGTCCAATAAAAGGGATTACTCAAACATTGGCTCTACACTCAGTCTATAAAGAAAATATCGGAGCTTTTTAGTCAACGCGTTTATGACTTTAAGTATGTCTGGTTTGTGATGAACCAATCCAAGCTGAGAGTTGTCTTAAATAACCCGTAGCTCTATCTTTGCTCTAAAACCCCTCTCCTTCACCCCATATTTTTATTTGCACAGCGGCAGCGTCCAGAAGACCTGATTTGGATCAGCTCCTGAGCCTGCTGGCACAGGCCTTAAATAAAAGAACAGGGATTTCCCAGATTCACAGAGTGTCCCCGGTGTCTGTTAGTTTGAAAATTTAAAGAAGCAAGAATCTGTTAATGAATGCCAGATGAAAGCAACACCACCCAGAACGTGCAGTGACTCCAAGTGACACAAGGAGGGACCAAAGTGGAAGACAAGAGGCCATCACTGAAACCACAAATGTTTCTTTTCTTCCGCCCCCCAACTGCAAGCTTCATATCTGAAATGGATTTTGGCATCGAGCTGGAATCTCCTGAAAGCAGAGCTTTCATAAGGTAATATAAACCCAAACACAAGCTTAATTACAGTGACACCATCTCTGCACTATAAATAATGACATCTTTGACCAATGTGATGCATAGTAACATGAAAAGTGATGTAACATAAGCAATGTCACTGCTAAAAGTTAAAGGGGAGCACATTTTTCTCAGGCAGAATACCCACTATCAATTCAGACAGCACATATCTGATCTAGATTTATGGCAGTGAATAATAGTGCCATGAATGCTAAAGTGTCTGCAGCTTTCAAATAGTTTGGCAAATCTGTACATCAAGATCGGCTGGAAAAGGAAGCACAACTCTTCCTCAGATAATTGTAACTAGAATAACACCACATATCCTTTAAGATGGGTTTTTTAAAATTAAGTGCCTTCAGCTTTTGTGCTTTTAATAAACACGGTGAAGAAGGACATTATATATGGACTGAAATACCTGGAAGAGGCAAGATTTATATCTGTGAAAGCAGGAAAATCTTTAATAAGATTGAGATCATTCAATACCCGGAGAAAATATGAGGGGCTTCCCTTCAAAATTTAGCAAATATTTTGGCAGCTTGTTAAAAATGCAGCTTTACTTCAAAAGCTCGGGTTGAAGTGTTGTATCAATCCGACGAACTTGAGAAGTGCCTAAATAACAACAGGTTGTGGCAGTCAGGGATGCATTTTGTCTTAAACACATATTTGAGTTAAAGCCAGAGAGCTCCTTTATTCCCATGTGCCTGAGCACCTATTTCAGTTATGGCCTGAATCATGAATTGTGAACAAAACGTTGACAGTCCTGAGGAAATAAACTCCTGTTCCAGTTAACAGGAATTTTTCTGACAGAAAATAAAGAGCTTCGGGATTTGATCAGGACCCCAGTACACAGGGAATTTCCTCACTGCTTTTCATTCCTGAGGAAACTACTTCTGGGACACCTTTATTCCTCAAGGCACTTTCAAGCCTGGGAAATGACCGCTGGATCCCAGTGGAACACAGCCTTCCTTGGGACAGGAAAAGCCACCATGCCGTTCCCAGCGCAGCTGCCGGAAGGGAAACGTTTTGCAGTAGAAATAATAGTCCAGCTGGTAACACGGGCTGTGAAATAGGGAATGGCTGGAGAGAGAAGGGAAGGGACTGACCTCACACCTGACCCAGCCTCCTCCTCTTGGGAGCAGGAGCCTCCTGAAAGAGGTGGAGGAGGTGGTGGGCTGAAAAGACCTTTTCCAACTCTTGGTGTCCCTCGTTCTTTTATGACTGAGTGATGAAAATAACCATATTCATCTTTTCTTTTAGCCCTAAACCACGTCCACGGGCGAGGCTGTGGATTCTTTAGGTGGTGGTGGAGGGAACAAACTTGTATCGATCCATGGGGGTTCCTGAACCCCCCTGGAGCCGGATTCCTGCAGTTCTGCTGTGCTGTCTCTGTTTTTAAATACCTCCGTGCCTTCCTAGCCAGCATCTCGGGGAACTGCCGAGGCACGCGAAGGCTGAGAGAATACTGTAAAAGCTGGTTTTGTTTCGGGGGGATAGATCCAGATGATGGAAGAATATGCCTGGATGTGTTTGCTTTTTAGTGCCTGCGGGCCTGATTCTTCACCGGTACAACCCAAGAACAGCAGCGCCGAAGGAAAGGAAATTGTGCCAGCATAAAAACCCGTGCTGCTCTGCAGCGAGAGCACTCCCAGACCGCTGCAAACGTCGTGATTCAGAGAGTACGGGATTTTCTGGTTTGTAGAACATTTTTAACATGATTAAACAAAGCCCAAAGGGCACAATGGCCCTGGTAAGAAAACAGATCCCTTGCACATACACTTTAAATGAAATGCAATGAGACTTTGTGATTCAGACCTTAGTAGGCACAAAATTTAGAATAACTCTGTTTATCTGCGCAAACTTTCCTTAGCCTGTTGCAACTCCAAATGTTTTAACTGTTACACATGGGTGTTTGGTAGAATATACTAAATAAAAAGTTTACAAAGGCTTTCTTTTTCTCCAGCCTACAAAGGACTCCAAATCTTTACTGTTCAGCACAGCTGCCTAGAATAGGCACACTGGAGCTTTTGTCCAGTGAGTCAAACTGAGTGGGAGTGAATACCATTAACTCTTAAAACAGAATTATCTTATTCTTTTGATTTTACTGGACAGTGGAATATGTTTGTGGCCATATTTGGAACACATCCGGCTCGATCTAGAAGGACACAGGAATAATAGATATCATTCAGATCATAATTAGCCATGTACTTGCAATAGCGGGATGGAAAGCAAAAGGAAAAACACTGAAAATGTTGTTTTTTTGGACTGTGACAAAGAGCTTTTTAAATGAGTTTGGGCATTTTTAGTGTCTGACTCATGTCTGGAGATCTCTGCTATATTCCAGAATCCTTTAACTTTTGTGTTTTTTATTTCTGCCTTTGACAATGACATGCTAATAGCTCCGGGCTTCCTACTGCCTTCTCGTGCATATTGCTCTCCTTTGTTTGCTGTCAGAGAGAAAATGTCAGAATTTTAGAGAGGGGATTTTGTGATGTGGCAAGAGTTAAGGAAATTTTAGTGTATCCCGTGATGACAGATTGGACCTTCTTCAGACAGAGTTTTCACATTTTATATTCTGTTTCTTTTTTTTTCATGTGAATACGTCATAAACTCATAGCAGGCACAAGGAAATACCGCTTGAAGAGCTGCTGATTTATCAAGCATTCATCTCAGTGGAACGTTTTTATTATTTTACCAAATTTTACACACGGCCAATACATGCTAGATAGAGCAAGAAGGACTGAAAGGACCTGAGGGCTGACCCTGCCCCACTGAATTCCATGGAACTCAATTTCCTGAGCCGTCCGAGGGCCAGGCTGTGACCAAGGAGCTCTTTCTCCCAGACATTTCTCTCAGATCATCCTCTCCATCCTGTCCTGCCCTGCACCTCGAGAAAAGAATGCCCAGACAGAGAGCGATAAAGCCATTAATGACTTTACAGTGGCATTTGATGGCAAAGAATTTTGATGACCAGTGCACATCCACACTTGAGAGGAGGTCCAGTTGCACATGGCGAGAAAAGAAAGGTGGGTGTGAGAGAAAAACAAAGGGCTGCAGTCTTTACTCCCTGACATAACTCAGAAGTAATTCCTTTGATGGCACTGAATTTACAGTGGTGTCAACCTGATAGTGGAAGATGTCTAAAGATGGCAGAGACAGATGAGCAGGAGGATGGCAACAGGATGTAGAATAAAGTGAGAACAGATGCATATAGGATGAGCACAAAAATAGAACAAAGCCCAGAGCCACAATTTTGCTGAAGAGCAGCAAACTATTAATCGCAGTACGGGGTGATGGAGCCTGCAGCACCTGGGCGGCCACAGCTCTGCCCCTCTGTGAATTACGCGTTCCGTGGCACGAAAACCACACGAGCTCCTCCACAGCTTGCTAAAGGAAGCTTGTGTGAGAGTAAGGAGAGCTCCCAGCATCACTGCATAAAGCAAGGACTCTTCCAGAGGTGTTAAATTGGATCTGGCCATCATCTTGTAGGCTCCAAATGCAGCTGGTGGCAGCGATTAAACAAAAGCAAAAATTCTTTGCCTATTGCTTTGTGGTTTTTTTTCCCCTAACTTCTCAAGTACTGGCTAGCAAAAAGGTGATAAAATTGCATTGAAAACATGCAGCCAGGTTCTCTGGGAGCTCAAGATTCTGAAGGCTGGTTAGGGCTGAGGCACTGAGTGTGCTCAAGTTAGAGACTCCAAGAACAGGAAAAGAAAGAGAAGAAGATGCACTGTGCAGCAGGCAATGCCACGTGTGCTCCATCCTAACACCAAGGATTATTCATAGGTCTTAAACTGCCTGTACATCTGACATGGAAACCTGGACATTCTGGGCTCCTCACAGTGTCTGAGACTCCTTTATGGCCTGAAAGCAGAGTAAGAAAAGCTAGAGCCTCGTTTTCCCTGCACTGTTCCATCGGGGTGTGAGGAGGGGGCTGATCTGGTCCTGGTGTTTCCCAACACTCAACCCGAGGCAGGATTTGTGCTCCTGGGTGAGTCAGGGAGTTTGGGTGGCAGGTGGAAGATGAAAGGTCACATCCCAAGAGCGCTGCGATCTTCCATGCTTCCCCGAATTACCCTCTGCTGGCATTTTTTAGGCCCCTGTCTCTTTGGCAGCCAATCAGGGGTGACCTCTGAAGGCACAATTTCCACACTCCCACATGGGAGCTTTGCCTCAGTAGCCCAGTGCCTGCACCTGTGTTTTCTATGGCTCCACTGTAGCTGGGTAAGCAAATTGCACTCAGGGGTGAGACCTTTCTGTAGCCCCTGGCGATGTGACCTGGCCACATGACCTGGGCCGTGTCCTCCAGCTCCTGTCTCTTGGCTCTGCTCTGACACCCATGAGATTTATGCTCTGGGGGTCAACGCTTGAAGTCAGCACGTTCTCATGGTGTCACATCAGGCTGGCTGATGAAAGGAGGCAGAGCTGGAGAAAATGGATTGAAAACATTTTAAAAACGGAGTCCCTGCCTGTGTTCTGAGCAGTTTAAGAAGATGCTTTCCATTACTACAAAATCCTGAATCCATCTGTATCACAGGGCACTCAAGGACCTGGGGAAAAGTTCGTGAGGAGGCTAAGGAGGACCAGGAGTTGACAGAAGCTTGCACTGGTGGCCACGGCCGCTCCTGCCATGCCTAAACTTCCAGAGACGTAACACAACGAGATCCAGGAGAAACATGGTAAGAAACTGGCAGTAAGAGAGCCTGGCTGCCTACAGAGAGGGAAAGCAATGCCTGATGATTAAAGATGTAGCAGAGACCTGCCATTGCTTGCATAGGATCACTCTGAGGCTAGGACCCAGGCTTTGAGAAATGCTGGAGGACAAATTCATAGGGCTCACAAGGAGCTGGGTTTAGGTGATGATGTTCTCACACTCCCTTTTGGCCAGAACGAGCCCTGTTCTTCCACTTCCACTTCACCCACTTCCCTCACCTCCTACTTTTACTTCCCCTCCCCGTGATTTTGCCAACACGAAATTATAAAGCTGATCTTGGCAAACTTGGGAAAAAATGTGTCAGGAATTTTGTCACTAGGTCACAATTTATCTTCACTGGAGTTTCGCTGCATTGCCTATTGTCTCACACTGGCAGTAAGTCAGGTGCACATCAGGCACGACTTCAAAAATTAAATACAACAAAATACGTAAGGACATAGTTGTGTATTTTGATGTCATTTGGGAAGTTCCTTTTGGAGAGAAATATGTTTCCCAGGACAAAATGTTGTGATATTTGCTCTGTGACCTGATAAAAATAGTCAGTCGAAAAATGGATTTCATCTAGCTGGTGAAATCAGGAGAAAGAAATGAAGCAGAAGAGGTAAGAGAATGAAAAAGATAATGTGAACTCTCCTATTGACCTTACCAGAGGATAAACAGAAAAGGAGGAGCTTTGCAGGGTAACAGGAGACAGAAACAGAAGTAGAAGCTGATTAAAAGCAGATGGAGTCAGGTGGGAAATGGAGCCCGGCTGCTGCAGCCACCAGCACAGAGAGGGTCCTGCAGGGACAAGTTTGGCTGCTGAGCCCAGAGCTCAGGCTGGGGGTGGATCAGTGACAAACACCTTCCCAGGACATCCAGAAGGAGCTTCAGCCCTGGGAACACACCGAGATTGATTTGTCAGTGCACCCAGCTTAAGAGAGGGAAGAAGCCAATGAAAATTAATGAATTAACTCAAATGACATTGCAGACTTTGATGGGAAGTATCCCTAGGAGAAAATGATGGAAGAAGGAGAGGAGTTTCAATACTAAATCAGACCAATGGTCCATCTAGTGCCAGATATAAAACCCCTATAACGGACAGTTATGCAATAAGACACCCATTGGGGATGTTTCTGATACCAGATGATTTTATTCTGAACTAAGAGGCTTTATATATTTCTTCCTTACCTCATGTAGCCACAGATGTTCTTTTTCTTCATGTTATGGCCTCAACTTTTATTTTTGTCCTGTTTCTGCCTCGCTGTCTAGTGACAGGGAACTCCATAACCTAATTTATGATGGTTTTCAAAATGTTACACCCGTGCAGTGGTTCCCTGGTTTGGGTACCGGGACAGAAGTTAACCCATTTCTCCTGCTGGGCTGCATTTCACACAACAAATAACATCGACCATCTTGGCAAACTGAGCACAGACACCACAGTTTGGCTCCTGCAATATACGAGCTTTTCAAGCTTCTGCCAGGATTTATTGCTCTTTTGGAGCTCTTTGATATTTCTGCTATATCTTTTTCAAAATGCTGCAACTAGGACTGACCAGAAGGTCAAAGACAAGAAGAGCTCCCAGCACTGACAGAAGGTTGAGGGTGATTCTCCGTTCCCTTCTAGATTTTTTTAGCCATCTTAGGCAGTGAGCAGACATTCTTGCTGCAGCGTGTCCACACTGTTAATTAGATCTTCTCTGTGAGCACCGTTTTCCATGTTGTATGAGAAGGCCATCAGATACTTTATAAAAAAGTCTCTAATAGTTTAAAGGATGGAAGGGACAGATTTCTTCCTGGATGATCATTTCATGGAATGGGGAGATTCCTTGGCAATCATTTCAGCAATAAGGAAATGGGGTGCCTGCTTTACTAAATTATCTGTAAATGCAATTTATCTCCAGTTACAGACAATAAGACACTCACGTGTTGATCATCTATAAGGGAGCAGAAGTTTGAGCTGTTAATTTGTTGAAGTGAGCATCATACAAAGATCATCCACAGCAAACAGAAAGGAGCACTAGGGAGCTGATTGCCTCATAAGGTCTCCAAAATTAATGAATGGTGCAAAGATTCTGTAAGACACAGTCAGGGTCCTCTCATCTCTACACACACACATATTTTAGGGTCAAAGGGGACTGTCTCCTTGCATAACAATGGCCACGGGACCTCCCCACTGATTTCTCTAACAAGCATACCTTAGTGTGTGAGCTGTAATCCATCTTTGAGGGGAATATTCCACCCCATTCATGGATCATTTTTACAGTTTAATGAACTCAGACTTACCAGCAATGACAACAAACTCTAGCAGAAGGAGAAAAACAGAATCCCGGCTACCCTGTGTGACGGAGATGCCACAAAAAGAACAGTGGAAGAAAAGGTGATGTTAGAAAATTAAACCAAAATTAAACCCTATTTTTTAATCTCACCATTTGATTTGGTTCCTTCAAACCCTGATTTTAGCAAACTGAGCATTGTGGCCATGTATTTCTTACTAAGTCACATTAAGAAAACATGAAGATGCTCTGAAATAATTCTCAGTCTGTAAATAACAGAAAAGTCAGTATTAGGATTTGCATTTTTCTCAAGGATTATGTCCTAGGGGCAGTACAGGAACCCAGATCCTTGAGTAAAGTTGAGTGCATTGCAATAACTCCAGATCCTCACAGACAGTTTCTTACAGGGCTGGCTCTCAATACTTCACATCTGCAAGATACACATACACTGACAGCGTGTGACAAGAGAAAACAAGAAATTAATGCAGATAAGAATTTACAGGTATCATTCCAGCTAAAGGTCATCACTAGAATCAATCTTGTATGGGAAACAGATTTCCCATTACTGAAATATCCCTGGTATCTCATGGCTGCGAGATTGCTCAGTACATCTCTAGTAATAAGGTTAACTCTGGCCAGTATGACTTATCATATCAAGAGTTAGATAAGAATTATGTTCGGAGAGCAAAAGGTGCTGGAATATGCCGAAGATGCTTCCTGCAGCGAGGAATATTAATTGGAGCTGGTGGAAAGAAGAGCAGATGAAAGGCACTTGGAATGGCAGAGTCTCGCCTGACAAAGTCAGAGTCTGTGGGCACTGGAAAACAAGGATGATTCCAAGAGAGCATCCAGGTGTGCACGGCAGGGCAGGTCCTGTGGGGATGGTGGGGACCACATTGTGTAAAGTAATTAATTTAGGAAAAGGAGCCATAGAATAAAACTGAATTTTGCAAGCATCAAATTATTTTCCAGAGGAGAAAAACCTTCTGAACAGAAAGAAGAATGGACACACACCCATCATTTGACTGCGTTGCTCTGCTCTGCCTGTAATTAAGAAAAAGCAATCTTGCAAAGACACAAAAAGACGAATCCTGCATTATATGGCAGTAAATTAGGAATGGGGGGGGCGGGGAAGAGATCTAAAAGTAGATCCTGTGTGCAACCACCAGGTGGTTGAGAAGTGTATGACATATGAGGAGCTCAGGAGATCAGCTGGCACAGGGGATGATTGAGTGGATGCCAGCAGGGAAGAGGCCACATGAAAGACCAAATCCAAGAAATTGGGTCTACGTATCCAAAGCTCTGGGTGACAGCTCTAAAGCAACGAGATAAATGAATCAGCTCTCAAGGCAGCAATGATGATGGATAAGGTGGGATAGGATCAGCTGCCAAAGGAGTGAAAAGGTTCTAGAAATATTCAGAAATGCATCGTGGGGGGGAGGGGGGGAAAAGGGAAGGAGTTGTTGGTTTCCTTGGAAGGTACTATGGAACACAAGAGAATGGATTTCATTCGCTGTCTCCCCACTCATTTCGCTTGGTGGAGTTTGCTGATGACTTTCGGAGTGTGGGAATGCTGGGAGAACAGAGAGGGCTCCATCCCAGATGAGATGCATTTACATGCCGTCCTTGCAGGGCTCCAAAATGGGCCAAACTTGGAAGCCTGAGTTCCTTCAGGGGTCCAAGTGGGGCTGGGTGCCAGTGAAATCCAGAGGAACTGAGCTGTGGAGGAGACGGCCCTGAGGCCACAGTCTCAGCTCTTCACTCGGCGGCTCTGCGGAGGGAAGGAAGCTCAGTGTCTCTCAGGATGACGTTTCAAATGAGAACAGCAGAAACATGCTGGTTACAGCTTCACTGCTGGTTTATTCCAGAAGCACCTTCACCTTTGTGTGTGGGCTCGGAGCAACAGGGTGAGGTGGAGAGAGGAGGTCCCAGATCATTCTGCAGAGCAGTCCTGTTGAAGGTGTGGTGATTTTAAAAGAGGCTCTTTCCCCCCAGCTTCTCAGACACAGCATGAAAGTAAACATGCAAATCCATCTCAGATCTGCAGTGTCCAGCTCGCTTGTGCTCTGAGCTCTCTTTCTAAATCAAAGGGCAATTGTTCAGGCTCTCTGCTGAGGGAGGACAAAACCCCTGATTTTTTTATTTTTCATAACAATGTCAGCCTTCCCTGCTGACTGAGGACTGCAGTTGTTTCAAAACCAAAATCAAATGTTGCAGTCCCATTTGAAAACAATTATTCTGGGCCAAATCCCAGAAGGTGCTGAGTGCCTTCGACTCCCACTGCATTCATGAGGAACCAAATGCGCTTAATGCTGTGCGTGGTCTCGGAGACCTTCCCAAAGTGTAGGAGCCAGATCCCCCATATCTTTTAACCTGAGGCACTGCTTACTCCTGCAAATAGAGCACAGCTTGACCCTGCAAGCCCTTAGCAGGAAAGGTTGCACTTACTGCTGTGCCCAGTATCACTGCCAATAATCTCTACCATCCATAATAAAGTTTTGCAGGATGAAGCCTTAAATAAAATTTATGTCACTGACCTACAACCAACAGCTGCAAGAAAAAAGTAAAACTGCAGTGAAAATTCCCAGCCTATTAACATGGATATTGCACTGCTTCAGCCTCAGACAAAAGCTGCATTAACTCTATCCTTCAAAATGATGCAGTCCAAACAGCTCATCCAGAGTCATTAAACATTGCACTGGGTTCCTCGTACAACCTAAAGCCCCAAACTTGAAGCATTCTTCAAATAGGATTCATTAAAATTGTGTTTGAGAGGCCATCCACGGGGTGAACGAATTCCCCTTAGCAGGCACGCAGCGGGGTGAGAGATGCTTGCCAAACACCAGTGCCTGGGTTTCTGCCTGGCAAATGCCCACACATTTACAAACAATGACCCAAAGGGTGGGTTCAGGCAGCTCACGGCAGCTCGCTACAACTTAAAGAGGAGACAGAGGCTTGGCCTGACCACGGTGCCTCTGTTTGTTCCAGTGTCTGGGAGCAGCTCCGGCGAGTACTCGGGATTTCCTCCCTGCCTGTGGCGCTGTGAGTGTGAACCTGCCGTCTGTGAAATGGTTAAAACTTAAGGTTACCCATCCAAGGAGTAGAAAATGAAGGTTCTCAGTTTGATGGACAACAGCTCAGAGATCCCTGATGTCCCAAAATATTAGGTTTCTCTTCTAATAATGTTGGAAATATTGCCTACTGTCATGATTAATCTCAGCAGCATCTCCGGCTGATTGCAGGTGACGCAGTCACAGCGCAGTGCCTGTGTTGGTTTCCACACACCGTCAAATCTGCTACAAATGCAGGGGTGAAGGGGAAAGAACTGTGATACCAGGTATCCCGGTGGCTAATAGATTGTGACATGAAAGAAGGAAACCTTTATTTTAATTCAAAAAACAAAAGCCAAATAGCAAAACTTATGTACGTGCCTAACTTTTTTTTTTTTTTTCTTCCTCAAGTGGAAAACATTCGCCTGCTAACAACTCTTGGCTGGCATCAAGGGAAAGTGGAGGTATTTGCAGATGTGGAGGAAGACATACAAAACATTTTTCAAATCAAAGGCTTGAATTATTGCACTGGGTTCATGAAGTTTCACAGGCATGTAGACACACCATTGTCTGCACCCTGGAACAAGCTGCCCTTTCTTCAGAAAGGAAAAACAACCCAATGTTTCTTACAATCCGATCTGTATGTATCAGGGAGCTATCTATATTTTGAAATTCTTTGCATTGTCTGTGGTAAGGGTGTGCTGTTTTGGCCCAACAATGGCAACATTGATTTTAGAATTTCAGAATTTTGGTGCACAGAACAAACTGTGAAACAAAACCGGCCTGCTCTCAATAGTACAACAACAGTGCTCTTATATAAACTTGCCTTTCCTCGCCATTTTACATAGTCAGAGATCAATACCGTTCATTCAGCCAACGTTATTAAAGCCATTTATCAGGGACTTTTTTCTCTTGTTGCTAATAAAAAGGATTTTGCCGACAAAGTTATGTCATCTTCCGCTCCCTCGGCAGCGGCGCAGATAATTGGCTTTGTTGTGTCCCCAACAATCGGGCCTTGTTTATGAACTTACATTTATTAAGTGAAAGTATTTGGAAACTGATGGTACATTGAAGTTTGGTTGCCATGGGCAATAATCATCCCCAAAAAGTCATGACCTCCCTGTTCTGCAGCTAGTAACTAATTGAAATGATACAAATTACTCCGATTCTCCGTCTGCCAATTTGGAGGCTGCCCGTGGTCAGGGGTCACAGGAGCCCCTATTGATGGGGCCATGTTTGAAGTGGCTGCAGCCGCGGCGCGGGGTCGGCCGGACACCGCCCCACACCGGGAGGGGACGGCGGCTCGGGGAGCCCCACCTTGGGCTCGCACATCAAAAGCTTCTCCCTGCCAGTCGGGGAGCAGTTGTTGCCAAGCAGGACGTGGTTTGTTGGGTAGGGATAAGCGCTGTATTCATCCCCAAGGGCTACCTTGCGCGTTTAACTGACGCTGCGACGCCTCCTGAGGTACTGCCGCTAAATCAAAGACTCCTTCTGCCTGCACTCGGCTCACCAGAGGAAAAAAACAAAGGCCTCCTTTGCTGTGAAACATCACAAGAGAAATTAAAATCCAATGAATTATCTGGGGTGTCATCCTCTAAAAACATTTATGGAAATTCAACTGTGTGTTAAAAGGATACAGTATGTTTATCTCAGTGAATATGAGCACCTCGGCGCTAAAAAATTAATACTATAATGGCATTTTTGTCCTTTAGGAAATTCTTGGTGCTTCCAGGACGTGCTGATCAAAGGTTTATTAAATATGTGCCAAAAGCACTAGTTTAATGGATGAGTACTTGCAATGCCACCAAATAGATTTCTTTCTTTCTTTGTGCAAGCTCCTACAGCTTTAACGTGTCTAAATGTATTAAAACTGTGAGACAAGGAACCGAGGCCAGGCTCCTCGGATAATGAAGATTAACACTTTATCTGTCTCAACATTATTTGAAAGCTTTACCACATAGCTGGAGTCTCTTATGTCTCAACAAATCTTCTCATAAATATCAAATCCGTGCATCACCTTCTAGGGACAGATGTCATTCTAAAAGTCTCCATTTTTCCCTTTTCTAACAAACTTTCTGTCTTCGGGAGATACCCAAAATACTTAATACAGACTTTCAGTCTTGTTTAACATCTTTATCAATGAGGGGGTCGAGTGGACCCTCAGGAAGTTCCCAGAAGACACTAACTTGGGCCTGAGTGTTGATCTGCAGGAGGGTAGCTCTACCTGTGCTTAATAACGTACATTTTTACACACAGTCTCCCTAAAAGCAGCATCACTTTTAAATTGTTATCCCTGATGCCAGGATCTAAGTGTGTCCCTACAGGTGTAGGTATAAGGCAGAGCAAAACAGAAAACAGTCATTTGTTTCCTAAGAAAATTATGTCTTTTTTTTTTTCCTATCTACATCAGTGTCTTCTCCTGGCAAAAATTCCTTCTTCATGTCAGGTATCAAAAAATGAAAAACATTACTTTTCAAATTAAACACATCACTTTAGAAGTGCTGTGTTTTAACAAGACGCTGTCATGCTCAGAGGAAAGTGGGTACCTGTCATGAAAAATATTCATAGCAGAAAACCTCATTTTCCTTTAAACACAGGGAAAAAAAAAAAAAAAAAAAAAAAAACCAACCCCTTTTAAAAAA
>VWZN01009433.1:471915-499976 GCA_013396955.1 Regulus satrapa | reverse complement strand
GAAGGAGGAAGGAGAAAGGGGAAGGAGGAAGGAGGAAGGATGCTGTTGGAAGGGTGCCTTGGCACAGCACCACGCTGCTGCACTTCCCTGCTCCCACAGCACCCACTCGGAGCAGCCAGCACAACTGTCCAGGTAGCCACGGGCTAGTGCAGAGCTGGCTGAAGATTTGATCAGCCTAAGGAGTCCTGGGGGCAGGTTCTTTGGAGCGGGCTCCTCTGGCTGAGCTGGTTAATGACTCATTTCAGCAGCAGTTGTGCTCTGCGAGCTGAAGGCTGAGAGCTGAACCTGCCCAGCCACAACCCAGACCTGCTCCATTTGGAGCAGCCCTTCTGGTTCTGAAATGATTTAAATTCACAGGAATTCAGCTCCAGAGATTCTTAAAAACATCCCAGCGCCTTGACCCTGTGCCAAGAGATCCTAATACAAACACTGGCTGGCTCAAGGTTGAGTCAGAGGAGAGGGACAAGCACACACAATCAGACATTTACACCTGTTCTGCCTTGGGGGGGTTATGCTGCACAAAAACCTCGCAGGGAGATCCCACACCTGTGCCGAGGTAACAAGGGGATCGGCGCAAGGTACCCGTGTGGGGATTCACAAAGCTGGCAGGGAATATTCGGGCATGCAGGAGGAGGGAGCACAAGGCTAAGAGGAGGTTTTGCCTCAGGCTGTAATGACATTCTCAGCTTTCAGATTGCCTTGATTGGCTTTTGCAGCCCTTTTGGCTGGCTGAGAAATTCTGCTCCGTGCCTTCAAGCCGCCCCTCACAAATACATCAACAGCTCCCTAAGAACTGGGCCCGTGCTTCAAGATCTTCACTGAAGTTGGGATTTGTTCGTGGAGCTACAGACAGTTTACAAGCTGATATTTGGTATCCAAACCCTTCGTGGAAAAAATATAACAATTTATTTACATTATAAAGCCACTTAAAGGACATGGTGAGCAGAAAATTAAACTTGTGAAGTTCCCCAGAATATATTGGCAAGATAAATTGCTGTTCTACAGTAATAGATATTCTGAGTATCTCTTTGATTCCGTTTAAATTATATCCAAATCATATTTAATGAAAGTTTCACAGAAATGCTGTGTGATTAAAGATCAATTATTAAGAGTGTGTTTATCAGTGTGTAGTAGCACTGCTAAATTTAAAAACATTCTTAATAGTCTTTTGGTATCTAATTATTCTATAATAACAGTTAATAAATTTAAATTAAATAAGCAGTTGAGATGCGCAATTTAAACCAACTTAAATCAACTTCACTTTTAAAGAACAGCCATATTAGCCCCCCCAAAAATAAATAACATCAAATAAAATCTAAACCAGAATAATTTTCAATTAATGGCCAATCATTAAGATTTTCACTGAAATAAAATGGTTTCAGTTGCTCAGTTTTTATGGTTACACCTACGTGTTGTTCTGATTGTCTTCAAAAATCACCCCGATGGGTTATTTGTTAGCAATAAAAATATTAACTTGTTTCTTGAGACTCATCTGAGGCTGGAGAAGCCCAGGGATGAAAAGGAAGGAGTGTTTGGCAGCCTCAGGAAAAGAAGATTCACAGAATATTCTGAGCTGGAAGGACCCCACACGGATCTGGAGTCCAACTTTTTCAGTGAATGGCCCGTGCAGGGATTGATCCCACAAACTTGGCATTATTGGCCCCATGCCCAAACCAATTGAGATCATTCCCCATTTGATACGTTATACTAAGCTCAGAAAGAGATTTTTCATCCCTTTTTTCTTTTATTTCCTCCTCTCTTCCCAACCTTTTCCTAGAGTCCTGCAAAACCAGCACGATCCACCAACCAGAATAACCTTCATCTATTTATGTGTCTAGATTACCCACGGGATTTCTCTCTGAAGGAAGAGAATCCCGGAGGGAGAAGTGCACTGAGAGCACACCCGGGGTGACGGGCAAAGCTCCCCCAAGCAGGGTGACACCGTGCTGAGCTACAGGACCTGCCAGCACCCTTCACCCCGGGCCACAGCAGCGCTCCACCCTTGGATCCACCAATATTTCCACGCACGGGGCCGCCCCACGGGCAGCAAAGCGCGCTCAGCCCGGGCAGGAGAGCGGCTGTGCGGCTCTCAGGTGAGAAATCGTTCCACCCAAATGGACCATGAATGTAAACACTGCCTAACGAGAGCCGTACAGATTGGGCCATTAAAAGCCAGGCAGAGATGGATGGAAATGTCTGAGCAGGAACATAAAGCAGCCCAATTTCTGCCACTAAGTAGGAGTGGGATTATAACAGTCCTTGTTATAGAGTTGCTGGCGGTGATGTTATTGTTAAGGCTGAAAAAGACCTGATATTCCAAATCTCTTTTCCCTTGTAAAACTGTAAGATTTGGAGCTTGATCCTTCACTTCCAAGGCAGCTACAGTGACTGCTTGACAGAGGAGATGCACGGCGTGGAGGAGAAGGAGAGAAACCGAACGGGCCACGGGATCGAGGCTGAGCGCAGCCCCGGGCGAAGGCGAGATTTCAGTTCCACCAAATTCACCTGGGGCCTTCTGCAGATTTGCTCCACTGCAGTAAACAAACAGAAATAACCAGACAATCACCCAGTCAGAGCAGAGATCAGAGCCAGGAAACCCATTTTGTGCGAGAGGACAGGTGAGATGACAGCTCCAGACAAAAGGGGAAGGAGGTACAGCTGTAGGACTGGAAATGGAAGCCTGGCAATCAGACTAAAGCAGTTCCCCTTTAGAAAATAAATGTGCACAAGTGCATCTATAAAGGTCCTTGACTCTGTTTGGTTTGGGGTTTTTTTTGGGGGGGAGGGACTGTTTGGTTTTTTTCCTGGCTTGATGAAGCCTAGGATTTATTTATGATTTTATCCATCAACAGAAAGTTCTACTTCTTCAGTTCTATTTGTGAATTCCCAAAAAAGAGACTAATTCATGTCTTGATTTAAGAGCATTTTTTGGTTCCTAAAAATTCCTGGCTGATTCCACTGGGCTTCTCGCAACTCAGGCTGAGAACCATTCCGAGGCAAGAGAGAGAAGAGCTGAGCAGAGGATTTTGAAGTTTGGGCATTTGTCTTGGTTATGATCAGAAATGAAACCTGAAATTTTCAATGAAGGAAAATTTGTACAACATGGGAAATAGTTTCAGTGCAAAATTGAAACAATAATTCTAACATGGCCTTTTAGAACCTGACCTTTTTCTCTCTTAACAACATTCAAATATAATACAGAATTCGAATATTTGAAATGAAAAGTAATTTCAACATTTGAAATTTCCACTTTTTGCTCTGAAAATGTCAAACCTGGATGTTTCAACTTTCTGGGAACTTTTTCCTCTCCCATTTTCATTTGAAAATAAGAACCTTCAGCTTGGGCTGCTCATTTACAGGAATCACCAGGACAAGTTGCTGTCAGCAGAAAGGGGAATGCTGATGGACTGCTCCATGCTCAAGCTCAGCCATTAATTTCTTATTCCACTACCCAATACCTTTTTTTTTAAAATATATAATAGGTTATGGATAATTTAAAATATTTTTTGTTATTCACATAATTACACAAATAATTTAGGCTGAAAATTGTCTGTCACCTTTTTATGGAGGAGAAACCACGGTGATAACTCCTTTGATTAAATACGAATTGGACTGTGAACCAGAAGTGCCAACCCCTTGAGTTACCTTGATGCAAAACCAAAGTAAGAGAAATCAATTTATCCCCCACTCACAGGTGTTTTGTCCAGCTCTGCATGGAACTCCTGCATTTGCACCTGGACCCAGCCATTCCTCACGGACAGCTGCTGGCCAGCCCCTGAAAAGCAGCTAATAACTCTGCCTGCATTTACAGATAATTTGGAGATGTCTGAGTGGAGAGAATTGCAGAACGACTAAAAGTTATTATGTATCATGCATGTGTTTGCCCATAAATAATACATTCCCGCAGCAGACCTAAGAAGTTCCCACTCCTGTCTACCTTTATAACAAATTCATAAGCAATAGCAATGGACATGATCACTCACTCAGCTGCTCCCTTCCCAATGATAGGTTTCCCTCTAGATCCAAATACACCTCTGTCCTTATTTAAGTTGCATGGATTTTGTTATTTTGAATATTTCAGAATGGAAACACCCATTTGTGAAGCAAAAGTGTTTGGTTTTTTTTTGGTTTTTTTTTTAAGTGTTGTTGGTTTCTAATTCTTTACACTCTATTTTTTCCTAAGGTGCCTTATTTAGAGCTCTTCCCCTGTCGATAGCTCAGGCAATTGCCACACCTGATGTTTTTGCTGGTGACCTGTCAGGGTTGGCACAGTTGCCAGCCTCAGGTGGTGGTGGGTCTGTGGTGCCCAGCCCCAGCCCTGGCCAGTCGAAATGGCTGCTTGGGTGATTTTCCCTCTCTCTGCATCCTACCCGGATTTTACACTAGAAATAAATTGTCACGGGGAGAATATTTAAATTCAGGAAACAAAATGTTCCCACTAATTCAATGTAGCCATCTCCTGCCTACTAAAAGTTATGAGTTATGTGTGAAGTAAAAAACCTCTCTGCTGCATGAGATAATGAGAAAACGGGGATTCTTTATTCATTGTACTTGTCCCTCTGCACATAACATTTGTATATCATGCCAGGACTAACCTGTGTCACTGCACTTATAGCCACAGCCCAGACTAAATGCCTGCCCTTCACTGTTTTTACGTCATGATTCATATACTCTCCCTGCTCTTTCTGACTGCCTGCAATTACTTGTGACAAATGATTCTTCAGTGTACTGTCTGCTTTACCTTTTCAAAATGTTTCCATGGTTCACAGATAAGTCAGCTAGTGTACACTGGACTGTCTGGTGGGAAGTAAATCCCAGGACAAGCACGGGAACAGGTTCCTCACCATTTTGCTGGCAGAAGTGCAGACATCCACCTCAGTCAGCTGCAGCACGAGGAGCCTGGACCAGCAGGACTGGGGCTCCTCCACGGCAGCATTGTGGAGATCCCAAAGGAACACATTGCTCCCTACAGCTGCACTCTCCTAGGAATGGGAATCCTTGCTCCTCGAGGGGCTTGGTGCCATTAATAACAGAGCATCTGCTCCAAAAAAATCATTATTTTGGTATCTGCTCTGAAAGAACACCCAGCTGAATGTCTCCTGTTGGCCTGTTTGTTGAGCACATCTGTATCCAGAGGTGAATTCTGCCTGGATTGAAACCTCTGGAAATAAGGGTGGCTGACTCTGCCTCCAGTGAGTGTTGGGGCGCTTCACTCAGGGGGTGCGAGTGCCGAGAGCCCAAACCCATCCCCTCCCCCTGGCAGCACAGCGAGCTCCCCTCTCGGCTGGCTCTGAAGGTGCTCAGGGTGAGGGGCTCTGTGCCCCTCCTGCCGCTCAGCCCGCCCAGCTCCAGCACCTCCCCTGCTCGCCGGCGCTCCTCGGCCTGCCCACGCCTCTGCCCCCTGTGCCCCGTGCTCTTGGGGCACACGGCCCGGGGTTACCTGGGCGGGCAGCACAAGGTGACATCTGCTCGGGGGGACGGTGCCCAGGGAGCTGTGCTGGTCACAGCCCTGCTCCTGACTGCGCCTGTTGATGCTGGGAAGGGCAGCCAAGCGGAGCCGGGCAGAAGTGGCTGTGCCCAGGCAGTTGTGGCAGCCCCTGGGAGAGGCGAGGGAGGCTTGTGGGATTCCATGCTGTCATCACAAGCCTTGGCACTGGAAAGGATTGCCCTTCTTGTGCTCCATTTGCGGAATTTTCAGGGCTTCCTCTTACAAAACAGATGCAAAACGCTGCCATCTGTTCATCGTGCCCATGACTGTGCACCATGAAGAAGTAAAAAAAAAAAACCATGCCTGTATGGGAAAGCTGTCATCATCCAACCCAAAAGCAGAAGCGAGGCTGTTGTGTGCAAGGGAAGGGCTGTTGTCACAGGGGTCTGATTTGTAGCACAGTCATTTTCGGTTCTGAAATATTCACTCACTCCCCGGCACCTTAACCAAATAAATTCAGTGAACCCCAGTAAGCACGGAGTTTATGGATGTGGCGGGTCCTGGAAGAGAGCAAGGATCCAGTGCCTGGCCTCGGAATGACTTACACAGAGGGAAGAAGAGAGACAAAACATAAAACACGGGGTAGGCGAGCTGCCAGGGGAGCGGGCGTGTGCCCGGCCCGGAGCCAAGCGCAGCTCTGTGCTCAGAGCTGGGGCGCCTTCCCTTCTCTGATTCTGTTGGCAGGATCGCACCCAGCCTGGGCAGGCCCTCCCGGGCTCCAGGTGCACCCAGCAGGGCCACCGGGCTCCACAGCCACATCCCCACAGTCGTGCCTCTGGCTGGAGGGGGCAAAAGGAGTGTCTGTGGGAGAAGAGCCCTACAGAGGGAATCCACGGCACGAGAAGTGGAAGGGTTGTCCTAAATGTTCTCTGCTCGGGTCACTGGTACCCCTGCTCCTCGTGCCCACAGTGAATGCCAGCTCTGGCAATCGCCGTGGTCACAGCTGACTGCTGCCTCTGACACAAATCCCAAGCAGGGACAGAGGCACGGCGTGGCAATTCCACGCAGGACGCCGCTCGACTTCCTTGTTTTTATGGACAGGGGATGCTGAACCCAGGCACTGAATTGTCAAGTGCCTCTTAGAATGCAGAATGCCACGCTAAAAAAAGCCAAGGGAAAGCAATTCAGAGAGAAGAAAAGGATGGAAATATCTATCATTCAACAACACTGACAAAAAACAAACCCTGGCAGCAGGCTCCTATGCACTGCCTTGTTGATGCCAATGCTGGTTGCAGCTCCTGTTGGGATCAGAAACACAACAAATTGTCTGTTTCCCTGAATGCAGAGGGCTCTGAGAGCTGCTGACCACGCTGACAGAGCCCATTGCCTGCATTTGAATGGCAACGATGGATAGGAGAAAGGGCCGCGCTTGAACACGTACAAGATTGTTTTTGTAAATCCAAGACTGTATTTACAAGTTCCAGCTTTTAAGGCCGGGGTATTTTATTCACTTTGCTGTGTTTTTAATAGCGGAAAAACAGGAGAGCAATCCATCTGCCTGAACTGGAAGCTTCTTATAAATAAACAGCAATAAAAAACAACACTTGAGATTCATTTTGCCCACTTGTGTTTTGTCTGAGTCCCCCCCCCCCCCCCCCCTCCCGAATCTAAATCAAGGAGAGATCAGACCGTAGTTTGTGAGCAAATTTCCTTCAACAGAAACAAACAAAAATAGACAAAGATAACCATCCTCCTCATACTTTATGCACAGTAATGCAAGTTATTTTCCACTCCATTTAGACTTTTCACCTTCCTTTCATTTACCCTGTTTTTTACAGTTCAATAAATATTTTTCCAAGCTCCACTTGCCAAACAAAAGAGTTTAGCTTCAGTGTTACTCCTCTGACAAATATCCTTATGGTGTTGCACATGTGAGCCATTGATAAACAAATTAAAATTCTGTCCCAGCTCAGAGCTCAGCTGGCCCATTTCATCTTGCGGTATGGGTTTGTAAAGGTCTGGGTGTCTGTCATCCTCCCCTAACCTTGTCTTTGTCAAAGGGATACAAAAGCCTGCACGCTCGGGGCCTTACGATACTGATTAGTGTGAGTGACAAAGTGGAGTAGCAAGTCCACTCAGCCCTTCATAATAAATCTATCAAAGAGTAATAGAATTCCATCAATTCTGCATCATCCCCGAGGGTCGCTGTGCTGGGATGGAAAGTGTGTTCCGCTGGGATTGTACAACTGTTATTATTCAATTACACTCTTTTCTTCCTAGTTAAAGACCATGATATCATTATCACTTAATGAATACATATAATTGGATCTGGACTCTATGTTTGGCTGATGAATACCACTCACTATTCATTCAGTCTCAGCTCATCTTCTGACCATTTATTATAGACTTTTGGCTGGAAACCACGATGACAAAGGGAATTTGAAATTAGCTGAAAATTCATTCAATGCTCAGTTAGACACAAAGGCAAAATACAATTCTGACGCGTAAATGAGGCTGAGACCACACAGAGAAGTTTTGCTGAAAAGTTAATAGCTGTTGATTTCTACACAAACCCATTGAGGTGAGAGCAAAGATATTTTTAAAGACAGTCCCACGACTTTGCGAGCAAGCAGAGATTTCCCCTCTCCCTTCCCTCTTTTTCTTTTCTTAAAAAAAAAAAAGAAAAAAATTAAAATTAATTGTCTCAAAGGTAAATACTACATCTTTTTGAGCCGGTACTTTATTTCCCAACTTAGGCAAAATATTAGCTTTAAAGATGTCATCCGAGGCCATTAGGAGCCTTAACTCAGCCCCGCGAAGCCAAACACCATTTTATGATTAAATAACATTTAAATCTGACAAAGCAAAAGCGCTTCCTATGCCGTATATTTATTACAGCCAATATCGAGACCATCATTAAGTTTCATCAAACAGCGTGCCCCCAAAGGAAACTGGCCCTCCTATTCATATTGTTGGGAGTAAATGTAGCATACCTCCTTTGGATCACTGGTGAACAGGCCACCTCATTAATCCTAGTTAGGAGATGCTGCTGGGCATGTGGAGCAGCCAAATCCAGATGCTACCCACAGAGCCTCTCCAGGCAGTTAGGGAATCACAGAGTACCACCTCAAGCCCTCCATACATCACTTCAAATTAAATTTACATTAAGTGCTACTCCATCAGAGCCGAGAGAAGCTGACATCTTTGGAAAATGCAGATGATAATCCATTAAATCCTATTATATACATGTCTTCTAATTTTACTTAAGCTCATGCATACCAAAGTGTGAGTTTGTGTTAAAAATTAAAGACCCTTTTACTAGAACAAAAGACTTTATGAACTGTTGACTTTGGGAGGGTTTATTACAGGATCAGGCTATTCTGTCAAGACAAGTAGACTTTTTTTTTTCTTTTTTTTTTTTTTCCCCTGTAAAATTTCTGGTTAATCATTTGTTCCTGGGATCTTTTTTCAAACGCACAATGTGTCTTTGCTGTTTCCATCACCAACTCTTTGTTCTCCCAGATAGGAGTGCAGCCTCTTTAACTTAATCAAATGTTATGAATGAAACAGTGGGACACATATTGTCTCCTTTTGCAATTAAGAAAATATTTGCTGGCAGCTTCCAAACTGGCAACAGTAAGAAGATGCTATAAAATCATCACAGTGAAAAAGCTAAGGATTTAATTGCCCTATTACCACATATGTCAATCCCTTTATATTTTCATAGTCCTTAGTCACAGTTTTTATTTTTACTTTGATGAATCTCTTCTAATTTGAGAGCAAAGATTTTACTATTTTTGATTCCAGGTCCTTCATTTTTTACATATCACCACTGTATTTTATATTTATGTTTCTGTCTGATTTACCTTTCTGCAGAAATTGAAAATACACAGATTTCAGAGAAAGGCAATCATTATCTCAGCTATTAGGCAAAGGTATTATCAGGATCAAGAGATAAAAGACACACATATGCATATGGACACAATTAATTTAAAAGTTATTTAGCTAACCTTTTACCATTTAATCCATGTTTGACTTTCAGGCTTCAATTTGCTTTAACTTTCAAGCCAGTTCTTTTCAAGTGTCCAACTCTGTATTTCCTTTACAGAACATGGAGTACACACGCACACAAACACACACATATATAAATGCAACAAAAATGTGTCAGCTTTTAACCACTGTCAATCCTTGGCAATGGCAAAGGCGATGGGGCAGATTTTCGACTGGCAGAAATAAGTGTAACACCACCAAATTCAAGGGAATTAACAAGTTTTTCCGCGGGATATTTCTGATTCACAGAAGCTGAGGATGTTTCCCTACACTATTATCTAGAAACACAGAATTAGCCCAGGTTTGCAGGCTGGTTGCTCCTTTTTTTTTCCCTCAGTCCAGTGTGAACAGCACCTTTGTGAGCTGGTGGTGCCTCGTGGAGGAGCTCGGGTGCTCGATGGGGCGGCTCACCGCAGCCACTTTCATTTTGCAGTGTTTTTTAATATTACAAATACTGGGCAGGACTCCTGGAGGATGGATAATGAAACAATGCAATTTGGAGGTGGTTTTCAAAGAAAGGAGAGGCACTGGCTGCTCTCTCAAACCTTTGCTCACCAATCTGCCCGAAGAGTTGCACCAAGGCTCCCTTACCAAGAAGGACACATGACAAATAAAAAAGGGATGTCACCAATAATTAAAGCTGGAGAGTTCTGTTTAATCTTCTTGCACAGGGATTTATGCTCGTTACTGCCATTAAAACTAGTAGGATCTGCTTCCATAAATCCCCTTTCAGCAGGTTTATAACATTACCCAAATTATTGCTCTATAATATACTTACACCCTATGATTTCGGAAGATTCCTTTCCCTCTGAACATCCCTAGCTCCAATTTTAATAAATCATCCCATCAGGAAAATATCAAACAGCATCTATCATTTCAGGTTTCTTATTTCATTTTTAACAAAGGGACGTAACTTGTTGTGGTTTTGTTCCTGAGAGGTCAAATTTGGTTTTGAATTGAATTGGATGCTTCAAAAAATAAAATTGGTTATAACAACTATTTATATAGCTATATATAACTACATAAACTATATGTAACTCTTAGGTTATTGTTAAGAATTAGTAGTAATCTCTGAAAGGTGAGGCGAAATTACATAAACACAACAACACAATGAAAAAAAATCATAATAAAAGCTTCACAGTAAAAGCTATGGATAAAAATGCAGGGCCATCCCCTTGTTTTCATATTTTAGACTGTCTTTTCCAGGGACTAGAAAAGAATCAGTCAGGCAAAGACAACCCCAGGCTCTGCTGTGGGATTGGCAGCCCGTCTCCCTTGCTGACCTCAGAACAGGACAGAGACACTTTCAGAGACTTCCAGAATCTGGTGTTTGAAACAGCTCAGAAAAAAGCATCGAGCCTATCAAAAACAAAGCCAGAAAGAAAGAAAGAACCAACTTTGCAGCAGTATCCATGAGGAAGAGTCCACTGAGAGAATGCCAAGTACAACCAGAACTCACCTGGTGCTGGTGTCACTCCTGAACCTGGAAGAGGGGCTTCAAAACCAAAGTGGTGCTTAAAAGGACCCTTGGGAAAAGGCAGCGTTGCCACTGGTGACAGACACCTCTGGTGTGGCCCTGGTGACAGGTGAAGACCCAAAAGAATTTTCACCCTAATCCTTCTGGGAATTACAGCTACAACCCAAGGACTCAAGGCTGGGCTGCCACAGTTTTCCACCTGGCCCCTGGGAGTTCCTTGTTCACAGCAGATGCAATAAAACACCGACAATTTGGGCTGATTTTGGACCTGGGAAGTCACTTTTTATCTGCCACGCAGCATGGATCTGCCTCACGGCTGCCCACAGCTCAGGTCCTGATGTTCAGGACGTGTCCCTAAGTCACGGATCCTTCTTCGGAGCCCCCTGGGCAACTCGTGATGGCCAGAGTGGCCTCATGATCCGTGGGGCAGGGAGCGCCTTTCTGCTCCGTGCCTCTTTAGCACCAGCAAAAAAAAGCTCTTTTTCCTCACGTCCTTCTAGTTTGCCACCAGTTCCTACAACCGCCAGCTCCTTCTTTTCCTGTGACCTCCAGAGGAGGAGCTGACCGTTGTTATTTACATGCAGCACCACTTGGAGATGGAGCCTCGCAGAGGTCCCAGAGCACCAGACGTGGTGGGTCCACACAAACAGCAAGAGGCAGCCCTTGCCCTCCATAACTTAGAGTCCAAACAAACAAGACAGGCAGAAGGTCAGAGAGGAAACAGAGGCACAAAAGAAGTGACGTGATCCGCCTGCAGTCACCCAGCAGATGATTGGCAGAGTCGGGATTAGACTAATAGATCACGGAATCAATCCACTGGCTAAACATTCTGCTTCCCATTATTTCTTGGGAGGCAAACCAGGAAGAATGATCTCACTCGGCTGAGAGCCATAATAAAAATAACAGCAGCACCGAGGGCAAGTTCAGAGCGTTGCTCACGATGCGCCGCGGATCCGCCGCTGGAGAGGTCGCTCTCTCCACCACCATGTTTTGAATTGTCTTCACGGCAGGAATGATGGAAGGCAGAGTAATGGCTGACAGTACTGAATAAAACTCCATGTAAATTCCCCTTATGAACATCTGATAAGTATTTATATGGGCATAAAGGGTTATTTATTTCCCCGTCCCCATGAATGATTTACACGCTACTCTCCATTTTTATAACGCACTCGCTGGGGCTCGAGCAGCCAATGTACTCGGGCTGGCTCTTTTTCCAGAGAAATGACTTCACACAGAGCTGGAGCCAGGATGCTGCGTGGGGGTGGGAACATTTCCAGGGACTTTTTTCTTTCACAGTAGCCATTTTCCTCCCTCCTTTCCACTTTTGACCTTTTTTTCCCCCCCCCTCCTGTCCATGAGTTTCATCTTTCCCCAAGTCTCTGCGATGTCCAAACTCCTTTGCTAATTCTGTAGGTAAAATAACCTTTTATATCTGACACCTTTTAAGAGACTGCAGGAGTTTAAACCACTCGGTGAATGTGACTGCAGTACCTGGGAGGTTCCCCTGGTTCTTTACCTCTAACTCCAGCTCTGCCAGGATCACCTCCAAGGGTTTTCCAACCTCAAGGGCTGGGTAGGATTTTTGAGAACTCTGCAATTCCACACCAAGCTGAGCCTCGGAATTTGAAAATCTAGGCCAAATTTTGCAGTTTAAAAAGGGCAAAATCAAAGTTTGGACCAATTCCTGATATAGAGTTTACAGTTCAGCCAAATCTTAATTTTTTTCCCTCAGTTCATTTCATTCTCCCTGCCAAATGTGCATCTCAATAGTATAAAAAGTATTTAAATGGGTGCAGTGAGAAATATTACAGATAGATTTTATATGGGACTTATAAGGCACTTGGCCTTCAAATTCCAGGCAGATGAGTGGGAGTTCAGCCTGAGGAAGCACATTTTTCTCCTGGATGCAGTCAAATGAAGCACTGAATACCTCACTTCCATTAACACCAAATATAATGGATGCATTCCCACTCAGCTGTATTTGATAGCTGGAAGGAACACTGTAAATATGTTTGCAATGTGCTGGACAAAGATTTATCACTTAAATCTCGAAGAAAAGCTTTTTAAAGAGTTCAAATTTTTAAACCTGTGGCTCTGCAACTTATTCTCTGACCCCTCATGTTCAACTCCCAACAGCTTAAGAAAATAGGATTACTTTGTCTTCATTAGAAATAGTATTAGAATCATCCAGAATGGAGTTTGATAGTGTTTTCCATTTCTTTATCTGTGTAGCAGTATTAAATTATTTTTATAAGGAGGGTAGCTACACTTGTAAAATACTTCCAGTTATTAAAAAATTAAGGAAATTAAAACAAAGAGCTCCATATCAGATATGAATCTGATAGGAATTGTCTACACTACCTGTGTCAGCTTCCCTTGGCTGCCATTCGAAGAGGAAGACATCGGGGTGATCCCTGAGGCAAAAACAGCAGCTCAGTTCTGAGGTTGTGCGCAACCTGAAACAAGGAATTTTCAATTAAGGTCTTGTACACAGATCCCTCTTTTTGCAACATTTAGTCCAACTTTCTGTGAAATCGGAATAGCCCCAAAGGCTGCTCCTGCTCATAACAGCCTCTTCTATGTTTTTTTTTTAAGTTATTCCTCAGCCCTGACTCTCCACCAAACTGACTGCAATAGTTAAAACCCCGTGTGGGAGTTTGAAGTGGTGAACAGCAAGTGTTAGTCTGTATTACTTCTGTTCCTAGCTTTGTGCCTCTTCTGAGGGGGAGACTCGCCCCTCACGCCCCTCACGCCCCTCACGCTGTGGGAGCCCCCCATATTGGAATGCCAAAGCGTCTCCCAGCTCAGGGCAGCCAGCGCCCTCAGGGCACCTCTGCCAGTCGCTGCACCAACCTCCACATCCAGCCAGGCTCCATGAGAAAGACTTTAAACCATTCGAGAGCGTCCAGAGAAGGGCAACCAAGATGGCGGAGGGCCGTGAGGGGAAGCCGTGTGAAGAGAGGCTGAGCGCTCTTGGCCTGTTCAGCTGGAGAACAGGAGACTGAGGGGAGATTCGTCGCAATTACAGCTTCTTGTGAGGGGAAGACACTGATGTCTGCTGTGGGAGAAGACACCAGGGAATGACCTGAGGGAGTGTCAGGGAGGTTGAGCCTGGATATCAGGCAAAGATGGTGGTTGGCACTGAACAACCTCCCCAGGGAATGGTCGCAGCTCCAAGGCTGCCAGAGCTCCAGGAGCATTTAGACAACTGTCTCAGGCACAGGGTGGGATTGTTGGGCTGTCTATGCAGGCTCAGAAGTTGGACTAGGTGATCCTTGAGGCGCTTTCCCACCCTCAGTTTCTGTGATACTTTCATTCAGCACCGCCCGACGCAGGGTGGGTAAATCTACCTGGAGCAGCCATGGCCGGTTGTCTCCTCACGAGCCCTCAGGCACCCAACATGGCGCCTGCCTCTCCTCAGCTTCTCTCAGCCTTTCTCCTCTCCTCAGGGCAGCCAGGCTGTGTGGGAGTCACGTTCTCACAGAGGATTGCTCACACACAACAGACTGACGGCAGCCTAAGACCGTGTGTGAAGGAAGTTCGTTTTAGGCGGGAACTTCGTTTTCCCGCCTTTCCGTTTTCCCGCCTCTCCGCTGCCTCACAGCGCGTGAGGGACCTGGCGCAGCGGATGGTGAAGGGTTTATCCCGCGCCTACTCCTGCACTGGCTTCTTTACCGTCCCTGCTCTGGGACCAGTGTGACCATGTGCTGAGGCAGAAATAACACGGGAAATATTCCTTTTCACCCAGCTTGCTCCTGCAGGAAGGCCGACATGGTGTCCCGCCTCTGGTGTGTGCCCACACCATCTCCTCAGAGTTTAACCCCATTAAACTCAGTGGATTCCCCACAGAAAGCCCAGTTACAGCAGCGACAGCAGCAATGCCCCAGGCTGCCTGGATCAGCTGCTCTGGTTCCAGGGTTGTTGGCGGCCACAACAAAGGAACCAAACCCACGAGAAGTCCTGTGCTCTTCATTCCCCAACAGAGAGCAGCCATGCAGGTCTGTGGATTAGAACCACAGAACCACAGAATATCCTAAATTGGAAGGGATCCACAAGGATCATCGAGCCCAAATCCCATCCCTGCACAGACACCCCAACAATCCCACCCTCTGCATTCCTGGGGGCGTTGTCCAAACACTCCTTGAGCCCTGGAAACCTTGGGGCTCTGCCCATTCTCTGAGGAGCCTGTTGCCATAGCTTGGGCAGAAACAGAACCATTTGTGCCGCTGCAAAAAGCCACCAGTGATAATTTGGGTCACGTTAGCCCCGGAATTTTCAAATTAAAAAAATTGAGAGTCTGCAAGCGGAAGAAATTGCAAATAGTCCCCCCTGTTGGTACAAGGAGTCTGTTGTGCTGCTGCTGCTGCTATGAGATTTTATTGTGAGCTTAATGTCAACAGCTTCAATTACCATAACAAAAGTAGGGCCAAATTTCATGCTGACAAAGTGAATGACCTGCTCTGAAATCTTTCTCATTGGTACAACATCTCCACCTTCCTAGGGCTTCCCCAGTGTGTGTTTGGTCAGTCAGCTTCCCTCAATGACCTGCTTTGACTAACATTTCCTCACAAAACAAAGACGAAATTATCATAAACAAAGATTACATTTATTTTAACACTCAGCTTTTCATCAACATTTAACCTTTATGGGGAATCAAATTATTTTTCTCCATGACCAAGAAAAATCTAGTGATATGTAATTAAAACAACAAAGACGAATCTCATTCTATGCAAGTGTAATTATGTTCATGTGGTACCACTGTAATTGAAACACAGAAGATGTTTCAGTCTGTATTAAAAGAGAATTTCTTTCAGTGGGTTTCCTGAAGCTCATTAGATATTCCCTGGCCTATTCTCCTAAGTAATTAGATTTTAACAGGATTTTCAACAGATCAGAGCAATCTCTGTGGGTGCCAATAGGAGACTCTCCCTCTGGCCTTACCAGCAGGGCAGCATGGATAACATCCAGGCTGGGAGTTAATAGGACAATTACTGGCCTCTTTTAAATGAGTTACATTAATGCACTTAAGCTAAATGGCTCTGCATATGATTAAATATTAACATCTGCAAAATATGAAATCATGATATGCAATCAAGTTTTGTTGTTTTAATTTCCCAAATGCCGGATTTCAGTGGTGTATGTAAATGTTCATTGGATAGTGTATGTTAAACTTTCAAAACACAGACCAACATTATTTGTGAATGGTTCTTCTGGAGCTACTAAGTTTAACATCTTAAAATAGCACAAGGCAAGAGGAAATTGTCAAAAATTATATAAGAACAAGAAAAGTAAAAAAAAAAAAAAACGATCCTCATTTTGAATGCCTCATAGTGAGCCAGGTCATGATTTCCAGTGCAAACAGCAAAATTCAAAATTTTATCTTATGTGCCTCGATGCCTAATGGCTTCCCAGCAGGAATGGGAAAAAGATATAATTACAAAGGCTGAGGGAAAGGCCGAGGTGCCCAATGGCTTCTCTGCCTCAGCTGTTCATGGCCAGTTGTTCTGTGGACACCCAGCCCCTTGCGTTGGAATGCAGGAATGGGGAGCAGAATGGAGCCCCCATAAGCCAGGGCACACCTTCCACAGTCCCAGGTTTCTCCAATCCCCCTCCAACCTGGCTTTGGACACTTCCAGGGATCCAGAAGCTGCCACAGCTTCTCTGGGTACCCTGTTCCAGGGCCTTCCCACCCTCCCAGGGAACAATTCTTTCCCAATATCCCATCTAATCCTTCCTCTGGCAGCAGGAAGTCATTCCCGATGTCCTGCCCCTCCATCCCTTGTCCCAAGGCCCTCTCCAGCTCTCCTGGAGCCCTTTTAGCCACTGGAAGGGGCTCTCAGGTCTCCCTGGAGCTGTCTCTTCTCCAGGTGAGCACTCCCAGCTCTCCCAGTCTAGCTACAGAGCAGAAGGGCTCCAGCCCTTGGAGCATCTCCATGGCCTCCCCTGGACTTATTCCAAGCAGTCCCCATTCCTCCTATATTGGGGAGCCCAGATCTGGACTCAGTGCACCAGGCGGGGTCTCCCCAGAGCAGGGAGAGGGGAAGAATCACCTCCCTTGACCTGCTGATCACACTTCCTTTGATGCAGCCCCGGACATGGCTGGATGTCTGCCCCACAGTACATTTATTTGTTATCCTGCATGTCTCATCCACTCACCAGACCCTGTGCCCTGCCCATGCTAACCCTGACCTCTACTTGCACGTCTGCTGCCTCAGTAAATCCTTTCTGTGAGTGGACTCTGTCACCCCGACGTGCTCCAGCCCCCTGCAACACTCACAAAATCATCTGACAGGAGAAGTAAGCAGAGCTTTGATGTGGGCTGGAAACACACTCTGCATCAAGAGGTTGGACTGTGTACTGATACTTCTACATTAGTTCCCCAAATCCTTGGTGTGTGAAAGGATTTCTTTTTGCTGCTGAGAGTTTCTCCTGTCAAAACTTCTAAATATTCCTTCCATTTCAAGATTATCAGCTCTGCGCGGCACAGAGGCACTTCACTGTTCCATCTTGGGCTCCAGAAGTTAATAATATCAGCAATATGGAGCACATTCTTCCCAAAGTACTCTACAAATATGAAATAATTACTCACTGTGAGTCTGCTGTATGGCAGAGAAATATTACTGCTGTCTTTCAGCTGGGAAACTGGAGCAGAGGTTAAGACCCAAATCCTGCAGTATCTAAATCCCCATGAAGTCAAATCTGTGAAGGATCTGTGAAGTCCAAATGTAAGAATCTGAAGTCCAGTGCCCCCAGAATTGATAGAGAGCTGGGATAAACATTAATTCCTGGGGTTCAGCTATGATTTCTGTCCAGCAAAAACTGTCTTGTGCTTGACCAAGTCCATGAAGTCTAAAGCAGTATTAACAGTCCAGTAACAAATTCTCTTGTTTCCTTCCATGACTCAAATTTACCCTTGGTCATAACTACCGAGCACAGTGTGATGGAACTTAATTTGGGGTGGTGCAGTGATGCCTTCAGAGAATAGAAACAGCTTCTCCTGCTGGGTGGTGAGGGCTGACAGCAGCATTTTATCAGTTGCCTCAATTTGAAATAAATCAAAACTACGTCTCTTTAGATAAAAACCACAATTTCCTCTTTCTTTGCCCAAATTCCCCAGACTTTCTGATCGGTTCCAGCCATGCCATGGTCACAGTCCATGCTTCCAAGAGAGGGAACTCACCCCAGCTGCCTCGGGTGACAGTGCTGAGCTGTCACCATCTGCTCTCAGGAAACACTGCCATGAGAGCTGGCCATGCCATAGCAGCCTCCTCACAAATCTGATGGAGAGACACAAATGTTCACGTGGTGCTGCAGCTAATGGTGGCAGCCCTTGGAACCAAGATGGAAAATATTAGTGTAACAGCATGACGGGAATGGGAAACAAAAGACAACAGGCAGGACAAAACAGAGGCGCAAAATTGCAAATGTGAACCCCGGTAAAGGTGGAGAAATTTTAGCCAATGATGCTATTATTAGCTTGTGATCACCTAGGAGTTAACCCAGGCAAGCTCCCATGAAAAGCTTTATTATGACTTCCATGAGAAGTGGGGCAGAGCAGCGCCTACGGTTCAGCTTCTCTGACGCTCCCCGTTGTACAAACCCGCCTTCAGTCGCCCCAGTCTTTGCCAGCCTTTACCCATTGCAGATGAAACGTCCCATGATGACTGTCTGCCTCAAGCTGGCTTCTCTTGCTGCATTTCAGAAGAGAAAAAGAAAAAAGAAGAAGAAAAAAAGAAGTATTCACATCTTTCTTAAAACAAAGAAAAGGCAAAATATTTTCTTTTGCCCACATTAAAAAGAATCTCACAGCAATCTCATTGAGGAGATCTCCCTTCAGTACGCTTTGTGCTTACAATTTGGCTGGGAGGCTTCTGTTGCTTTTGGGAATGAACTCTTGAAGGGAGAACTGTCAAGGAGGCAGAGAGGAGCTTGGACACTCGGAAATCATCAGAATGTGCACGCATGTTCACATGGCAGCCACACACTCTTTGCCTCAGCGTGCACTGCACAGAGGGGTTGTTTTCTTTAAGTTTGTACTTTTTTTGTGGCAGCAGCTGGAATCATGCAGTTGGAGACTGACTCTCTATTCAGGCATATGACAGAGACAAATTAAAGTGACCAGAATAGCCCTAAATCAGGCTTTTTCTAACTTTGGCATACTTGGATTGGCACTTCCCTCAAGTAATTTTTGGGTGCACTCATCTACCCTGTAAAGCGAGCTCAGTGCACGTCCAGGCTCTGATCACCACAGGGCCTCTCTCAGCAGAAACCACATCCAGTGTGAATGACTCTGGGGTTCAGGCAGGAGAAAATGACAGCAATGTTTACAGAGACCCCGAAGTTAAAAGGCAGTGCTAAAACAGAAAGCGTTTTGGGGTGAGAGGGTCCCACAACAGCTCCCCATTTGCACCTTGAGTCGGGACATTGGACCCAGCCCGCCCCACCTCTCCAGTGTGTCTCTCATTTCCAGTAGAAATACCTGGCTCGGTGTTTGCCAGCTCGGAGCAAAACTTGCCATGGGATGCACTTCCTGAAAGGTCAACCCTCAAACCTGGCACCGTTTGCTGTATCACATGTGCAGGCTCATTTGTGTCCCCTGCTGCAGGGCACAGAGCTGTGCCACATCTGGATGAAAGTCCCACCCTGGGGGGACCTCTTTGCCCTCCAAAACCAGCTGTCATGAGGGAGCACATCTGGGTGCACATCACAGCTTCCCAATAAATATTTCCGTGTTTCCTTTTGTTGTCTGGCCCCACATGGCTTTTACAGTACTATCAGGGTGATTTTATGAGATTCGCCCCTTGCAACGGGGAGGTTTTTATTAGAAACACGCCTTCCTCTCTGTCATTTATGATAAATAATGTTTATTGATGTTCACTTCCTTCAGTGAAATAAAGTGTCAAACAGCACGTTGGTATTTGCCAATTTTCTTTTCACATTTCATGTTATGTGCTTTTTATGTTACATGCCTGATTAAAAATTTAAACATTGTCACCGTCAGTGCTAAAATACGTTGCCAGAGCATCTCTAATTATGCTTCCTTGTCTGCTCTGAGCGGGGACTGACATTTCTGGGTCAAGATCTGGTTGTTGATATGCAGCACGGGAAGTATCCGATAGCCACTTGCTGAAAAATAGCTCCTTCTCTCACACAATTATGGTGCACAATGCAGAGCAGGTACCCGGGGCAGGCTTCTCTGCCACGCCTGCTCCTGGCTCGGCGGGCGTTATCTCTGCACATCATTTGGGATCGCAGTTGATTCAACCCGAAGTACAAAGTGCTGGAGGAGGAATTCCTCTCGTGGATCTGTGCGGGCTGGGAAGGTGGGCTGGGGTTCCATCCTGCTCATGGCACTGCACTGGCTGAAGCCCAAACCTTTTTCATCCTCCCGGACACGTTGGCTTTGTGCTCAAACTCCCAGCAGCAGGAGATGCCAGGGGTACTGTCAGAACCCTGTGCCCAGAGGAATTGGGGCTCCCTGTGCTGCCAGGTGCAGCCCCTCAGCAGAACACTGCTTTGGGCTGAGGCCGTGGAGAAGGCTCCCAAAAGGGAGCGGTGGAGCTGGGACTGGGGCAGTGGAGTTTGGGGAGAAGTGTGGGATGGCACAGGGGAGCACTCCCAGCTTTAGGGTTTGGGGGATGGTGGTGCCCAGGGAGCACGATGGAGGCTTTGGGGCGTTGGCTCCTTGTTCTTCTCCTCCCTTCTCCTCCCTGGGCTCGGGGATATTGTGGGATGGGGTGTGCAGGGCTGCACTGCGGGTCACTGCTCGTTGGGGGCAGAGTGAAAATAATCCAGCTGGCGATTGTTCATTGCTTCAGCCACTCCTGAAAGCCCTCGGAGCTCGAGGCTCTCATGGCCATTCCTACCCTGGAATGAGGGGCTGAGAACTCACTGCCTTGGAGCCCTGAGAAGGAGAATAAACATCTAAAGCTGAACACTAAAAACCATCGCCTGTGTCTCAATCCTGGCCCCGAAGCAGCTAAAAGAGAAAAACTCCCACAGAGCGCCTGCTTTAGTGAGGTCTTGGGAAGCATTAGCCCCCTTGCTCTTTGTGCACCTTTCTTCATCAGATCTTTATGATTGCAAGAGAAAGTGAAAATTAAAAGTCACCCTCAAGTTTTTCTCCCTCTATAGATACATCCAAACCAACAAACACGCTTCTATTAGGTTAGGAAACTTTTTGGAATGAGCTTTTCAGCAAGGATTTTAAAACCATGCTACATGTGTTTGTATATTTAGCTGTTTCTTTTGTATTTTCTGGCTCAGGCAGGAACCAAGGCTGATCTGCAAAAACCCCACCTGAGTGTGGAGCAGGGCATCTGACAACACAACTGACCTCCAGGAGGAGCCTTTGCACATCTGAAGATGCCACCAGTGCCAGCACTGGTGGAAATATGGCTTTAAAACAAAACAAAACAAGCTTACAATGTTTGCCACATTTCTTTGCAGTGATAACACATTTCACATAGTTAAAAGCTGCCAGAGATTCCATATTCAGAAAACTTAGCTGCTCTCCTTGGGAGCTGATGGTTGATGAACAGTTATGAAATGCAGCCATAATTTATTGTGGATGTTCAAATTAGTTAAAAGGTGGTGTTATATATGGCTCAATGTTTCATCAAGAGTGTCCTTATTTGACCCATTAAATGCACATTGAAGGAAGACTGATATGTTCTGAGATATTGTAAAAATCCTTCCCTGTTGTTGCCAGAATTTTCTTGCCTTGTTATTTGCTCTCAGAAATAAATGACATTTTCTCTTTGGAAAGAAGAAGAAAATGAGAAAAATCTGAAATGAGACTCCAAATTTGAAAGTATCCATTGAAATTCTAGAGGCTTTGTCAACTTCCCATCACTTTCTGAGAACTCTTGAATTCTTTTTTTTATATCATTTTACATACAACTCCCTGAATTTGTGACCAGTATTTATGTGTGCCTGACTGGCACAGAGACACTGAAAGAAAAAAAAAAAAAAAAAGATATGAGGCTAAAGGGAATTGGCAGAGTTTGAGGATTTAGCTCTGATGAACTTGGCTTTAAGTGCAAAAAACCCCACAAAAAATCCCAATACCAGCAAAACAGAGTCGAATTCGTGGCCTTAAGAATGGAGAAATGCAAATATTCAAAGGGTTTCAGCAACAGGAGCACAACACAGGTTGCGTGGCACGGCAGGAAACGGAGCTGGGCACTGCAGCATCAGGCTCAGGGCATTTCTGGGAATCACATCCAAGACCCTGAGATCCAGCTCTGAACTCAATCCTGCTATCGCTGATGAGGATGGGAGTCGTTTTGCAAGAGCTGTAATAAACATTTGTTCAAACAAAAAAGGAAAGAGAGATTAGAAAGCACGCAGCCTGTCACGGCATTAACGGAAAACCTATTTGTGCCATCTATTTGGGAAAAATTATTGAAGAACAGTTCATCCATGTGAAAATATTAGTACTGTAATTCTGTCAAGGTCAGCGAGACCTAGAGGTTTGCTGAGAAATCACCTTCATTTCACCAGGTAAATAAAGAACTCGTTTTTCAAAGGAGCCTATTGAAGAAGGCACTCCATAGCAACAGTTAAATTATGAATACAGCACATATGTTCCATATCATATCATTTACAGCACACTTTAGCATAGACATAATGCTTAGTAACAAACTACAATACCATTCACAAAATGCATTTAAATAGCATAATTTAGTTCATTAAATTCAGTCATTTACAGTAAATCAAAATTATCACAGGAATTGAAGAGAGTACACAGTTGTTTGTTTGAATAGTTAAGCTAGGGAAGTCAATTCCTTTTTGAAGGTCAAGGACACAGTTGTTTCCATTTTCTGTTGTAAAAAAGATACAGCCTGTGTCATAAGATAATTTAGTATCATCTGAATGTGATCAAGTCCTTTCCCCCTGCTTGTTCTGTATTATATAACTGGCATGCCTAAAATATATCTAAGTCAGGAAAACGCTTTATGTATAATGTTATCAAATTAGACTTCTTTTTCTTTTATGGACTGAGTGGATGTGATTCCAGGCTTTTAAAAGGATTTAGTCTTGCAAATCTGCAGCCTATTACTTGGAAGAGAAGATGTATGTTTTCCCCTAGTCTGGCCATCAATTGCTTGGCCTGTGGAAATATTATTATAAAAGAAAGGTGGATTTTTTTGGAGCCTCTTTAAGCGACATATTCTGGCTTTTGCTGTCAGAGGTGCAGCGTTTGTGTGGGGTGCTGGCAAGGCAGTGGGTGCAGAAATGACTGCAGCACACGCCAACTGCACAGGGAGCTCAAGAGGAGTCACCAAAACCTCCTGGGAATTCCTGAGGTTTAAACCCTCCTACAATTTCTGGGGAATCAAAGGCAGGAAGGTGAATTGAATTACTCCCCGTTTAAAAAGCATGCTTCATTTTTCACTCTGAATTTGCCAAGCATCTTCTTGTGTCTCCCCGTCATCTTCCCTGATTGACACAGGTTGAAAAGGCCATGACAAAAGTTCTTCCTTGTCCTTGTAGAAACTTTTGGATTGTCATCGAACCTTCCTACGCTGTTCTGGGTTTTTCTTAATAGAGTTCTTTAGCCAAGATCAAGATTTTCTCTCCCTTTAAAGAATTCCTGCCATCTGAATCACTTCCAGCTAGGTCTTCTCTCCCTTACAAAATTTCGTATGCAATGAAGATGCCTCTGTTGCATCCATGAGAATGAAATGCCAACTCTTTTCTGACCACCTGGAGGGGAAAATGAATAAGTTATGATTTCCCACCAATGGACTATCGAAGCACCTGAAAGTGCTAATTAATTAGCACTCATGTCACCCTGGCAAAAGGGGGGGGTGTTGGGTATTGGGTGTTTTATTAACGATTGCACAGTCTGTGTATAACTAAATTAGTTTAGCCTTAATTGTGCTTTTCTGGGTGCTGATGGCTGCCTGGCTGGAGCAGCACAGAGGATGCTCTCCCCTTCCAATCCCACATCTTTTCAGAGCTGCCTTTTTCTCAGCCAGGCTCAGGAGGGCTGGGAATTGGGCAGTAGCAGCTGTCCTGGAGGGAGCAACACCTTCAGCTGCCCCAGAGGGTTTGCTTGGAGCTCTCCCCATTCCCACTCGCATGGAATAGTGTGGGGTGCCCCCGGAGCAGTGGAAACACCCACGGAGAGCCCGGAACAGCGGGGCATGCAGCCAGCTCCGGACGGCGAGGGACAATCAGCCCCCAAACAAGGATGAATTACGGTGCAAATTGCTTGTTGACACTGGTGCAAAACAAAAGAGAGAGGAGAAAACGTTCTTAAGACAAATAACCTTCTCCATCTTGCCGGGCACAGGGGGAAATGCCGTGAGCAGGCACAAAGGGCGCAGATGGCAGCGTAAATCCTTTGTGTCCCACAGTGCCAGCACAGCTGTCCTGGGAGCACGAGGGAACCGACCTCGTACTGATTACCCCGGGCACTGAGGAAGCTCCAAGAGCGCTCGCTAGAGTCAGAGTTTGCAAAGGAGAGCGCTGTGAGTCAAGGGCCAGTTCTGCAAAAATGTGTCTGGACACAGCTGGAACCTCCTGTCCTTGCCAGAGTGCCAGAGCACAGCAGGGAGCAGCCTCCCCTGCGGCCTCCAGGGAGGAGGGATGGACTGTGGAGCCACTGAGGATCTTTCCCAACTTTTTAGCTTCCCAGCCAACATCTGGAAGGCCAGGCTGTTATCAGGCTCTTACAGGCTGGAAAATTAAGCTTCAGACCTCTGCAAAGGAGGATGCCCCACCCCTGGAAGTGTCCAAGGTTGGATGGGGATTGGAGCACCTTGGGACAGTGGAAAGTGTCCCTGACCATGGCAGAGGGGGGAAAAAGATGGGATTTAAGGTCCTTTCCAACCCAAACCATTCTGGGATTTCTGGGATTCTGGAATTCTTTGAAACCAGCTCAGTGGAGACAGGGAAGGAAACGAAGCCAGTGCAGGGATTGGAGGAGTTGATGTTTGTAAACACCACAGCGGGGCAGAGCTCACCTGTGAAGGTGAAAGGCTTTTTCACAAAATGCACAAAATCCACGCGCACAGTGGCAGGCTCCAGCTAGGAACGAGCACACGCAAAAGGAGTCCCCCATAGCTCCCACCTCCATCTGCACAGATATCAAAGAAAGACACATTCCATGTCTTGCTCTGTGCACTTCCTTCAGGAAAACATGGGATGTAACGGTTCAGGAAAAACAAAAGTGTTAACTCAGGACTAAGTTTAGCCCTGATTTTACTGCAAGAAAAGTTGGGTTGAATACAACCCACTTTTCCTCCTCTGGAGTATTTCCTGTACGGCATTTTTCTGAAATAGATTTAAATCCTTTCACAGAAAAGGTGGGATGTTCACTTATTTTGTAGAAGTGGAAACTGAGGCACAAGGAGAAAACAGTTACTTGTTCCTGGTGAGCTGCAGCCCAGGGAAACTCCAGCTTGCCGGCTTCGGCTAACTGGTCTGGAAATTGCACAAAATCATTAACTCATCCTTGAAAATTTTTCATGATAGATTGTAACTATTCAGTCTGTCATCTCCAGAGCCTGCCTCTCGCAGGAATTATGACTATGTACCTGAGGGCTGCCACTATGGAATAGCAGAGGGATACATCACATCTGCTGCCAGGCGATCCTTAATGCGGCCGTGTTTGAGTGCTGCCGGCTGTTATTGGGACTGGGACTTCCACTGCTCTGACTTGAACACTACAGGGTTAATTTGGCACCAAAACTGCATTTACGCCTTCGCAGTGGGACTGGAAAGCAGAGAGCTCAGGAGGGAAATTCCAGCCTCACTTTGAGGTAATTATAAATCTTTTCTCTCCCATTCAGACACTATATTAATGCTGCTGCGTTGGACCAGAGTTTTATCTTTCGTTTCCACTTTGCTTCTTTGGATGGGCTTGAGCCAGGCTGCGAGAGGAGGGGGGTCAGAGCTGAGCACTGACAAAGAGCTTTATTCACAAACCACCAGCAGCCCCATGGGCGACTTCCCCCAGCACCCCGGAAGCAGCCACGCCGTGACAGGAGAAACTTGGACATCAGACAAACTCCAGATCTCCCCCGCGGCGATTTTTTCCTGATAACTCCATGTCTGCACTTCCAGGCACTGCGCTGCCTCTGACACGGACTTGCAGACTCCTCTTGTCAAGCTCGGGGGTCCTTAGGCAGAAGCCATCAGGAGCCATCTGCCGGCACCACGCCGGCTGAAGTGTTATTATTTATTAAAAAGACTTTGCTTCCTTCCAAAAATCCGTCTGCGAGGAAGTTAAAGGACTCTGAGCCAACCTCACCGGTGCTCCTCGGTCTGTGTCAGCAGGGATGTGGAACTCTGCTTGGGAGCTGAGCACGTGAACTGCTTGCCTGTGCCTGGCACGCTGGAAAATGAGATCCCAGAGGGTGGGGAGGTTTGGGACCAGTTGGGGCCAGCCCTCGCCCCTAAACCGTGACCGTGCCCCTGTAGAGGCCCTGTCAGTGCCCCCATTTCTGGGGACAGCCCAATCCCTCCCTTCTGCAAGTGCCGAGGTGTGTTTGCAAAGCTGACAACCCTTTAATTTGTCACCTCACACGAGGCCACAGGAGTCCCAGCCCAGCCAGCACCAGGGTGCTGCTCAGAGGTGGCACCAGCGATGGTGAAATATTTCCAACACGGAGATCAGCAGAAGAATGAGGCCAAAGCAAGGCCACCCAAATCCCAGTTTGCTGCAAACACCACCCCCTTCTCCTTGGAAAAGCAGGGATACCTACCAGGGTGGGGTAGGTACAGGTCAGAGCTTTCAGCAACAGCTCAAGCTCCCCAAATCCTTACAGTGAGAGGAAACCTCCCTCTCATGGCCATCCAAGACACCAAAGTCAGGCTCCTGCTTTTAATTTCTCTCCAGTGGTGTTTCTCTTCCTCCCCATTGCTCAGATGGAAACCCTGAAGCAGCTGGAGAGGGGAGCCAGAGCACCGGAGGCGGTGTCCCCACCCAAACTTGGGGACAAGGTGGCCGTGGCTGGGCAAGCACGGGGCTCTCTGCTCCCAGCCTGCCAACAAATCAGCACCCAAACAAACGTTTCATGCAGCAATAAACCTGTTGAAGGCATAAATTAACTGCACAGCAAGGTTATGCTTTGGGAACGTCTCCACCACGGCAAAAGGATCCGCTGCAGCCAGCGATTAGGTTTATATTACAATGTGGCTTTTAAGGCTCACTGTGCTGAATAAAAATTTAGGCAATTAGTGCTCTTATTTCTTAGGAAGAACTGCTTGCTATCGTACATTAGTACAGCTTTTGCTCAATTAAAATTGTTCGCAGTCAGCAAAAACAATTTCTGCACTGTAATGAAATAATGAAATAATTATATGCAAGGGAGGACTTCTGATCTTTTTAATTATTCTATTCTTCATTTTTAAAAGGGCTATTTCAAAACGCACTCTTATAATTGATTGCTATAAATCAGTCAGGAGCATTCTAAGGATCATAAATATTCTAACTTTTAAAAGACAAAGAAATGCTAAATATTCAATGAAATCCTTCAATATTCAGAAAATTTAATCTAGGGTAAAAGGATAGACTGCTCTTTTGAAAATAAAAAGTAAATTTGTTGTCCTGTGAAAAATGAAATATCTTGAATGTCAGTAACAGAAATGGAATTAGCAAGAGATCTTTTTATTGTTTTTTAAGGTCATTAGGCTGTGAATTCTATAATTATGGAAATTGTCAGTCCAGTTCTGTGGAGTGTTTGCTCCCATCCATAAGGTATTGGAATGTTCAATCAGTCTCTCTCGTGGGAAAGTTAGGTCATAACTGTAAGTGTACCAGCAAAATTGAATTAAGCAAAGAGATTTCATTAGTATTTATAGCCAGAAGGCATCTGTAAAAGTACAGGGCAAAGAAGTTATGTGGAAGTCAAAGGAGAAAAAAAAATGGGTTTCTGGTGACAAAGGCGAATCTGAAAGAGATATAAGCATATAATGAATAAGAGCTATTGAGCGCTGCTCCAAGGAGGGAGTTGCAAAGATGTCAAATATTGATTTTCTTGTGTATGCCTTTGGACTACATATGTAATTGTTTGGATTTGCTGTCTTCATGATACAACAATATTTGTTGTTGAAGGTTAAAAAGCAGAGTGCGAAACAACCTAAAAAAAA
>VWZN01009433.1:414344-446479 GCA_013396955.1 Regulus satrapa | reverse complement strand
TTTTTTTTGGGGTGCTGCTGGTCATTAATGTTTTAGGATCAATATGTGGCTGTTTTCCCCTGCGCCTTCATTGGCAGAGTACTAAAGTCCACTTGCCCATTTACCACACATCATCCTTTGATTTCTGTAGCAGCTCTAACCTTATTATTTATGTTTTTATTTAGCTGCTATTTAGCTAATGCTGGCGCTAATGAAGACAGTGCAGGGGTGACACGGAGTGAGCAATGACTCTGCCTTGTGCCTGTACCTCCTTAAGCTTGTTTACAGCAGGAGCCAGAGCAGCCTTCTGGTAATGGATGGGTTTTTCTCCTCCCTGTGTCAGAAGGCTTGCAAAGAATTAGCAAGTTCCTTTCCCAGCCTCCCAGTTCCATCCCCACGCTTGGAATAAGTTTGCACAAGGCTTACTCTCTGCAAATTCAAGAAAAAATAAAAAATGAATCGATACTTTCAATGCTCAGCAGCCCCGAAGAATCACAAGGAAAATTCTGCTCGGGTGTTTTGAGGCAATGGGAGCCTCATCCTCGGAGCAGCTGGAGCTGCTCAGGAGCTTCCTGGTGATGTTCAGCTGATCATTCTGGCTTTCGTTGGCTTGAAGCTGAACTGCTGGAATTCCCAGTTGTTTTGGTTTGAGTTTCCTTGCTCAAAATGCCATTCCTGAGAGATCTGTAGGTACCTGAGGCTTTTACCCCTCTCTAGGCACGAAGCACCCTGGCTTTAGGCATACACTGAATTTCTCTTGCAGTGCAGGAGGATTTCTTTAGAATGCCGTTGCTGTCTAGATTCCTGTAAGTTGATTTAATTTCAAACCAACCGAGATTGTGGAGGAGAGTCTAAAATAAAACCCGAGCAAAAATAACAATTTTAAAAATGTTGTTTCCTCCACAGTTCAGATATAACTGCTTTTGGAATAGGAGAAGCTGAATCTGATCCACTCCAGAAAATTATTAAAGCTTAACTTTGAGCATTGGCTGGCTGTGAAGAGACAAATCCCGCTGTTAGAGCTGTCAAATCCACTGGGATTCTTCTTTTCTCTTTGACCTCCCTGCAGATGTGACGAANATAATTATATTAACAGTAAGGTACAGGTGAGAACGTTGACAATTCCACGTGCCAAGGAGTGCAGCAGCTCCCACAGAATCTGTAACGGGGCCACTCCGGGCGTTTTCCCGGCTCAGGGAGAGCAGCACATTTGTCATCTGCACTTGGAAATGATTTTTTTTGTCAGATGAGGAAGCAGTTCTTCAGAGTATCTTGATAAATGCTCGTTGCAGAAATCTCCAGAAAGCCAAAAGAACACATAACTTCTTTTTTTTTTTTCTCTCTCTCTCTCTGTTAGACTGCATGATGAGGTCTCTATTTGCTCTCAATGTAGAGGAATAAAGAATAAAATAAGTAATTAATGTGCAATACCTAAGGGGGGGAAATCCCTCTGTAAACCAAATCACGTCCTGAATGCTGTGTCCTCTCTTTTTAGGGGCAGGGAAACCCCCCATGTATGGAGACTACGAGGCTCAGAGGCACTGGCAGGAAATCACCTACAACTTACCCGTCAGGCAGTGGTAGGTGGAGCTGGCAGGGAGCAGGGCACGAGTTCCTGCTCGTGTTTTACACCTTGGAGTTCGTTCTTTGCTCCCAGGAGCCGCGAGAATTTTAAATCTGGCAATTCTGGCTTTGAAGGTAGCGAGCTTCACTTGTACAGATCACGTCAAACAGCAGGAGAGTTATTCTGAATTTTTAAAAAAATAATTCCTGATATTCTTAGAGTCAAAATTTAATCCATATATGTGCCACAACTGTATATATAATTGGAATATATTGGAATTCCAGCTCTTCTTCCAGCGAGGTCAGAGATGTGTGTGTTGTGTAATTTTTCCCTGTCTGTCTGTTGGGGAACAGCCTAATCTGACAAAATAGACAATTAATTCACCTGTGGTCTGTAAATACAAGTGAGCTCTGCAGATGGCTCTGTAGAGTGACCTCAGATCATTCTGTTGTTCCTATATTATCATTTCTGTCCTTTTTTTTTCTGGGATATCCAAACCCTGACCGTGCCAGAGTTCAGATATCCCAGAAAAAAAAATATTAAAAAAATTAAAATCTGTTGCATAAGAATGGAGTTGGCAGCTCTGATCCACTCTGCTACGCTGAACTGTATCTCCTTAAAATGAGGAATTCCAGCAGCCAATATTCCCAGGCATTCCCAGGGGCCAGCTCGGACACTGCTGCGGGCTGGGCTGAGCTCAGGGGCCGCCAGGCTGGGGCTCCTGCCTGCTCTCCGGTTTTGTAATTCATCTTATATTCATAATTGAAGGGGTTTGGGGTGGGGAATTGAATCTCTGGTACAGCAGAGTGGGTGTTTGGCACAGCACATCTTGGCTGATGGGCAGGGGAGTACATTTGGGAATTTAAATCTTTCTGGTTTATGTTATTCTGTAAAGTCTTGAGATTATTTACTAAAAGCTGCTTTAGGAACATTTTTTTCTTATTCTATTCCTAATTAAAACTCTGAAAGCTTCCTGACTAAATATTACTGGATAGATAAGGGTTGTTTTTTCTTTTTTTATTGCAAACTTTAGGGAAGGTAAAATGAAAAAATAAACCCCCAGGACTGGCAAGTTCCCTGAGAGTTGCAAACTGTGACATTCTGCATGAAGAATCTGCACTGCCTTGGCAGGAGCACTCTCGAATTGTAGGGGAAGAGGCAGAGATGCAACTCAAAGAAATATGATTTATCATCACTTCAGAAGACACTTCAGGCAGCTCATAAAGAATTCAAGAAATATCATTGACTGTAATAAATGTCAAAAATGGGCTGCATTTGAAGGGAGGAAGTGGAAAAGCCCCGAGCCCGGCCCGTGGCACTGGGAGCAGCCAGGTTTCCCTGGGAGCTGGGCAGGGCTGCTCCTCCTCACTGCTGGAGCTTTTCCCTGCACAAAGCCCTCTGCCCGCAGTGGGAAGAGGTGACTTCGTTGGGGCTGCTGCCTCAGAAATCCTGGCATGACACAATCCCAGGAGGAAAACCCTTCTCCTTCCTCTCCCCTGCTCCACCCGCCTTCGGAGGTTTTAACTTTTGCTGTTATTTTGTTGCTTGAGGCTTTATTTAAGGTGAAGTAAAATTAAGCATGTATAGATGTTGCCAGCTTCTAGTTTGGATTTGGAATGCATTTAATATTCAGCCTTTTCCTTGGGTCAAAGCCAAGCTGGAAATGTAATCTTTAAATGGAATTTCATTTTTTTCTAGGTACTTCAATACAAGTGACAACAACCTGCTGTACTGGGGCCTTGATTACCCCCCTCTCACTGCCTATCACAGTTTTGTGTGTGCTTACATGTAAGTTCAGTGCTTTCAATCCCGTGTTTCATTTTATTTGGGGGGATATTCAGCTTTCCTTTCAAGCCCCTGCTGGATCTGGGATGCCCAGGGAAAAGTGCTGTAGGAACAGGAGGCGTTGCCTGGGAAAGTTCTGGTGTGTGCAGAGCCCAAGTGACATTTGATGAGTGGATATCATGTAAATAGAATTCTGTTATTGGAATACTTTTTCCACAAGGGCTTTGCTGCTGTTGGAATGAGACTTATGGAATAAGAATGTGGGTTAAAGTGCACAGGCACAGCTATGCGGGGCATCTATGTGAACTGTAAATGGTTTATATTTAATACTTAAGCATGAAAGGTATTTACAATTGTTTTTTTTTAAAGTCCCTGGAACCAGACTGGAGGTGGTTATCTTGTCCTAATAAATATTGTATTCCATTTTTCCCGTTTCCAAAGGTTATTTTTTTTAATTGTGAAACTGTCTATAGTGTAAACTGATCTAGTGGTGAGGAAAAGCTTTCATTGATCACTATTGCTCTCTGAAATATTTCTTCCCATTCATCTTAATTCTTGGAATCTGCTCCTGTGTGTGTCATCTTTATTGCTGCAAGGAGTGTAAAGGGAAATGAGAACTGTCTGCATTTTGATGTGTCTGTACTTTGTTTTACAGTGCAAAGTTAATAAATCCTGATTGGGTTGCTCTGCACACATCTCGGGGCTATGAGAGTCAGCCCCATAAGTTATTTATGCGTACAACAGGTAGGAAGATTATATTTCCTTGGGATCATCCTGCACATTTGTCTTGCTTACTAATTCAGCACATTTAATATGCAGCTTCTCTGCCTTTACTGCTTTATTCTCAGCTCTGCACGTCCATTCCTGAGCCAAATTCCTCCGTTATTTCCTCTTCTGCCATCATTTCTGAGGTTGATAAATATAAAATATAGAAACAAGTTTTCAACCCAATTAATTAATTAAAAACTCCAGAACACAGCTACTCGTCGTAGCATAGAATTTTAATTTTGAGAAGAATCTTGTTTTCCCTTCCATTCTGATAAGAAATCTTTTTATTTTTAGCTTAACTTGGTTTTTATTGTAGAATTATTTTCCATCTAGCCTGGCATGTACTGGCTTAGCCTCTGGAGGTATCAGAGATCTTCCTTAGGAGCTCAATCTCAAAGGCAGAGCTATTGATATTATTACTGCGAGCAGAAAAAAGTAAAAATTTATTTTACTGCTCATATCCTGAATTTGTCTTACACCATTTGATGATTTTGAGCTGCAAACCCACACGGGAGATTTGAGCCATCATCATTTGGTAGCTGCAGCAGGAGCAGGGCAAACAATGTGGCAGTGAGCTCTTGCCTTTGTTACTGTTTTCTCTCATTTGAAATGCCCTTTGCTTTTTCTGACACAAAATGCTTTCTGATTGCAGCAGCAGAATTTGTTGTTCATCAATATCTTCTCTGCACTTCACAAACCTCTCTCAGTCTGCTCTCCGGTAATTGACTGAATTGAAAAAAAATAAAAATCACTAGTAGTTAATTACCCTTGAAATGGTCTTTATTAATTTTGAAATCACCTCACTTGACACAACGCTGATGGATGTGGAGAGCTGATAAACACTTTTTAACAGGGGCCATTAGAGGAGTGCATTAAAATAATTCAGGGTGCTCAATGGCAGCTTTATTTTAAGCATCAGCGTATTTGTTTTGCTAACACCTTGGGTATATTTGTTTAGTTGTGGCTTAAGCTGGCAAAACAATTCATCCCTGGATAACTGAAATATTTAAACATCTCCTTTCCCTCTTGGAGCCACTGCACATTTGCTGGAAGCGGTTTGTAGAAATCATCTGAGCTTTTAAGACCGCTCAAGAAGAATTCACGTGCTGGGCTCAGCCTGGGCAGGGGAACCTGCTGGCTCCGTTTCCTTCTTTTCTCTCACGAGCCCGTGCTGTAGGCAGGTGACCAAAGCCAAATCTCTGCTTTCAGCCCCTTTATCCCCACCCCTGGTAATTCCCAGCGAGAGGGGGAGAATCTGGATCTCACTGTGCCCCAGGCTCGCTGTGCTGTCCCACAACCTGGGACCAGGCAGGGCCGACTCCTCTGGCCATTCCCGAATGCCTGCCCTGCTTGTGGCATGTCAGGAACTAGAGAGTGACTGAGGCTGTGCCAGCACCCAGGACAGCTGAACACGTGGAAGCAGCAGCTCTGGGACATCAGAAATGAGCCTTACAAACATTAACAAGATCAAATTCTGTGGACCTGGTTCTTTTTGTCCTTTGAAGTGGAACTGCCCGGTTTATTTCTGATATTTTGATGTTTGCTTGCCCGTGTTTTTTCCTTGCCTCCTCCTTGTGGGAGGACTCTAATGGAAAGTTAATCTTTGTTTTTCAGTGTTTGTTGCTGATTTGCTGGTCTATATCCCTGCAGTTATTTTATATTGTTTTTCCTTGAAAGAAACATCTGCTAAAAAAAAGGCAAGTACCTGGTGTGTGTAAATTAAAGGAAGAAAACACTGCTAGACCAGAGTAGAAATGTAACACTGAGTTAATTACCAGCTAGAACAAACACCCTGATGGCTTCCATGTAAAACTGATGGCAACCACTATAGTTCATATTACGGGCTTTTCACTTTAAGCTGTTTTAAAAGTCTTTATTTTATCTTACAGTGGTTATTTTAATGCCTTTAATAACAAGATTTTCCATGAGTAGTAAAAGAAAGATTTGTGGTGTGGCATGGGGGAATTTGGGAACAACTTTGTCTTGATCACTCCTTACAGTGGATTTTGGAATAAAAAGTCTCCTGATTTTTGGAGTGGTTTAAGATAGGTGTCAGTGATCTTTGAGCTATTGTAAAGGGCAGGAAATATTCAATATTTTCTCATTTATGGTGAATATTTATCCTTTTTTATTCCTCAAAATATTCCTGACAGATGATATTTTGTAGAGAATAAGATTCCAGTGTATAGGAGGCACCATGGAGGGGCACATTTTTGTACTGGAGAAAGGGAAGTTCCTCTGTCTAATGTCTCATTTTGGACTAATTATTTTTCCCCTCTCTTTTATTCTTGCCAGGTTTCCAGTGCTCTCTGCATCCTGCTTTACCCAGGCCTCATCCTTATTGACCATGGGCACTTCCAGTATCCTTGTTTTGCATGGAAATGAATTCCTGTTTGTGGAGTAACTCGCTCGAGAGCTGAGCACGGGGTGACTTTTATGTACAAAATCATCTCAGGGGGTCTGCCCACCCCAAACAGAGATATCAAAGGAAGCTGCAAGCCTGAAACCTACGGGAGATAAAAATTATTGATATTGGCACCAATCAATCCCAACGTGAATATCATTCTTGCTATGCCTCCTGCTCATCTCCCTGTCAGTCACTTCACTGCAGGCAGCGTCCGGGGGGCTGTGACAGGGAGGAGAGTGATGGGCTGTGCTCCTGTGGTTTGTGTGTGCAGAGGGAATGCCCTTAGATCCTGTGTGGCAGGCGGAGCTGTGTGTTCAGCTCTGTAACACCTGCACAGCTCAGGGAGCTGAGCTCGGGCCAGGGCAGTTAGGAGCCACCCTGGTTTGACCCTGGTTCTGTACAGGCACAGGGCAGTGCTGTCAGCTCTCCCGTGCTGGGCTGCTGGAGGTGCAGGATCCTCCACCTGGAGGATTTCCTGCAGGTTCCTGTGCCAGCCCTGACGTGACCAACACCATGTTCGGAGCGGCTCCAGCACGTCAAGGATTCGTTTCCCTGCAAGATCAGGGCCTCGGTGTGAGTGTGCTGATGTGAAATCAATGAGGTGTCAAATACACCTGGTGATGGGGAGTGGGAAATGTGAGTGGGCTGAGAGCTCCCTGGGCAAGCTGGATATGTTGTCACAACTGCTTAGGTTGACAGAGGAAAAACAAAATATTGTGACATTTCTGACAAGACAAGGAATTCAAGGGACTGTTTACAAGGGATGGAGTGACAGGGAATGGCTTCCCACTGCCAGAGGGTGGCTTTGGATTGGATATTGGGGGGGAATTCCTCCCTAGGAGGGTGGGCAGGCCCTGGCACAGGTGCCCAGAGCAGCTGTGGCTGCCCCTGGATCCCTGGCAGTGCCCAGGGCCAGGCTGGAGCACCCTGGGACAGTGGGAGGTGTCCCTGCCATGGCACGGGTGGCACTGGACGGGCTTTAAGGTCCTTTCCAGCCCAAACCATTCGGGGATTCTGCGTTTACTGGTTTATTAAAATTCTTCAAAAAACAAGTAAAAACCAAAGCTAGTACTTTGTGGCAGTTTCATAGTAAGTGTAGCTTAGTCTCTTCAAAATCTCCTGAGCCTGGGAAGCTCTTTTCAAAGTCACGAGGCAGTGACGTTGTTGTTAGCAGCTATTACTCATTGTTTGAGCAGGATTAGCAGCTCAGGGAACTGGTCATGGATGAGGGTGCCTTGTGTGTGTAACAGAATCACAAACCCCTCACAGGTCCTTGAACTAAATTATACATCCTTTAAACAGCGACATATTTGAATTTTCTGCACGGATCTGGTGGGAGCTGGAAGGGGAAGCTTGTGAGAGCTTTATCATTATTCCTGTAAGTACCAAGAAGAAAATGTTGCTTGTTGCAGACCTGCAGAACTGCCACCAAAAGCTGGGATGGCTGAACATGCATTACATGTGTCATTAACACACACAGAATCTGCCCTCAGATTTGCCTGCACAAGCTCTGAATCAAACTTTGGAAATACCAAAATGACCCTTCCAATGGAAGTACATTTTTTATCTCGGGGGGAAGGGGGGCAACATAGTCACAACTGGCAATGTGTTCTTAAAACTAACTTGGCCAAACTCCTTTTACAAGCTGTTTCTGCTTTCCCCCAGGGCATTAATTGCTGCCTTCCAGAAGTGAGATGCGTGTCTTGTCCTTGACATAAAAAACCATATACAACTCAGTGAGCCTTGGCTTGGCCCTGTGGGCTGTCCTTTGTTTGTCCCATGACTGGGATCTCCTGGGCTCCGTGGCCTTTTGCTTGGCTTTAAATTATAAGCAAATGGAGCTCTACCATTCCCTGCCCTTCTTTTGTTATTTACTCGGAAAGTGCTTCAAGAAGGGACTGAAAGGAAAGGGGTAAGTGGGTTCAAAGTGTTTCTTCCTCAGGAATCAGCCTGCCATGGGGAATGGGCTTATCTGCATGGGGGCATTCCTGGGTTCCTTTCTGTGGGAGGTACCTGTGGAATGTGTTCCAGTCCTGCAGGATGAGCAGGGCTGGGGTTCCTCCCGGGCAGGGCTGGGGTTCCTCCCGGGCAGGGCTGGGGTTCCTCCCGGGCAGGGCTGGGATTCCTCCCGGGCAGGGCTGGGTTCCTCCCCGCCAGGGCTGGGTTCCTCCCCGCCAGGGCTGCGATTCCTGCCCACCAGGGCTGGGTTCCTCCCCGCCAGGGCTGCGTGGCTGTGCTGATGTGCTGTCCCGTTGCAGGTTGGTGCTGTTGGCCAAACTGGCAGGGACAGTGCTGGTGTCCTTCGCTGCCTGCTGGCTCCCGTTCTGCACCGACGTGGAACAAATCATGCAAGTACTCAGAAGACTCTTTCCCATTGACAGAGGCTTGTTTGAGGCATGCATGTTTTCTTCTCCCACCCACTGCCTTGTCCCGTATTCTTAGATCCCTGGAGAAACCTTCAGGCTGACCTTTAGGATTTCATGGGGGAGACACAGCGCGGGGCGAGTAACTCGAGCCGGCTCCTTCAGCAGTCCTTTCTTGCCAGTTATTTAATCCAGTGTTTAACCCCAGCTCAGCTGGCATCTTCCAGGATATTCTACCAGGAGACAACACTTATCCCATCATCAAACCCATACTTCAATCCATACATTTTTCCATTGAAATAGATTCCGTAGTAATTGACAGTGTCAGAAGATGGAACCTTGAAAGTCAACGGCTTCAGCCTCTTGGGTTCTGCTCCCCTCTTTTCAATAGGATGAATGATTTTTAAATATGATTTTTAAATGGTGTTTAAATGCAGCCTAGAACTTCCTTTTTGACTCACCTTGTGCAGTTTCTACAATATTTTCCAAAAGTTTTAGGCCACTTCCGCTTTTGCTTTTGCTCGGGCTGTGGACGCGCTCATGCTGAAGGTGCTGAGCCTTTACCCAGTCACTCAATTCCTGATTTACCAAATGACAACGCCACAGGAATTTGGGCTAAAAGAAAGGGTTCTCCTGTCCCACGTCACAGGGAGTTGCTGCTGTAGCCAATATTACACTTTTTACAGCAGATTCTCAATTTCAGGCTTAACCCAGAAAACGAAGCTTTGAATTTCCAGGTTGTCACAGGAATTAAAGCAAATTCTCACATAGTTTGATTAATCTTGATTATTCTTTTAATCTTTTTTTAGATGTAAATAATATTCCAACTGGCACCTTTTTCCCCAGAAAAGTTAGTGCTGATGTACCAATGTCAGTGGAGCTGTTCTTATTGTATTCTCTGCTGGCTTATTTAAGAAACCCCAACAAACACCAAATAACCTCTCCAAAAAGAACAAATGACCCTCATCCTTGAGAATTATTTGGAATTTATAAAGGAATCATTTTGCTCAGCACACCTTTTATTCAGTACCAAGTTTAAAAATAAAATGTTTAAATGACAATAAGCAATGAGTCTGAAAGAGCCAGAGGATTTTAGTCTAATATTAGCCCAAATATTTTCTGAGCTGCTCAGGGCAGTGACTTGCTGGATGCTGATGGAGATAAAATGAGAATTTGTCCACGTAAGCAGCGCTCAGTAACTTGGCCTGGGGTGTGACAGGTTCCGTGCAGCTCCCATTTGCAGCCTGGGAACACTTGCTGGTGGCTGGAAAATCGGCCTGGCTGCGAGGAGGAGCTGCTGGTGCTGCCAGGGCTGCTCCCCGCAACCCCCGGCGGATTCCGGGCGCTGCCAGCGGGGACCCGGGGGGGCTCAGTTGCTGCTGGGAGTTGTGTCTACACAGCTGTGCCTCCAGCAGCTGTCTGGGGATGAGTTTCACCAGCAGGAGAGCTGCAGTTACAAATTTAATTTGGAAAGTGATCCTAGCACAAGTGCTAATGTCTTTAGAGCTCTTGATTTATCGGGGGTTAACTCTGTCAGTGCTAGCGGGCAGCGAGCAGGTAGGGCAGGAAAGGGGCACAGAGCGAGGAAGGATCCCCGTGCTTGCTCAGGAACAGCTTCTCAGCCTGCCCCCCACCAAGTGGCTGCTCTCGTGGGCTAAGCTGTGCTGAAGAACTATTTCTCATTTATTTCAGACCATGTTTTAATTGAAACTTTCCGTGTCTGAAGAGCAGATTCCTCCCCGGTACATCTGAGCACGTGATGTGCACCTGCAAGTGTTACTTGCACTCTCGTGGTAGAAACCCAACGATCCCCAGCCCCGTTGTTCCCATAAACATGAGTGTAATTACATGTAATTGTCACTGATTACCTTCTTATTTCCTTCCAGGATAAAGTAGCCAATATTTGGTGCAGTCTAAGTGTCCTTATAAAGATAAAGAATGTAATATCCCCTCGAACTCAGCTAAAACTCAGGTAAGACGTAACTGGAGTGCCTTAGGTAGTTTTTATCTGCAATACTTTTTTGCAAGAGAAGTAAATTTTCTCTAATTGTGTTCTTTCATATACTGGTTTTTTTCTTCCAAGACATGAGGGAGAAATACTGGGAATATTTATGACTGAAAAATACCCTGCTTGTTTATATAGTGATCTGAGCTGCTGGGTTAAAACTGAGTTAAAACTTAAAAATACATAGAATTCAAATCTCTTTCAACACTCTTGGAGCTCCCAGTTCTCCTTGACTCAGTGAAGAATTCAGCTCTGGCTCTGCAGAGTGAAGTGTTAATAGCTGTAGTCATTCACGTATTAAAACTGTTTCTCTTCCCCAATCCTTTAGTTTTGCTGTAACATTCCTGAGCCTGCTCCCTGCCTGTATCAAGCTCACTGTCCAGCCTTCCCTGCGAGGGTTTAAATTTGCCTTGGTGAGTGTTTGCTTTTCACTGCTCCTTGTTTTGTACCCACCACAAGCACTGGAGGGCAACCAGCACCTGTGCAGGGCACAGAGGGTGGCAGCCATCCAATGCTGAAGGAATTGGTTGAAAAGTGTTTTACTTCCTCACATCCAGGGCTCTGACCTGTCCTTTAAACCCAGACTTGTTCCTTAAGCTCAGTTTTCCTTCTTTAACTCTGTATTTTTATTATCTTCCTCTGAAGAGCCTTTGGAAGATTCCACATACATTTCAAACCTCGTATAAAATTCGGATTTCTGCTCTTTTTGTTTGGCTTCCAAAGTGCCGGTTTTTCTTCCTTCACTAGCTGCAAAATTCCATAAAAAACTCCCCAAATGGACATTGTGAGCTCATAAGTAGTTTGAAAATATAATGATCCTATTTCCCAAAATGTTTGCCTTCTCTTAGTCACATCATTGAATTGAAGCACATGGCCGTGACTCCCGTGCAAAAACTGAGCCCTCCTTGAAATCAAACTTAGATGGAGCTAAGGGGTCCTAAGTTTCAGAGTTACAAGATAATTTCTCTTTTTAATTTTATCACAGCATTACCTAAAACTAACATTTGTCCTAAGGGCTGGTTGGTTTTACAAGTTTTTATTTGGTGGGGGAATAAAAAGACAATTTGTTCTCTTTTTCTGTTGGCTGGTCATGAGGAGGAGGAGCAAAATTTTGTGTCAAAAATGGGGGTAATTCTAACAGGAGTGGCATCTGCCAACGCTCGTGTGTGTGGGGGAATATTGGGATTCCTTGCTCTTGTCAGGGAAGCTGAGCAAGAGTGAGGCTCTGCCTGAAGGACTTTGTGCCCAACTCTGCATAAATTCCAAGCGAGGTGGTTTTGGGGGCGAGGGTGGTGGCAGGAGCTGCTCTGGGGGCCGGGGTGTGCACGGGAGGAAACGCAGCAGCTGGGTGGAGAACTCTGAGCTCTGCTCTGCACCCCAGGCTGACACAGCTCTGCTCTCCCTCCTAAGGTCAGCTGTGCCTTGTCCTTTTTCCTGTTCTCCTTTCAAGTCCATGAAAAATCCATTCTTCTCGTGGCCGTGTAAGTAAATTATTTGGATCTTTTCTTCATCTTCCTATTGCGTGCTGCTTTCACTTACAGATATACCTGATTTTAACAACTCTGCACATCTGCTTTTCTGAATCTCTTGTAAATGGAGCTGTGCAAGGACAGCCAGGCTGCTCTGTTCTTCCCGTGGTGGCTGTGGGCAGTCACCAGGGATGTCCCCCATGGACTGGCAGTGCTGTTTGATCAGGGAATAGTTGACATCCCCTTTTCTTCCTCTCATTCCAGCCCCGTCTGCTTAATCATAAATGAAATCCCCTTTATGGCCACGTGGTTTCTACTCGTGTCAACTTTCAGGTGAGTTGGAAACTGTTAGCAGAGCTGGGGAGGGACTCGGGCTGGAGGGACGGGACACAGGGAATGGCTTCCACAGCCAGAGGGCAGGGAGGGATGGGATATGGCAAAGGAATTGTTCCTGGCAGTCCCTGGCACGGGGGCCCAGAGCAGCTGTGGCTGCCCCTGGATCCCTGGGGTGGCCGAGGCCGGGCTGGAGCGAACAGGATTCGCTTGAAGGTCTCGGACCCAAAGCCGTGGGTGTCTCCAGGCTCCCTGCGAGGCCCCGCTGTAGTTGTGATAATCCCTTCGCTGCTTTTCCCTCTGCTCCATGCCCCGCCCAGCCTGCTGCCGCTGCTGCTGAGGGACGGGCTGCTGCTGCCCTACGCCGTGACCACGCCCGCCTTCCTGGCCGCCTGCCTGGCCTCCTTCTCCATCCTGGAGAAGACCTCGGCCGAGGACCTACAGCTCAAGGCCTTCTCCCTTTCCCTCAAGGGTTACGTGTCCTGGGTTAAATACTTTCCCAGGATTGTCAGGAGCCTGGTAAGCAAATTTTATTCCTTACCCTCTTGCTTGCAGCTTTTCCCAGCACCGAGGTGGCAGTGCAGGGAGGCTGTCCCTTTGTGCCAGCGGTGCACGGTGGTGTTGCAGCGTTCCTTCCCTGCAGTTCTTCCTGTCCCTGGCGCTGATGGCGGCGCTGTCCGTGCTCGGGGCGGCGCTGCCTCCTCCCCAGCGCCTGCCCGATCTGTTCCCCGTGGCCGTGGCCGGGCTCTCCTGCCTCCACTTCCTGCTCTTCCTGGGCTATTTTAATGTGGTGATCCTCTGGGACTCCAAGAATAGAGGGCAGAAGAAAATCAGTTAATGAGGCTGCAGGGTGAGAGGTGCCAGCACTGCACAGGAGCCTGCGTGTCACGGACACGACTCGAGGAAAGCCAGGAAAAACCTTTTGCTTATTTAAACACCAGACACTCAAAGACTGTTTGAAAGGAGAAATATTTTGAAAAGCATTGGGAATGGGATTTGATTTGTTTTCTTTGGAAGTGTCATACTTTTGTTACCATTTGTAAACCTCAAATGCCTAATAAAGGACCAAATTTGGAATTGATGCTAAAATGCCGTCGCAGCAAAAGCTGCATTTGGAGTTTTCTCCTTTCCCAGCTCAAGGAAGTGGAACAGGTCAAGTAGAAACTTGTGCCTGTCAGGATTGAAGTTGTGGTGCTGGATTGCTTTGTGACACAGACCTGGTTTATAGCATCACTCACCGTGGCTCTAAAACTGCTGCATCTCTCGTTAACAGCACTCAAAAGCCAAAACTTTTGGTTCTGCTGCAATAAAAGCTGAGGTGCTGCAGTGCAGTTTGAAAATACCCAAACCCCTTCTTAAATTGCACAGCAATTTGCAGATGTAAACTGAACTCAACTCTGCAATTTCTCCCTGGGCACAGCTCAGCCTCCAAAGCCAATAATTCAGAGAACACACATTGATTGAGTAATTATAAACATAACAAAGCATGGAGGAAGAAAATAAATCATAAAGCAATTTAGGGTCATATAGTTTAATTAGGAGTCAGTCTTACCCTTTTTTTTCCTCCTGTATCTATATATAAATATGAAAGAAGCCCTCCCCCCCTTGTTTAAAGGGTTCCCCAGTCACATTCCAGGCTGTCACTGCCCTCAGCCTCAGTGTGTGAATCAGCTGTTCTGGGAACTTCCAGCTGGGCCGTTCTGACCCTGGCACTGGAGTCCCACAAGCTCACTGTACTTGTGCACTTTTTCCAGGCTTATTTGTTGTGGAAAAACACTCCCAGGCACCACTGCCCCCCTGGCAGTGAGAGAGAATGGAAAAGGGGCTCCGAGTAGGAGCTAGAAGGATATTGGGGGTGAGTACAGTTCAGTTTCCCTACAGTAACAGCTCCCTGGAAACACACCAACACTTCCATCTTTTCTCAAGGGTTTAGAGTTTTCTGTGGGTCTGTGAAATCCCAACCCCACTGTGTTTGTGTGTTTGTTTCCCCCAGGATCTAAGCGGGACAGGAGCACCAAGGTGGGTGGCAGCAGAGGGAGCCAGGGCCTCGTTAGCCCCGTGTCCCTCCTTCCCCGTACCCAAACATTAGTTCTGGGTGGATCCCTTCGCTTTGTCCTTGAGGTGGCCTCGGCGGGTGATAAAGTGAGAGTCACCCGATCCACCTCGTGTGGAACTGGAAATGGTTCTCAGCGGCCCCAGCTGCTGCAGCGGGAGGGCGGGCACGGCGCTGGGGCCGGGGCGTGCGGGAGGCGGCAGAGCTCAGCTCCAGCTCCCTAAAAACGCCCCATTTCCTCAGAATGGGGGAGTTCTGCATCGCCCCCGTGGCTCTTGGCTCCTGCACAAGTTCCGTGCTGCTCCTCCAGCCCAGAACTGCTGATTCACACCAGCAGCCTCGGTCCCTGTCTTCTCAGATCAATAACGATTTCATTTCCAGCTCCAGAGGTGACTGAAGCCTGGTTGAGGGACCCTCCCAAAGCCGAGCTGTAAGGCTGACACACCAGGGGGCAATGCCAACAACTGCCACAGTGCCCTCAAACGCCTCCTGACCTTCTTCCCGCTCAGACAGTGAAGTGCAAAACCATTGTTATTAATTGAAAACTCCCAAAGCTTGAGCGTGTACATGTTCAGCCACACCCTGAACACGTTTCTCATGGTGGTGGTCGGAATTTTAGTTGTAAAAATCAGTTTATTTGAGGATGAGACTTTGCAGTGGTAGAAAAGACATTCAAGCGTTTGTGTTTATGCTGGACTTTGATAAAAACAAATCATTTTGCTGCACTTTTTCAGCCTAATTTGCAAGGATTTGAGATGCAGGAGATGAGATTCACTTAGCTGGAGGGGTGAGGCTGAGGAGAAGGAGAGAGAAAAGCAGCCTAAAAAATGGTCTCTATAAAATAACTGCTCTTACAGCATTAAATGCCAAAACTAAACTCAAATATTGACCTAAAAGCAAACGTTACCAGAGCTCTGTGTTTTAATGCTGGACTGGAAGCTGAGGCCTTTTTATCCTGGGGCTGGGGTTGACTTTAGAGGAACCTTCACATGGATGACAAATCTGTCCCAGCCGTGGCAGCAGCACCAGGGAAAGTGTTTGCCAACAACTCAAACCCATCCAGGCTGGGAACAATTAACTGGCACAGCAGAGCTCCCTCAGCCTTAGAGCCCGGGCAGTGCTGCAGAAGCCCCCCAGAAGCCCCAGTTGATTTCCACACAACACCAACCCCAGTGGCTGCACAGCCACCCAGGGTGGATTATTTACATTGAGATTATCTGCTTGTGCACATTGTTAAGTTGAAATAGATGCCAGAAATGTTATCTGGACGTGCACCTGCCCGGCGCAGCGAGCGCTCCCCAGCTGGGATTTGCTGGGGAGATTGGTTTACACTCAGCTCTTCGCTCCTTTTAAGTCCAGTCCAGCAGATGGAGAAGTTTGGGTTGATGTGGAATGCATTTTTCACATAATGCCTGCGGGGAGATGAGGAATGACTAAAATAAGGAGCAATTAGACAGCAGCATCATCGTCCGTGGGATCCGTTTGGAGCCGTGGATGTGATGTCCAGTAAAACACACACAGAGCCCGGGGCAAGGCAGGGCAGCAGCCCCTCTGTCTGCAGTGGGACGGTTCAAGGAACAGGGACAGCCAAAGGAGCAACAAACTGGTGAGGAGAAATGCTGCAGCAAGGACCAGTGGCCAAAGCAGCAACGAGGCGAGGAGAAACAGCCCAGGATGTGGCAGTGGGGGAGCAGAGATCCTAGGGAGGTTCTTCGTCAGGGTGCCCAACAAGCCAGGAGCAAATCCCACGTGCACGGCGGGAGCTGATCCCCCCTGCAGGACGCCCCCGAGCTCTCTGCATGTGGCTCACAGCAGGTACCCTGCTCCTGCTCCCCAGGGCCGGGCCCCGGTGCTGGGCACGGCTGGCAGCAGGCCCACGGGCTCCCTCCTGCTCTCCAGGAGCGCGCTCAGGAATGCGGCACTGTCGGTAGTCTGGGCGTGTTCTGTGAGGGAGGAAAACAACACAGAAAGCAGCAAGGTGATAAACAACGGGGTGCTGACAGAAGGGGCAAATCCCGCCTCAAACACCGGCTACAGAAGTGGCTGCGTTGGTTAAAGAACCCAGCGCTGCTTTTCCCTCACACGGTGTCTCAGCAGGGGGGTCAGAGCTTGTCCCGGCCAGTGGCTGCACCCCTGTTACAGCACCTGCAGTGGTGGCAAAGCAGAGCTTCCTGTGCCACCAGGATGGAAAGCTGGTGCTGCTTTTTGCTATCAATAATAGAGGAAAAAATGAAACTCCCCCAAGGGTTGTGCCAGCAGAGCCTGGTCAGGGATTGCAGCAGAGGACCCCAAAGCCATCCCTGGGTCACCCAAAGCTATCCCTGGGTCACCCCCAGCCATCCCTGGGTCACCCTCAGCCATCCCTGGGTCACCCAAAGCCATTCCTGGGTCACCCCCAGCCATTCCTGGATCACCCTCAGCCATTCCTTGATCACCCAGAGTCACCCCCAGCCACCCCTGGGTCACCCTCAGCCATTCCTGGGTCACCCTCAGCCATTCCTTGATCATCCAGAGTTACCCTCAGCCATCCCTGGGTCACCCCCAGTCACCCCTGGGTCACCCTCAGCCATCCCTGGGTCACCCCCAGCCATCCCTGGCTCTCCCACACCTGAGCCCGCCGCCAGGCAGGGCAGGGAGGGCGAGGCTGAGCAGGTGTCTGGGACAAGCAAAGGAGAAGAGTGCAAGGGCAGAAAGGAACTCAGGGAATGAGAACACGTGGGAAGGGTCTGGGAGCAGGTGCCTGCGAGTGCCAGGCTGCCAAATGTCCCCGCAGCAGATGAGCAGCTCTGCCGGAGCACCCTGGGGCTGGATTCCCCCAGCAGGCAGAATTCAGAGTGCCACTGAAGCACAAAGGGGCATTTCCAGCAGCTTCAGCCTCTCAGCTGCAGGCAAACGCAGCTGGGGAGGGCACCAAGCCCCAGGGAGCCACCAGCTCTCCCCAGCTGGCACTGGGGGCTGCCGGGGATCCCACCCTGCCCGCAGGGGCTGCACCCCGAGGGAGCTGAGCAGGAGCAGCCCAGGCTCTGACCCAAGCCAGGACTCACGAGGTTGCTCCAGAAACAGGAATCCAGCCCAGCCCGGCCTCAGGTACCACCTTCTAGCTTTATTCCTAATAAACACGGTTTGTTCGCACAAATTATCAACCAGGAAACCCCACAACAATCTTGTCTGGCAAGTACCAGGAAAAAGATTCGATTACAAGCTGCTTTACTTGTGCCCAATGCAATTCCATAAAGGAAGGGACTGATTTCCCTTTAACCAGAGTGCAGCGTTGGAATAGATGGGGAGTGAAGAACCCAAACGTGCCAAGCCCACTGTGCTGAGCTCTGCCCACTCTGAGCTCTCCTGGAAAACAGAACCTGCCCAGATTCACAAAAATGCCACGGGCTCGGTTTTGTTTTCCAAACGAAGAATCCTGGAATGGTTTGGGTTGGAGGGGACCTTAAAGCCCATCCAGTCCCACCCCAGGGACCCCTCCCCCTGTCCCAGGGCGCTCCAATCCCCAGTGTCCAGCCTGGCCTTGGGCACTGCCAGGGATCCAGGGCCAAGTTTCCCAAGTTTCCCAAGTTTCCTTTCCCCTCCAGGTTCCCCCATCATCCTCTCCCAACTTTGACTGCTCTAAAACATTTACAGATCTGAAAAGCAGAGAGAAAAAAACGTTCACCTGTCAGGTGATATAAAACCAATCTTCTACTAAACGTGCCAGAATAATTTTTCTCCACCTCAACCACAGTTAAAACCTTCAGTCTATTCATTACTGTCTTTTTATAGTATTTTTATTTAATAAAACCTATTAAGACTACCATACAAATCTCTTTACTTATGCTTTTATCTTTTAACTGATCAATTTTTATATTGCTGACATCCCTTCTTCACCATTTGCTCATTTAAAAATTCATAGTATATGAGCTATGTCTCTGGAGAAAACGTCTATAAAATTTGTTACAGCTGGCAAATGTGTATGAGTCAGTGATAGCACATGACTAAATGCTTCACAGAAAATAAAATTTGTTTCTGTAGTAAGCAGAACTGTTTAAATGTTATTTATTTTTATGTTTCAAAGAAAATATATTGTGAAGTGCTGCATTGATTTAATACGCAGCAATGTCTGTGTACACGCTGTACCGGGGAAATTTATGAAACCTTTGCACAACTCCTTTAATTGAATTTTCCAAATCTCTCACCACACACAAATAATCAATATCTTCTGCAGAGAAAACCAGTCAGAATTATTACAGTCTTTCTTTTCAATTTTGTTGTCATCAGCACATACAGAGCACCTGGATATTTGTAATGTCTGGATAGCAAGTTATTTACACCTCTTGAACATATAATTGCTACTAAGTGAGTCCAAACTAATGTTTCTTTTCTTTTTTATTTAAAATAATTATATTCATGGGAGAAAGCAGCATTTATTCTCACGTAGGAGTTGCTACACGTTGGAAAAACCACAATTCCTTTGAATTTTTCATTAGGCTTAATACTCTAAACTAGATCCACCAGAATTAAAAATTCAGAGCCGCTGCATCTCTAAAAAGGCAGGCAGGAAAACAGAGTGTAAAAACAAGGGTGAAATGTGTGAATGCATGGGGCTGCCACCTCCATCTCAAACGCAGGCTGGCACTTCTCTGCTGCTCTCACACGTCTCACGTGCGTTTCTGTAGCTGCCACTGCTCTTAATGGTTTAATATTTCATCTGCATAGCCCGGCTGCTCCATCCAGCACAGCCCTTCTTCCTCCCAGCCCAAACCCCCTCGTGCTGCTGCACCCCCAGCCCTTCTCGGGCTGCTTGGAAAATTCAGGGCTGGCCTGAGAGCCCCAAATCCTGCGGGGAAGGAGCAGAGGGCGGGATTGCTCAGCTGGGCTCTGGCAGGGATATTCATCTGAGCAAGGCCAGATCCCCGCAGCATTTCTGCCCAGCCCCTTCCCAGCCTCTTCCCTGCAGCGTTTCTGCCCCCTAAGGAAGTACAAAGTTGGGCTGAGGAAAAGAAATGTGGTTTTAGGTTGAGGGTTTTACAGTTGGAAAAATCCACTGCTGTATTCCCCTTCTCCTCAGAAGATCTCCAAGGAGGAAAAAAAGGAAAGGTGGGGCAGACACCCAAGTACTCTAAAGGTCAACAAATCTGTTACACTTTATTGGAGAATGATGTGAAAAGAAACCCCCAGCAGCACCAGAGGCAATGGTTTACTCTTAGGACACCCAAATTCCAGACTCAAGCGGACACAAAATGGGGTAAATGGTGGAACTCTGTATTTTTCCCTTTTTACCTGGCTCGAGGAGGAGCTCGGATTGTTAGGTGTTTGTATTTTGCAGCAGTTGTGAAGTGGGATTTATGTTTTACCACGAATGCAGTTCTCAAAACTGAACTGGCAGGTGGAAACTCAGGAGTTTTGGTCCCTGATCTCTCTAGCTTTGTTTTCATCGGCGATTTCAAGTGGTGTGGAATAAAATCCACCCCGTTAACCCTGATCTCAGAAAGGCACCACGACTGCCCCGAGAGCACAAACCTCAGCCCGCTTGGATTCACCCCCCATGAGAGCTGGGAATGTTCAGAGCTCAGAGAGGATCAGATTTGCCCCTGGGCTCAGCAGGATGAGCAGCCCCACAGAAAAGGAAGTGTTTTTTATTTCAGCACAGCCTGGAAAGAGCTTTCCTCACCACTGCAAGTATTTGATCTCCGGAGCGCTCTCACGGGCAGGCAGCAGCCGTGCTTTGTGCCAGGGTTCTGGGGAAACAAAACCTCCCTGTCCTTTGTGACAAGCAGCTGGAGCAGCTTCCCCTTTCAGAGCCTTCACTCCTGGAATCTCCAATCCTACCAAATGCCGCCTGTCAAACGTGCACATCCCAACCTACAGCCCCATTCTCGGCGCGTTTTGGACTCCCAGACACCGACTGGATTCATCTCTTGGCAGCTGTTTCACAATTTGCTTACTTTCTATTCAAAAACATTTTGTTTACTGTCAATTCAAGTCATGGGCAAACAATGCTGCCCTTTTTCCATGCTGGTCACCCAAAATGATAAACTGGGCTCTGCACAACGCTGCCCATTGAGGCAGGAATGTTTTGTATGAAGTTGTTTTGAGAGGAGGCTGTTTATGTAAAGTAAATAAATTTCATGCCTCACCATGTGATGATAATGTGACGTTCCATCTTGACCAAGCCACAGAACAGTCATAAGTTTTAAGCTTTGCCATAACTAATTAAAAATAATTATGAAAAACCCACATCTGAAACTAAAAGGCAAAGGAAAACATCTCCAGATGCTTCTCTTTGATCACAAACTTCTCTGCCTCTCCCGTTACCGCATTTTCAAGACTGCAAAACTGAATTTATTCCTTGGGAAAGCAAAACTGACATCGGAACTTCATCAAAATCAGTCAGCTTAAACTCAGAATTCTCTTTTCCACCCTAATATCTCTCACCTAAGCAGCCTGGCTGTGTGCTTGGTGCTGGGGGCTGCCTTCCAGAGCAGAGAGAACAGAAATATCAGAAGCTCTCTGGGGGATGGTTGTGGATTTTACTGAGAGTGAGGGAATTGAAGGGTCCTCTGTGTGTGTCCCCCTTCCTTCCTGCCAAGGGGTGAAGCGCCACCAGCTCCAGGTATTTCCACAGCACTGGTTATGAAGAAACCTCAGAGCTGGGATTTCACAGCCCCCTGGAGTGGGTGAAATATCCCCCCCCAAAAAAAAATAAAAGAGTCAAAAAGGTTTTGCTGCAAACTGAAAACACAGTGGGAGGAAGAACAAGGATAACTGGGATGTAGGAAAGGTATGGAAAATCTTCTGGACCGTGCCACAAGTGCAAGGCCGTGAATGATTCCCTCTCCTGGCACAGTTCTCATGAGGAAATACCCAACACAATGAAAACAGCACAAATATTCCATTTACATTTGCAGACTATTCAGGAGAAACACATTTGGTTAGCACCGTTTTCATATCCTAAAGGTTACCCAACTTATTTCAAGTGAAAAGAGCTGAAAAGAAATCAAGCAAAAGGAATCAAAACATCTGTTACACAGGAGTTATGAAGAGTTTCTTACCTCGGGCAGGGACTTCTCCATAGTTTGCTTTCAACAGCTGCAGTTTTTCTACTTGACTCACTAGTGAAGAAATAAATCCAAAATCAACAAATGTTGCCCCAGAGCTTTCAAAGAAAATAATACCTCTGCTGCCTCCTTCACTTGCAAAGCATTTCAAGGGAAAAATCCCTCCTTGCCTTTGTAACTGTGCTCCAAAAAATTAACAAGAATTGTCAAATTCCGGAGAATTCTGACAAGTTTTGCTTTCGTGCCTCACCCCACATTTTGGGGATTGTTTTTTTTTTGTCTAGTGCTGCCGTGGTTCCTAATTCAGAGACAGGGGAGGGCGTTTCTTTGCCATGGAGCTGAGGGGAAGAGCACAGCAGCGTCCTTTGGGCTGTCTGTCTGTCTGTCTGTCTGTCTGCCCCGGCCCAGCCTGCTCCCAGGTAACTCCAGCCTGCCTCGGGAAGGATCCCCAGCGGGAGCAGGGCAGTGCATGCAGAGGGAACATGGAAGGAGGAAGGGAAGGGCTGGTAATTCAAACAGCAGCACGGGAGGGAGCAGCTCCACTGCTCGGGAAGAACATTCCTCTGCTCCCGGGGCTTTGGTGGCCACCTGCTCCCAGCTGCACAAAGCAGCAGGCCAGGCACTCCAGGTCTGCTTTGGAAAAGGATTCCAGATGTGGCAGCTGTGAAGTGCCCTTATCCCAACACCCAGCATCTGGAACGGCCATCATTTCAAGACACATGAATAGCGACTTTTAAAGCCTGGAAATTTATATTCAGCCTAATCCTGCCGACAGGCAAACAAACAAACAATCCAACTTCCTCGGAAGGGGAGAAGAAAGGCCCAGCAATCCGAGTGCAAACGTTTCCCTAATCCCCGCCTAACTGCCCACTAAGTATCTAACTATTTGCTGACCATTTCCATAAGAAAAGGTGTTGCTTTTCCAGGTTTTGCCTCCCCGGAGTGCCTGGCTTTTATGTGCCTGCTTGGATACCCAGGGACACTTGAGGTGCATTTTTCCCGAGTGTGGGGAGCAGCAGAGGGAACACCTGCGGTGATCCCTGGTCAGTGTTCCAAAGGGACAATAAAGAAATGTCCCGAAGCCGCTCCTCACCCAGCGCCTGCGTTTTCTGCAGCTCAGCACCCAGGGCGCAGGACGAGCGTGGGGCTCCCAGGATGTTTTCCAGCTCTCTGCTGCCCTCCAACGCCTGGAAAACAACGATTGAAATCATTCTTCCATCCCCAAGATCTTCTCCATGTCTACAACATACCAAAACCGGTTTGGAAATTGTTAATAAGCTCTAAGTTCTTCCTTTTCTAAAGAAGTACTGCAATTAAAATATTTTCACTTAGGATCACTGTTTGGGTTTATTTTTAATAAAATTTTGGCCACGTGAAATAAATCCACACAGTCCTCCGAGTACACGGAATTATTTCTGTTACTGATGTACAGCAATGTGCTAAATTCAGTCAGGAAACAAAAGGGGAACAAAAGAGAGCAGCGATTTGCATTTTAACATGCATTGGACTATTAAATAATGACACTTTAGTGGTAAATTAAATGGCACAATCCCTTCGACGCAAAAGGACCTTTAATCTTCAAAGACATTAAAATCGATGCTGTTAATTCATATTTTGAGTTATAAATAATAATTGAGAACTACTTCATGTTGGTTTTATTTGTGTACAAATTAAAAATGGAGGACATGGAAAAGAAAAACTCTTCTAGTTTAAAAACTCCAGTAAGTTTTGAGGGTTTTTTTTTCATTTTCTGGATTTCCAAGTCCAGCTCGCCTGCTTTCAAGTCTTTTGTTTGTTTTGCTACCCCCTCAAACTCAAATGTTGCACATAAAATCCTAATTTTGCTTTCAACTCCTATCCTAGAAGTAGTTTAAAGGACAAATCCGTGCAAACCAGACCTTCAGGCTTGTCAGATTTGCTCTTAGTTTCAGGATTCTGGGCAAGGAATTTCTCACTTGGGACTGCAGTTGCAGGAACCTGTGTACAAAAGGTAAAACAATTCCAATTATCCACGTTCCCACTCCCTGGAAATCCAAGTTTGCAATGTTTCCCAGAGTTTTTTCTCGTTGGAATGGGGATGGATGTGGTTCAGCTGGGAGGATTTCCAGCAGTGTACTGGACAGCGTTTTCCATCTGTAAAATCCAGTGTAGGGAAGTTCACATGAATGTTAAATGCAGGTGTTGGTTTAGGGATGTTTTTATTTGAATGTCGCTGCTGGTCTCCTGCAAAGCTTTTAAAAACATTCGGAATTATTGAATGCAAACATTTCCATGTCAATGAGGCCTCTAATTACTCTAATTGTTCTGTAATTCCGGGTTCCTGTCACTAAGAAATGAGGCTGGATGTGTTGACCAAAGGATCCACTGAATCACAAAAAACCCCCCCAATTAATCAATTTACAGTTTTACGCCGGTATAATGTTAATATTTTATTTGCCACGGTTTAAATGCCATCCAAACAATTCTGTCCGGCTCCATCACTGCCCCACACTGAAGGAATTTCAGCCTCATGACGTGAGCAAACATCCAGGAGAGACAAGAAAAAAACCCCGGGAAACAAATGGTGAATTCCAGTTGCAATAACGAAAAGGAAGAGCTACGACTTCAAACGTAATATTTGGGTGAATAAAGAGCCCGGCGATTGCCTGGTGGTGAGAAAGAGAGGCAGTCACAGCCCTGCACCCTCCCGAACCTCCCGCTGAACACTCACACGCCGTGCTCTGGTGGAGGCTGCCCTCTCCTGGCTAATCCGCTCTCGGAATCGCTCTGCTCCTTCCCATCTCCTGCGAAAAGGAGACACAACAAAGAGAGGAATCAGCCACCAATCCAGAAGCACCTGAGGAAGGTGTTGGTGTGAAGCCGGAGTGTTGAAGGATGTTTTGGGAAGAGGGAAAACGCCCAAAGCTCGCTTGGAAAGCGGGAGTTGGAATGAAGCAGAGTCCATTATTTATCATTTACACGGTTGGAATTTGGGCTCTCCTCAGTTGCTGGAAACCTTGGGATCACAGCATTCATATCTGGAAGTCAGGATCACCCTGGCAGACACTGACTGTGTCCTTCCTTTTATCCTGTTAACTGCAGATGAACACAGAGCATGATGCTGCAAATGCTGGCATGACTGAGCTCTGAAATTCCCATTTCCCTTTGGAAAAACTGCCTGGCCCCAAGTGCATTTTCTAAACAACCACAAAGACACAGGGAATTGTTTCCAAATGTGCTCTGCTGACAATATAATATTCTAGTCTGGTATATGATGGATGGGGCAGGAGAAATGTGACCTCTGACCACAAAAGACATTCTGAATTTCCATGGTTTATCCAATTCCCACAGGAATCAGAATGAAACCAAATTAAAATTTTAGCTTGTCTATCCAATATTTGTTCCAGCAATAAAAAAGTCACATCTGACTATCAGAAATTATTTAATTGCAGCTGAAGTTGAAGCCGTCACAAAACGCGGGGGTTTTGTAAATTCACCTTAAAATGAAAGATCAGGAATTCACCACGGGCTTAGCAATGCACAGAGCCTGTGGAATGAGGAGCTTTCCACATTTCACTGCAATAAATCTCCTTCCTGCCACCAGACTAAAAAAAAAGACACCACACTCAGCATTAAACACTTTGATTTCTTCTTGTTAGGTCGAAATTATTCCCCACAAATCTCAGCACTCAAGGATAAATTAACTTTTAATTTTAATATTTTGTAAAACATTTAGAAACACTTCAGGATGACAAAGTGCTACAAAAGTTTAAGCTTTAATGCAGTAGCTGAAAGTTAAAACCCTCAAAGATTTCATTTTAAATCTTAGGTAGTCAAGAGAACTTGGACTTAAATCAGTTATCAAACAGGTCACACTTTTAGAGCAGTACTGTGGATTTTTAGGAGAGTAGAAATTGGGGGTTTAAATGGACACCCTATCTTTTTCTTAATAGCTACAATAATTGAACAAGGATTTTGCTAATAAGGGAAGCGACGATGATGTTCACGATGATCATTATTATTAAGATTTAAACATCTTTTCCAGAGAAAAATACTTATTTTCTAGAGTAAAGTACATATTTTTTTAGATGTAGATGTTTTCCAGCCAAAGTAGATATTTCCTAGAGAAAAATACTGGAAGGAAATAAAATAGATATAAATGAATATATCATTATAATAAAGAAATAAAATAAATATAGGGAGAGATGACAAAAGGTCCCTCCGTATTCTTCTTTTTAAAATAAAATGTTACACCAGGTGACCTGAGGGTTCCTCAACACTTACAGAAGCCACCACCACAATATTTTTTTTAATACAGCCATAAAAGCAGCTCAGCCACTGAAAAATCTCTGCTTCTCGAGTCAAAAAACTGTGCAACTAAACGCACATTTCTCCTGGGGTGAACTGGAAATAACATAATTACAATCTCACAGAGGACTATTTCCTGATACATTCGATGTCAGGTTCATTAAAAACCATCTCCCTCTTGCTGTTTCACACCTCCCCCCGAGATTGACACCGAGGAAATTCAAGCTTTGAGAGCCAACCTCGGCTTTTCCAGGAGAGCTCCCGCGAGGGGAAGAAGAAAGCAAAGAGAGAGCAGAAGGGGAGAGGAGTCCCAAAGGCAGGGAAAGGCTGCGGGGGGAAGGCTGGGAGCTGAGCTCACCCTCTGCTGGGCCAGCCCTGGGGTTGAGTGGCCCGTGGCTGGCGGGAGAGGAGAGGGGGCTCATCCGCCGCGTGCCCGTGGTGGGCGAGTAGGAGTTCAGGCTGCTCCTCCTGGCCCTCTGGGGGCTCCCATCGTGGAGCTGAAATGGAGAAAAACAACAAAAATCAATCGCAGGGAGATATTGACAAAGCTTCTGGGAGGTTTTTGCTAGCTGAGGTTTTCCCAAATGATTCCTGGCTTTAGGGATTGCCATGATGGAAAGCCCGGGTGGAATGTCGTGGTGGGGGTGACTTTCAAGCACCCCCTCTGCTCATTAAGGTTAGTTTGACTCTAAGAGGTGAAAAAATCCTTTCAAACACTTGGTCTCACAGGTTCCATAAAGAAAAAAATCTGGTTTTCCCTGGGATTTAGGTGTTCTGGCACGATCACCTTGATGGCTGAGGTTTTTTTTTAAGAAGCTAAACCAAGTTATTACTTTTCTTCCAGTTATGAGAATTTAAGGCACAAATGCTTTTGGGTTTTGATTGTGTCAGAAGTTATTTCTAATAATTTTTTTTTAAAGCAAGTGTTAATTGAAAAAATCCAAAGTGAGTCCCTTAAATGCAGAATTCTGTCTGTGGCTCGGGGTTTCAATATGTCTAATGGCTTAAGGGGAATTATTTCATGATGTCAAAGGATTTGTGCAGAGAAGTTTTCAGAAGAACTGGAATTCTCTGCACATTTCAGGCACAGAAATAAAGGAAACCAACCCAAACCTTTACTTTACAACCCACAAGTGCTACTGCTGGTCATCAGGAGTGGGACTTACAGCAGATTTTAAAAGATTTCATTTGCTGCCCTCAGAAATTAAATCTCAAATGCCTTAAACAATTTCCCACCTCTCATTTATACTCTTGTTGCAGTTTCAACTACACCTGATGGAAGCCCTCACTCTGTCTCGCCACATTCAAGCAGGTTAAAGAAACTTTTCCAATCACCTCTAAATGAAATATTAGCTGCAATATCAATGCCAATTTAGGGCATGAAATCTCCTTTTCAACAGGGAGAATCTCCAAACATTTCAGATTGTTTTTCCTGCTTGAACAGCAGTCACCTCACCCATTGCTGCATACGGAGGTTATTTCAAACACAATTCCTGCAGCACTTACAAGGGCAGTTTTTATTTGTCAGTTTTTATTTTATTTCTCTTCCAGGAAGAAGAATTGTACTCCAGCTATGTAATTTTTTAACAATACCACGTTAAGATTCCAAAAATGTAAAAATTCCATTCTAACTCATTCCTGATCTGCTTAGTCCATGAATATTTTGATCCATGGAGTGAGGAACTCTCGATAAAAACGGGGAAGGAATGACAGAACCAACAAAGATGCAACATGTATTTCACCCAAACCGTGAGTTTACAACTTTCTGCTCCTTCTTTCCCTCTAGGAAGTGATTTAATTGAAATCTTTGACATGCATCTATTAGAAATACCATGTGAACTACAGCTCAGTGTAAATCCCATCCCCGAGCCTCCACTGAAAGTTTCTATCATCCACACGAGTTTTTCTTCAGCTTTTTGCTCCACGAGAACCTGGCTGCAGGTGAGTGTTGGGAGAATTATTTTTATCTCACAGGAAGGGATGATAGAATTATTATTATTATTATTATTATTATTTTTATCTCACAGGAAGGGATGGCTTTAGGGCAGGAAAAGCATTCCACGGAATTTCTGCTGCACCACCCCCTCTCCAAGACCGTTACTTCAGCCCGAGAAGCAGGTGCAAAATTACAGTCACAGCTGCATCCCGAGCAGAACAAGTTGGGTAATGGCACACCGAGCTGCTAATTAAACTGCTAATGATTTTTTATTTCAGCGCCCTGGCGGTGTTTTGCCACCTCTGTTGAAATTTAAAAAAAAAAACAACAAAAATCCAAGTATTTAGGAATTTTTTTATATGGCCAATTTCTACCGTGCTGCATAGACAAAAAAACCTCTTCCAGGCAGGCTTGGAGATTTATTGGTTTGCTGTCCAGCTCTTTGTCTCTGTCCTTTTCCCAACTTTCCCTTCCTCCCCAGCTCGTGTTGAGCACGGTGGGAGGTGACAAACTGACATATGTCACGACACGAGGGCGACGGGGCCGCGCCGCCAACGCATCCCAGCGCCAGCAGAGTTTTATTTTCATCGTGATAACCGGGCTGGAATGGATGGCAGCCTCGGGAGCTGATTGTTTCAGGATGCCAGATTAGCTGAGGGAGGGAATTACAGCCCCGCCACGAAAATGCCTTGAATGTTTTCATTTCGATTGTTGCGGTTTCTGATATGCAGATTACGGCATGATCATCATTCCATATTGCCACGTGTGCAATTACATGGCAGAGCGTTTGCTTCCTGGGATAATGGAGCTAATTTCTAAGAAATGATTTCACCCAGGATCTTAACTCATTCAGCTCTTGGGTAAATAGTGACGGCAAGAACAATATGCACATTTTTCAAGTGATTCATGCAGATGTACATTACTTAACGCCAGGCAGCTCTGTGACAAATGAAACACAATCAATTTTGTAATAATATTTGCAGGGGTAATTTTGTGCTTTAAGATCTGCCCAGACAACATCCAATCTGTAACGACATAAAGGCAGCTAAAATGAAATAGATTGTTTATACTCACATTTATTTATGCACACAGATAGATATATACATGCATATTTATATGGCCCAGATGGCTCCAGACACCAAAAAATACTTACATTGTCCTTTCTGACAGCGTCCAAATTTAATGCTCTCTTAACCCTGTAAAAGAAAAAAAAGATTGGACAGGTTTTATGGTCACGTAGACACAAAGACTTCTGTCAGCAAGGTCTGTAAGTGATAACGTGCAGGACAATCTCCTGTTTTTGGTTTCCCATCTCCTGATGGCATCCCGAGCCAACCCACTCCCTGTACCCAGAATATTGCTTGTTTAGAAGGATAAAGTGTTTGCCTAAGAAAATCTGATTCTCCATTTTATACCAGAGATAAAATCTGAAGTGAAATCCTGCTGAGTATTTACCTTCTCTCCAGGACTATAAACAACAAACCATTTCCATTTCCACGCCTCCCGAGCAAGGCTTGGAATTATTTTGCCATTAGTGGAAATAATGTTTAAGGCATTTAAGACACAGCTACAGGCAAGGTGAAAAAAGTAGTTTTTTCCCATCATTTCAGCTCTTAACATGATTCAGTGCTACCAGACTATGACTTAACAGGGGAACAGATGCTCGATGTCTTTACAGGTCCCCAAACCATAAGAAACTCTTTGCTTCCCTTCTTCCCTCTCCTGATTCAGGAACTCTCTGCAAAATCTCCGAACTGGATGCCCAGCTGTTAATGGCAACACTGGAAGAGGAAAGCTGAATATTTATAATACTTTATATGGTACAGCTGTCTGCTAAAGAGCAGTCATCAAAATTTTATTGAATGCAGGCAAAATGCTCCAAGGAAAGAAAGGTCAACATAAATTAAGACTATTTTTCCCAGAGACAACTGAAACTTTTTAAGCACGTTCCTAAATCTTAACAATAGTTTAAAGCATGATGTGAAACGATGAGAAAAAAAGAAAAAATCTTTGTAAGAAGGGTCCCCAAGAAACGTATATATTACATTGAATTAAACAAGGTTTGGAATATACATCATATTTCAAGAACTCGGCTCGGTTTTCATCTCGGAAAAAGAATGTTTTGCCTCGTAAGGAATTTAGATGACCTCATTCCAAACATATCCTTTTCAAATTTATGTTGCCATTCCAAAACTGTAAATTAAAGGATTGGGAAAATAGAATGGAAATACATCTTTGATAGGTAAAGCTGTTATGCATAAAACTTACAGGAAAAACTGTTTTACAGCTATCTCTATGACAAAAACTGGAAAAGAAATACCCCATCTTTTAAAGAAAGCCGAGCAAACAGGTAACATTAAAATTAAAAAAGCCTCTGAATTTCTGACCAAAGGGCAGCCCGAGCTGTAACAGTTTGATGGAATTCTTTACAATGTATTTCTTCTTTTAAAGAGAACCCCACATAGCTCAAGGAATCCTCACTCCATTCCAGCTTCCAGCTCAGGGCAGCAGAGAAATATTGCATTTATTAATGCAGCCACACTGCAGGGGTGCTCGGGGGGCCGAGGTATTTGCATGTTACATGGAAGATTTTTATGGCAGGTGTCAAAAGGAGCTGCAAGCCAAAGGAAAGCGGGCTCGGGATCACAGCTGTGGGACGAAGGAAAGGAGGAACGCCGCGAAAATCCCGCTAAGCTGCAAACGTTGGGAATTTCTGAGGGGAAAAGTCGCGCGCTGATCAGAGCCAAGCTCTGTGAAGTGTGGCGGATATCGTGGGCAGCAGCAGAGAGCAGCACACAGCCCAGATTTCTCTCTGCAAGCTCCCTCAAGTGTGGGAGCAGGGATGGAGCCTCATGCCAAGCTCTTCAGCGTTGGAAAGAGCTGGGATGTGCTATTGGAAAATAGAATTTTAGCTTTAGGAGGTCAGCCTTGCCTTGTGGCACCCAACTGCCTGCCTTGCCTGGGGGCTTGTTCTTCCTGATTGCCTTTTCGATGCCATCGGGGGAGAAGTTAAATCAGAATTATTGAAAATTGGTGCTCTAAGACTGCACACAGACCCCGGCTTGGACCTCAAACCAAATTTATCCTGACTGCCCCCATGAAAATCCTGTTGGCCGAACTGCCATCTCTCAGATCTTCCAAAAGGAGAATGTGCTGAAAAAAACAATGCGTGCAAAGAAAAGAATTTTAGGAAACAACTGGAGCACCACTCTTAGTTTGGCTGTTCTTGGTTTTTTAATATGGCTCCCTTGGACTGTGGTGTAAACCCAAACGTCAGAGTGGAACGAGAGAAGGAGCCAGGACGATGAGGCACACGTGGTGAGAGCATTTAACCTGACTTTCCTAGCCCTGAATTAGCCTGACAAGGCTTAATTTATTTTCTCAACCATGCAGAGTATGATGGCACATATTTACAGTCAGCAGTGATTATTTTGTGCCCAACATTTATCAGCTTAAAGAACTTTCCTTATTGATTTCCAGAAGCTGACGATGAGCAGAGATACACAAGAGCAGCAACTGACTTATATGACTTGATTAATTCCTTGCTGCTTGCTAAAGTGCAAAACATGGGAGGAAAAAGTGCAGGATTTATTCCCTTTGGGGACGGAATGAAGAGATACAGCCTGAGGGGAAACAGGGGGTGTCATGCCCTGATCTCCACAGGCCTGCAATTCCTTCCCACATCTCTGCACCTGAGTGTGTGTGTGTGAGAGAGAGAAGCTGTAATTTAGCCACTGCTGTAATTGTAGTAAATCCTGTTGAATCACTTTATAAATATTAAATCAGTCAGTGATTAAGTGCTGCTGAGCTCTTTTGCATCCTTGTCCCCGTGACCCTTCTGCATCCCCGTTCTAATTCTAATTTTAATTTTAATCCCATTTCCCCGTGTGCGGAGAGCAGCAGAGTGAACTTTGCCATCAAACTCTGTCGAAGCCACACTTCCACAAATTCCCATCAAAAGCTGCTTTTTTTGTCACTCCCTTTAGCAGGGTCAGAGGACGGGCCAGGCTCTGCCTGGTGGCACCCAGCAAAGGGACAACATGAACTGGGCAGAAAATGATGCCCTGGATTTGAGGAAGAATTTCCTTTGTGTGCAGTGACCGAGCAATGAACAGATTGTCCTGAGAGAGAGTGGAGTTT
>VWZN01009433.1:391856-411591 GCA_013396955.1 Regulus satrapa | reverse complement strand
GTGCGGGGGGGGGAGGGGTGGGACAGGAGAGACAGGGAACTGAGGAAGGGAGAGGAGGAAGAAGAGGAGAGAGGGAGAAGAGGAAGGGGAGAGAGCGCGGACGGAGAGGGAGAAGAAAGGAGAGCGAGAGCAGCGCCGCTCCGCTCCCCAGACACCTNACCGAGAGCCCCGGGGCCGGGACCGAGAGCCCCGGGACTGAGACCGAGACCGAGAGCCCCGGGGCCGGGACCGAGAGCCCCGGGACTGAGACCGAGACCGAGAGAACCGAGAGCCCCGGGGCCGGGGCCGGTGTCGGTGAGGGCTCGTCGGGTCCCGCTGTGCGCGGTAGGAGCCGGGCCGGGGCCGGTGATGTTGGGGCTGCGGGTTCGGGGCGGTCACACGCACCTCAGGAGTCCCTCAGGGGTCGCCGAGCAGGGCTGAGGGAGGGAGGGAGTGAGGGCTGCTTCCCCTCAGGGCTGGGGAAAGGGGATTGTAATTTTTTTTTTTTTTTAATTTTTTTTTTTTTACGTTGGGTGGCAAATTTAGCCTCCCTGTGCCCGCTGGGGAGGGAGGTGATGAGATCCATGAGGGAAAAGTTTCCTCGTTTCAGGTGGAAGAGGCCGGAGCAGGGCAGAGCTTCCCTGTGCGAATGTGGGCTCTGTGTGGATGAGCCTCGGACACGAAGGTCAGTGTTGCCATGGAAGGTCTGACTTTGGGCATCGGGAGGAATTTCTTGCCAGCAAAGGCTTTGGAAGGGGCTGCCTAGGGAGGAGTGGAGTCCCCATCCCTGGAGGTGTCCAAGGAAGGACTGGTCGTGGCGTGCTTTTGGTTAGAACAACACTGCTTTTGGTTAGAAGGGACCTTAAAACCCATCCAGTTCCCATGGGCAAGGCCACCTTCCACTGTCCCAGGTTGTTCCGACCCCCAGTGTCCAAGCAGGGACACTGCCAGGGATCCAGGGCAGCCACAGCTTCTCTGGGCACCCTGTGCCAGGGCCTCGCCTCCCTCACAGGGAGGAATTCCTTCCCAATCTGGAATTAAACCGACTCTCCCCCTGTTTGGAAGCCCGGGCTGGATTGCTGCCCTCCGTCTATTTTTCTAAAGTGTCATTTATGCCGTAGAAATGTCCCAGCCCGAGCCGTGGGGCTGCTGGCAGTGCTGTCACCGAGCCATCGCTCACTGGATTTCCCAGCCATGGATTGGCAGCGCTTCATGGCCCATGTAAGAAATATCTCAGTAATGGGAAATCCAAGGAGTACAAACAAGAGTTCACATTTTCTAAACTGGTTACTGGAAAATTAACATTTATTCTTCTTCTCCTCCTTGCCTTTCCCCCCCCCTCAGTTCCATTCCGTGTGGTGCTTAATTATAGTGACACCCGTTGGCAGGAGCCAGGCTGGGCCAGGGGGTCCCTGTGGGGTCCTTCTGTTGCCTGTGTAATATTAAAGTGTCAGGGTGTTACAAATTGGGTACTTCATCCTCGATAAGCGATTATTATCTGCCTTTCCCGAGTGGGAAAGACCTGTATAACTCAGCAAGGTGCCGGTGATTGAGGCCTCCTGAGTAAAAACCCAACGAGTCCTGAAGGGGACCCTGGGACGCCGTTGTCTTGTTGCTGAACTTGAGGTATTCCATTTATTATACCTGAATATATTTCCTGAAGTCAGCGTTGGGTAAAATAATACAAGAGGCTGTTAAAAGCAACAGCACAACAGGATTTAGTGTCCCTCTGTGATGGCTTTCTAAAAACCTTAATCACCCCTGGTGGAAGCAGAAAGCTGCTGTCAGAGTTTGCTGACCATTGCTGAGCAAACAGTGTTAGTTACTGCTTTGAGTTGTTTTAATAATTGAGAAAAAAATGTGTTTCTGGTTGGTTTGGTTTTTTTTTTTCCCATTCATTTATAATTGTGTGAGCCTTGGGCTTAAAAGGCCCGAGTTGCTCAAAGTTTTATGCACTCTTATTTTTAAAGTTTTATGCACATTTATTTCTATTATTTATATTTAGGTAACTCTAAGAAATAGAATTTTGTGTTTAACCCGGCGTTCTTTGAGATTAAGGGTTCCAACTTTGACCAGTTTTATTATTATCCATATGTTTTGTTGAGTTATAAGAGCAAAAAAGAGAAACCATGGATGGAAAAGCCTTGTTTGACAGCTCACATGAAAATGTCTTTTCCAAAAACCACGACTGCACAATATTTATATAATACTTGTAATATCAAATGTCTGCAACTCTATAAAATGCAGTGAAATTAAACTTTTTCCTGCCTATGAAGGATAAACTTTGAATAATAAGTAGAGCTCGAAGTCTTTGTGCTTGTGGATCCCATGGTGTTTTTACCTCCAGGTGCAGATTATTATTCCCATGCCAGATTGAGAGAGAAGAAGGGATGTGACCTGGATGTTTTTATTATTCCCATGCCAGATTGAGAGAGAAGAAGGGATGTGACGTGGATGTTTGTGTTTCAGAGGACAAACAGAGGCATTATTAAGCCAGTTACAAATTCTAACTGGAATTTCATCCCTCCCAGGATGGCCAGCACTCCCGGGAATCAGAAAGCCACACCCGCAGGAAATTCCCAAGGGAAGAAGTCCCAGCATGCAGAAGAAGCCGTTTTTTACACGAACTGCAGAGCAGCTTATCTGACTGTCTTTAAAAGCAGCTTAGAAAATATTAAATCAAAAGAGCAACTCAGCTTAGGTAATGATGGGCTCCTTTTCCCCCTCTCACTCTTAGGTGGGATGATTGCAGTGGGATGAACTCAGGAACTGCTCTGAGGAATTGAGAGGAGGTTTGGGTGCCTGCTGGAATACCAGACTGAGGCATTTTATTGGAGATTATTTTATGACAGATTTTATTTGTGAATCACCGGTAGGAAAGGTCTCAGTTCAGTTTAGAGTGGCACAGAAAACCACCATAATTGGTGTTCCATAAGAATTCTTACTCCTTGTCTCGACTCCTCCTGAATTACACTTTCATAGACTGGAATCTATGTTTTAATTCTTTTGTCCAGACTATATTTGTATATAAGTTATGGTGTTGCCAGCAGTACCACAGGAAAAAAAAACACCCAAAAAATCTCTGGCTGCTTCAGCTGCACTAATTAAGGCTGTTGGTGGAAACTGAAAACTTTGTTTTGAAGTCTTCAGGAGTTTCAAAAGGAAGTGAGAAAAATTGACCTGAAAAATGGAAGCTGGTTACTTAATAACATATCTTAGAGACCAGGTAAGATAAGGAAAGAGGGAGGGAAGACTGAGTAATAAATAATCTCAGTTTTGAAGGAGGTTTTTAAAATTTCTCAAGCAAATACAATTCCAGCTCTGCAGTTTCTTGGAGTTGTATGATTGTGTGCTCTGCTTGAGTGGTGATTTTTTTGTTGTTGTTGTTCTTTTATAAAAAGGTTTTTCCTGGAAACCACCACGGGTTGGTGTTTTCACATTGCTACAGCTTGTGACTGGGTGCTCTCCAGGCTTTCCCAGCTGCAATCAAAGGGCCTTTATGGCATCCTAATGACAGTTTGGGATAATCTGGATTTTAACAGGGGGGAGGTGTGAACAAATGTCATCTCTCTAATAAATGCTTTGGCTTTCAGCTCTCTCCATATGCCTCTTGGCTGCACAGCAAGTGTTTGGGCATTTTGCTTTCAAGGTCAACTTAGGGAGGGCACTCGGGTGTTTAGACTCTCAATCCTTTCAGAGATATTTAAAATCATGAAATAGTTTATGAAATAATGTAATAAATATAAATAATAAAGAAAAAAAGAATTTATTTTAGAGTAAGTTCTTATTATTTAGATAAAATAATTTATTTTAGATTTTATAAGCATTAGTTAAAGACTTATATTTCACCCCTAGTCAATTTTGGCATTCCTCAAACGAGTGGTGCCAATGTTTAAGCATCTCCTGCCTCACAAAGTTTGGCTGATATTCCACGAGGAGATTGGCCCTGTGCAATTTCATTTATAGGAGTTTTGCTTATCCCCAAAATAGCAGCTTCATTCCCTGTCTGTTGTGATATTACTGGAGTGATTTAGCAGAACCAGACCGTAAAGAAATAGCAATAAAAGGTGCAGCCTGATTGAACTTGCACAAATACAAACTGGGAGGCGTGTGGGAATGGCAAGTAACTATCCCTGGAGAGACAAAATCAAGGCTTGGACGTTTGAGGATGTCTGTCAGGTACAATAAAGTGCCATTCCAGGGCACAAAGCTTCATTTAGTGCTTGCCACGGGGGCAGGGGTTCCCAGCAGAGGTGCCTGGGGGTGCTTGAGTGGTGATTTTTTTGGTGCCACCTCCCCGTGAGCACTGGCACGGTGCCACCGCCTCCAGCACGGGCCTGCTGGCCCCAAATCAAATGGCAGCCCAGGTAGAGGTGGAGGATCTTCCCTAAAAGATGATCTGGGAAGGTATCAAAGCACCCCTCTCGTTTCAGATCGACTGTGCAGGGGAATTTAATTGTCATTTAACGTAATGAAAATTGAAAGGATGTTTTCAGTAAAGACCTTGAAGAGGCAAAGAGATCCAGCAGATCCATTTTGGGGAATGCCAGATGTGGCACCGGGTGCTGTGTTGGTGTCATTTTTTCCTTTCAAATTCACGTTGTAAAATTTGAGTGTAAAATTCAAATGTACAGGCGTGACCAAAAAAAATTTATCTCGGATAAATTCCACTCTAGATCTCAGTTCTTGGCCAAGGAAGTGCAAAGATGATGTTGGTTTTAGTAGAAATAGGATCTAATAATGTGCAGACTTTCAAATAATATATGCTTGATGTTAAGACACTTGGATATAGGCTGAATTTTACACTTGAGACTGTCTTTGAGTTCATGGATATTTTGATTAAGATCATAACCAAAATTGTCCTTCAGACCCACTTTTCTCCTGGTGTGATTTGGCCTTAAAAAAAACCTGAGCATGGAAAATGTCTCAAGGATGTTTAAAAGCTGAAGCTCCTTTTCTAACAGCTGGAATATATATTTGTGTTTTATTATTCAGTACTTCAACAGGCTGGAAGAAATCCTTCTCAAAAAACTATTAATAAATACTGGACTTCACAAACGACCTCACTGAATTTTGATGATTTTTGTGCTATTTTAAGAAAAGAAAAGCCAGCTACAAAAGAGGAACTGCTCGAAGCATTTGGGAAAATAGACACAGATAAGGCTGGATATATTTTACATGATGAACTCTGTAAAATTCTTACAACAGTAAGTATCACTGGAAACTTAATTATCCATCTTTAATTAGGATTTGGATGGTACTGAGAGCTGGGATTCCCCTTTTTATGGGATATTTTTATGGTGGGTTTCCAGGAGACATCACAGAATTGCAAAAACTGAAACAGTTGATCTCTTTGATATTCAGTAGCATTGTAAAGACATAACTTTTAATGATTTTGACCTCTGTTTTCATGATTCAAATCAAAATCTGTTGAAATCTATTGCGCGAGAAGATTCTCTGAGAGGATATGAAAAGATTCTTCCTTTATTTATACAGTTTGTGCTGTAGGTGAACAGGAACCCAAACTGAGCTGGTTTTTTTTTCTTGCAGAGAGGTGATAAAATGACCTGGGAAGAAGTGACCAGCATTACTAAACAAGCTGATTTCAACTGCAGTGGCAAACTGGACTACAAGAAGGTATGGCCAAGAGTGATATTTGTTCTGGTGCTATTGACAATATCAGCATTAGTGACGAACCTTAGCCCAGAATTCTAAATTTTGCACTGAATAAACAAAGGCTTGTACATAAATACAGTTTCATAGGAGATAAACTGATGAGAATCCCACATTAAAAAAATCAATCTTCCAACATCTAGAAAGGACGAGTTGAAAGCCCCACTTAATTTTTTGTTCAATATTTGAAGCTCCTCGTTGGGATCATGTTTTACTGTGACACTCGAGCTGCTGCTCTGATCCATGGAAACTAAAATGGCATTTGCCTCGAGGAGGAAATACATTCCCCGTTCCCTCGCTCGCGCCGCATTTCCCCCCCTTCAAACCTGTGGAGAAACGTGACTGGGGCTGTGCGATGTCCTTTTGGAACCCCCAGTTCTGCGAGCTGTACGTGAGCAGCAGCGAGCAGTGCCGCAGAGCCGCGAGGGACAGGCTGGACAGCGACCCGCGGCCGAGGCAGCGGCGCTTTGGGAACCAGAGCTCCTCCGAAGGGATCCTCACACCGCCCGAGGCAGAGCCATCCCCGAGGCTCTCCAGCAGAGCTGAGCACAAACTGCTTCAAGGTATTTGGAGTTCTTCTATTTTAGGGTGTCTTCCCCTTGGAGATGCGGCTCTGGCTCGGTGAGTTGGTTTTTTTTCTCAGATTAGTGAAAATTTTATGGATGAATATAATTTTGACCGCGGCAATCGAGTCGGTGTGTCAATAAAATATGGCTGCATCTGTGGAACTCTCAGATTCCTGAGGGTGGATTTTCCTGTTACAGCCCAGAGGAAAGAGAGAAAATGAATGCTCAGGTGTTGGGATATGGTCAGATTATTGATTTCCTTCCTAGATCAGAGATGAAACCCTAAGCATTTCTCAATAAGCTGTGTGTTTGTTTCAATTATTGAGGCCGCTTTTCAAGCACAATTACTAAGTTGAGGACAGTTCAGTGCCCTTCCTGAAATTACAAAGATTCTCCAAAACCTTCCCAAGGAAAAAAAAAACCCAGGGAACAGACTGCAGAGGCACCAAATATGAAATTTGGGGATGTACTTTGTGCTGTCCTGAATCAAAGAGGTGCAGGAACGACACGACAGAGACGAGTTCCTGTCATCCAGTTTTCTTTGCACTTCTAAAAGCAAAGGTTTCTGACGAACAGCACCAGGAGAGGGTTGAAATAATGTAATTGTAATTAAATATCTCTGTTTATAGGTGACAGCAGAGCTCCTTCAAGACCTTCCTCAGCTCAAAGCAGCAAAGCCTCCACCTCCACCACTGTCACTGTGGGTGCCAGCAGGAGCACAAAGCTAATTATTGAGCCTGACACAATGAAGGTATCACTCTGAAATGATGGTGTTTTCCTCTAGGCACCCGTGTTATTGCATTTTAAAGAAGCTAAAAATCAGAGAAAAATGGTGCCTTATGTTTTATTAACAGTTTGTCAAGGGCAGCCATAAACTACGGGGAGCTTTCTTGATACCTATTATTATTAACATTTTTATATACTGTTGGTTTTGCTGACAACAAGTTATTGGAAATAATTTTTCAGGTGTGAAGGTTTAATAGAACGAAATGTGTTTTTTTATAAATGAAAGCACTGTTGGAGAAAACAGCTAATGACTTCTTGAGAAATTTAAAATTGAATCATTTATTAGGTTGGTGAGAACTTTAAATGCTTAAGTAGTCTGAAAGATTGGGTATCATAAACCTTTGCATGAAAGGTAATTGGGAATAAATAACAGATCTGGGAGCATATTCAGTTTCTTGGGCATTGCTTGGTAAATAGATGCTGTAACCTGAAAATATTGATTTTTAGTTAGACTAATATGTTCTACCGGTATTTTCTTTTAAATAAATCACTCATTCAATATAAATTCCTGGGGGAGAGAGACAACAAAGTCACTTTGCTAAGTCAATATTTGTAGAGTGTTAATATTGATCTTTTTCCTTTTGTTTTCCCTTTCTTGACTGGACCTTTACTAGTTTTCTTTCAACAGAAAATAATAGCTGTAGAAATATAAAACATGGACTGGGAACTGCTGGGATACATTAAAAATGTGCACCTGGAGACTCCTGAATAAAAGGGAAAAAATGGTTCTGCCCACACAGTGTAACTGCTGCTGGAAAACTGAAGGGATTGTCCTCAGGAGCTGCATTTTTGTTTCAAATAACAACTCTGGGTTTGTTATTGAACTCCAAAGTCCTTTCTGTCTTGCCCATTGCTGCCCAGTGACATTTGTTCTATATTAAAATTTCCAAACATCATCTCCCAGGGCTCTGCTGCAGTCTGGTTAGGTTAGCTGGACCTCCATGCAATTTAAGCTGCAATCTCACCTTGTTCAAACAGGATGTGGGGTGTAAAAAACCAGCACACACTTCCCCAAGATTGGATTCTTTTTTCTTTCTCCAAGCCAGTAAAAACTGACTGGGGAAAAAAAAAAATTATTAGTATTGCTTGGCATCATCCAAAACCTGAAATCAATCAATAAACATGGAGATGTGTAAGTAAGTAGAACTATTAATTTTTTTTAAAACTTCATTTTGCACAATGCAAGCTCTGCCAGAATCAATGAATAAATACCCAGGAGTTTATTTGTGGTGTGAATCAGAACCCACCACCCTCAAAATTCTTTGTATTCATTTTATATGCAAAAATTTCTTTTTTTTTTGCTGTTCACCTGTCTTTTTGTATAATTAAGAAAATGTTGCCCTCGAGATGTTGGAGCAACACCAACTCTACGTTTCTGACAGAGGAAAACAGTGAAAGTCAGAACATGGTGAAATGTCTAAAATTATAAACCCTTAGAAAATTCTTTGCTTTTTCTTAGGAATTATGCATCAAAGTGTGGATATTTTCAATATTAACTTAAATTTCAGTAGCACTCACCAGCAGCAGGTAGTGCCCAACATTTCTTTCCAATGAATATTTCTAACACAAACATTTCCCACTTCACCTTGTCTTTAACAACTCCTGTTCTGCTTTGAACAGAAAGTTTTTCCTCTGACAGAGGAAAATGCAAGAAGAAAATCCTATTTTACCTTCCCAATTTCACATACCTGTTTGGGGTTAGATAATTCAGGACTTCTAGCACCACCTTATGCTCTCTGCCAGAATAACAGGATTGGATTTCCCAAAAGGACAGGGAAAGGTTTTTGTCCAACAGTTTTGGCAGGTATCAAGCTTGGAGCAAACAACCAGTTGTTCCAGATGTGCTGAGGTTTAAGAAAAGAAATCCATTAAAAAACCTTTGCTTTTGGTTAAAGTCAGGAGTCATGGAAGTGTTGGAATCAGCAGTTCAGGAGTAGCAGTGGAGATGATCCAAGAGGCTGAACTCCATGTTGGAATTCTAATTAGTAGAATTAATAATCTCTAATTCATATGAATCCCAGCTCCCATTATCCACTTCTTGACTGACACAGCCCCAGCTGCTGCTCCCTATTCAACCCTCACCATTAAATCCCAGGAATTTTTTTGTCTCTGAACGCTTTTGTCCTAATTCTTTTTTGATGATTGGTCCCCTTTTCCCTTGTCCTGTCACTCCAAATCCGGTTTCATGGATAAAGATGAGTATAAAATTATTGGATGGATTTGTTAATTCAATTTCTTCTGCTCCATTTAACTTGGCATGGGGCTGATCTCTGGCTCCATGCTCCAGAAATAGCTGCACTTCCATAAGGATTAGCCCAAAAAAACTTCTCCAGAGGTTGTGCCCACAGTGAAAAGATTATGGGAAATTATGGGAGGGGAGGGACTTGGTTAGCAGCGCCTGCCAGGGATGGAACATCCCACTTTATTGTAAATAATTTAATTAATCTTTGTCTTTTCCACAGCCAATTTACTTTAAAAGTCTTGTAGAACTTCTTTAGCAAACTCTTAATTTTAAAAAAAATTCCAAACCTCCAAAGAAAAAGCAGAAAGGAGGTTACAAAGTGCATAATACTTTTATTTAATTTCCTCCATGCTGCCAGATGTTTGCAGATATAATTAGCAGGATCCCGGTGGCAATTCCAATTTAATTTTCAACTCTAGGAGCATTGGGGTAATCCCTGTGCTTTTCAGGCATTTTCACGAGTGAAGCAATGTTACTTTGCAAAAGTTGTCTACAAAAAAGACTATTTGGGATTAAAAAAAAGAAGTATCTTCATGATGATACAAAAAAATATAGAGATAGAAATTGTATATAAAGTATATTGATGAGACAAATATCTTGTGTATTTTATACAGGGTTTATTAAATAATCATATTAATTAATATTTCAGAGAAGGTACTTTCATCTCCATCCAAAATGAAGGAAACCCTGAACATTTTGCTTGCTTTCCAGGAATGGCAAAGTGCTCAATCCAGAGGCTGCTTCTACCTGGAGGAAGATGGGGAAATCATCAGCCACAAGTACAGACTGCACTTAGCCCAAAGATCTGCACTCTGCATCACCATCCAACCTTTCCACCTGCCCCAGGCACGAGGTGGGTGTGGTTAAATTTCATTTTCCTCTTAAAAAAGAGGTGTGGTGGCTTGGAGATTCACCACTGGATTTCATCCAGTTGCTACGTTGGAATTATTTTGTTCCCCAAGTAGAATATTTCCTTTTTATATTTCCTTTTTAATCACATAAAACAGGAGCCTCTAAACCCCAAAATTAATTTTAAGTCACTTGGGCTTTCTTTTTTTAAAAAAATTGTGTGGTGGTGTGTAACCATTCCTTGATGTTCTGGACTCTTAATGACAGAACTATTTCATCAATAATTCTTAATGATAAAATTATTAATTATCTGTAAGACAATCACAAGGCTTGAAATGATTTATCCTCTCGGCCTAAACAAGAAGAAAATCCTGATAGCATAGAATAGATTTTTTTTTTCCCATTTTTAATCAGCACAGATCAATAAATACCAAGGGAATATCTGTTTTGAGATGCAAAGGCAAATAATTTTGGGCCATTATTAAGCATTTTTTGGGGGATATTTTTCTTTTTAGGAAAATCTTGTCGCTGGTTGTCAGTGGATACGGCTTTGTTTATTCTGAAGGAAAACGAAACCCAGGAGAATCTACAGCTTGTGAGCTTTACTGAACTCCAGAACAAAGAGGTTAGAGATTTCTGGTGTATTCCTCCTTTATTTGATATTTTTTGGTGTGTGTGTTAATGCTGGAGCTGTGAGTTCCACGTGTACAGAAGAATTCCAGCTCTATCCAGAATTGCTGGGTATATTTACAGCTACTCTGTAAAAACTCAGTTGTATTTCTGCACCTTCAAACACAAGATTTCCAAGGTAAAATCTGTTTAAATTTCCTTGAATTTGCTTTCTCCTTGCCATTTGAACTTCACAGTGCACAGAATATTCTTTCCCTGTGGCAGAAAGAAGAGAATATTAACTTAATTTCCCCTTCTTCCCTCATCTCTCTCCTATCTGCTTTTTATAACTTCTAAGAAATTCACTGCTTTTTATCTTTAAAGTAGCATCACACTGCCAGTTTTTTTTAAAGGAATAGAACTCAGCATTCCCAGAGCTTTCAAGTCATGAATCACTTTTCTATGAATATTACTGGCAACAAAAAAACAGCATCATTTGAGAAATTCTTACCAAATTTCTGCCTTCCTTTAAGAGCAGGTGTTTGGCTGGAGAGGGGAACTTGGAGCTGGGGTTTACTGGCTGCTCCCTTTCACAACTGGCTGCAGGCTGAGGAAGGGAAAAACCCAAATAACTGGAGAAGCCAAACTGGTGTGGAGGGATGGAGATGGAGAGCTGGCTCTCACCGAAGAATTCCGGTCAGTTTTCTTGCCAAACATGGCAACAGAAATTTCTTTCCCAGCTAAAATGTGGCTTTTTAAAATCTGGGTGCTCCCCAAGTAGTGTTTTGTACAGAGTGATCTCAGACTGAACAGTTTTTGGGACAGTGAAAGGAAGTGGAAGCCTTTGGGAACTGTTTGGCCTTCTTCTCCCCTCAGAGCTGCTTTGCTGGATGTGTTTGAAACAATCGATTTGGATGGGAATGGATTGCTGAGTCTGGAGGAATACAACTTCTTTGAGCTGAGGACCAGTGGGGAGAAGTGTGACCAGGAGGCCTGGGCTGTGTGTAAAGGTAAGTTCATTACTGTGCCACAGCTAATTAGGGCTAGCAATTAATTCCAAGCTGGACAGGACCGGCTATTCTGTACTTCTTCCAAGAACATGTGTAGATATTGTTCTCTTCCTCCTGTCTTTTTCTTTTTTTTCCAGTCTCCTGTCCTTTGCTTTGCTTCATTCTGCTGTGTGTGCCACTGACCTCCTGCTGAGAGAGTTCTTCCCCTTCCTAACTGTTTTGTAGCTGCCAATAACCGACAGGGTTTGTAATCCTGCATCCTATGGGGAAGGAAACTGTCACAGGTATTTGTTTCATCCATCTCCTTTGTGCAGATTGGGCTGGTGCTGCTTTTTTATCCCCCAAGGTGTGGAGAGGGATATCTCATTCGTGTGCATCTGGTGCTGTAAATTGGCATCCAGAGTTTTTGTGGGTTGCCAGTGTCTCTTTTTACAATGGCCATGTCACGTTTGCCATAATTCCTTTGGAGGCTGTGACACATTGACCAAAATACCTCAATCTGACAAGCCCTAATAATTATCTCTTCCCAGAACACTCTGAGGTATCAGAATTTTTCCTAACTGATGGAGAACTCCTACAAAAATACATTTTTAGAACTGGATTTCTCCTCTGTTTCATCCCTGGATGTGCTTTTCCACACTTGATGGCTTTGTCAGGGTGATACGAGTAGGAGGGGTGGAAATGTGTGAATAAATAAGAGAGGAAAGAGGAGAAGCTGGGGAATGTTTCACCAGGTCATCAATCAGAGGAAGGGTTCACACGAATATCATCAATCTTGACACCAAAGTTCAAGCCATTTATTACAGCATCTCTACCCTTGGATAGATTTATTAAATTGGTAATCCCTTTTTAATAATATATAGTAAAGATTTAGCATTGTTATGAAGATGAGAAAACCATTTTTAAAAGTCTCTGACACGAGGACATTTCAATTATGTGTTTGCTGACATTAGAGTGGTGGATCTATGATATTCTCTCTAGAGAGGGGTGTTAGGATTACTGGAATTTTATTGCATTTTAGGAACTAAGTAAATCATTTCTGTATCAGAGACCTGAAGCATTTAAAGGTGCTAGTCCCAGCTGGCTTTCATTTCCCATTCCTAAAATACCCCATTCTGCAAAGCTCAACCACAAACTTTTAGGGAAAAAAAAAAAAATCACTCTGAACTCTTTTTGTTTTGAGATCTCCCCCCTTTTTGGGGGTTATCCAAGGAATCAGCAGTTTGTAGACATTATCCCAAATCCACAGGGGAGCTCTGCAAGCAGCACATGCCTGGTCAAGGATTCTTTCCCAAATTGTATTGGAGATCCTGAGGCTCTAAGTTGGCTCCATCTTTTCAGCCTTGTTAACAAGAGGGGGATTTTGGCTTTGGAAGGGCGAAGGTGTTTGCAGGGAGAACAGATTTTTAAGTGCTCTTTTTATTCCTTTGAAACAGAAAACTTTGAGATGAAGAAGAACGAACTAACAAGGCAAGGATTTCTGGATTTGAATCTCATGGAAGCCAACGACCAGAACGGGGATCCTTGGGACCTTTGGGTCACTTTGTTGTCCCTGGGCTACAACAAAGCCTTGGAAATGACAGAGGTAGGAGAGGCAGAGAGCACAAATCCCTGCACAGTTTTGTGGCCCAAACTACAGTAGAAGTGGATAAAGATAAATTTTTTTCACATGATTCAGCATTCCTAGTTTCCAGACATAATTGATTCTATTTATTGTTGCCTTTCACAACAGTGTCTGAAGAGGTTCAACATAAAATTTTAATGCTTCGTTAAAATTTTTGGGTTTGGATTTGTTCACATTTTTTATTTTGCAGGACCAGGGGTTATTTCACTGCTGTTTCTGTGCACTCGCAGATTTAAAATATTATTTATTTATTTTTTTTAATTCTGAAATAAATATTACATATTTCTGATGTTAATAATTCTTTCTAAAGAGGATCTCTTTTATGAAGAGAAGACATTTACAGAAAATTTAATAATTTAATTCCAAGGAAAACCTGATTTTTTTTTTAGGACCACAATCTGATAATATTATTTAACTTTGTTAAATAGGTCAACGTAGTCAATATATAATGACCTATAAATAGTCAGTATGAGAGCTGTCAGTTGTCTCTCAGTGAAAATTTTGGGATGGTGCTGAGGGATTTTAGGATGAGCTCCTTTTCCTCCTCCTCGTGGTTGGCAGAGCCCCTGCAGGGCTGTTTTTCTGCATTTCAGCCACAAGAGAGAGCCCTCCTCCAGGAAGGAGCATTCTGGGGAGGTTTTTTCCAGTTAGGAATTTCAGGAAGGAGCATTCTGGGGAGGTTTTTTCCAGTTAGGAATTTCAGGAAGGAGCATTCTGGGGAGGTTTTTTCCAGTTAGGAATTTCTCCAGTTAGGAATTTCAGGAAGGTGTTTTGTGCCTGGTCCCAGCTGTGGTTTCTGGCTCCAGCCTTTGCTTTCCAAAGGACAGCACAGCTCTCACATGCTTCAGTAATTAACCTAAAAATCTCCAGCTGTTAACTCCTGTCTCTCACTTAACTCTTTCATTCCTCGATTGCAAATAATTTCAGATTGATGTTTTGGGGGCACTGAGACAGAATTTGAGAAATCCGAGTTGGTTCCAACAGCCTTTAAGAAAGGAATTGAGGAGCTGTGACCCAGTGTGAGAAAATACAAACCCCTGGTTGCTACGCCAGGAGTAAAACCTAGCCAAGATACTCCCAGAGTGCTCAATGCAACTTTGCAGAGGTGTTCAATCTGTGTGGAGTGGCACAAAGTTTATTCCAGACACTGGAATACTTCCAGATTCCGTCGGAATTCCTGGACATTTTGCTGGGTTGAACTACATCAGGTGTACTGGGAATGGCATGAACAAAGTCAATTGTCCCAAGCTTTCATTGGGTGTTAAAGATTGCCACAGCTCACAATTTATAATATCTAACATTCAGGGAAATGTTTGTATCTGGGTCATTCTAATTCGAACATGGAAATGCTTAGGAGCTGTGGGTGAAATCTGAGGGGAAAAACTGCAGCTCGAGTGATGCTACAACTCATCTTCTTCACTGCAGGCCTGCCCCTTTGTCATTGACATCTGTGCAGAGAGGTGCAAGCCCCGAATTAAAGCCATTTCTCTGGAGGCAGGGGGCTCCCAGCTCAGCAGGGCTGTCTGCAGCTCTGTGGTTGATAAAGGAGAGGCCAAAGCGCTGGATGGCTCTGGGAACATCTTCATCTACACCCACAGATCAGGCAGCAGGATCAGCTCTGTGATTGAGAACAAGGTATGGCCCGAAGCTTCCGTGCTGTGTTAATGTCTGTCACTGTTCTTCCTCCTCCCTTGAGAACTGCTCTTCCCGAAATCAGGTTTTTGTGTGTGTTTCATTAAAAAAAACACCACTGCCTGCTGTGCTCCTTGTGACTTCAGAAGGGCCTGGGTCAGTGTTCTTGGAAGGGGCAGATTGTTCGAGTGAGGCAAGCAGCTCTAACTGCCATTTTCTGTGTTCACATCCCAGTTTTTCGATATTTTGTCACAATGTCCTGGTCATGTGAGGAAACAAACCCCAACAGCTGGAAATGCAATTAGAGCAAGAGCAAAGATCACAGCATTTACACTCCTGAATATTTTCACAAGAAAGTCAAAGAGCAGTGATTTTGAGGAGTGTGTTATGGATGAGTTTTTACCTGATTATTCTTCCAGGTGTGCTTTATTAGTAATTCAGGCTGGAAGTTGTAAATCCAAGGTTGGTGAGATTTTAAACCTTTTTCCATAGATCACAATGGACATTCTCAGTTTCCTTTATACCAGTGAGTAAATAAACACAGCCCAGTAAGATGTTAAACTTCAGATGCTTTACATCTTAAAAGATCACAGCAAGAAGCGTATTTTTAAATACCCAGCCATGCAAAAGGGGGTGGCTTGGGGGGACTAATATTAGGACTGGATGCTGAGGCTCCTGGAACTCTGGATTTGGCTTTGCACTTCGCCCTTTAGGGTGGATATTCCAGAGTTATTTTTATGTTTGGGGATATGTCAGAGCAGATCAGGGCTGAGAGAACTGGATGCTCTCTGCTCCTGATCTCTGCCCGCTCTGCTCTCACCGCTCGGGTTTGGTTTCCACATCTCCCCAAGCTGGCTGGGGAGGCTCTGGGGGATCTGGACGGGCTGTGAAGATACAACGAGGCCAGGTTGTATCTTCACCAGTCCTCCTGTTGTTTCAATGAATCTCCAATGACTTTTGAGCCTGGCTGAGGTACATTTGAAACTGTTACTCCTCCAAGAGTGTCTGTTACTCTTCAGAGTATCCATAAAACATTTCCATCCCTAAACCAGGGAGCACAGGGGAAGCCCAAGGAGGGAGCAGTTGTTACACAACTTAACCAGGAAAGTTTTAATGGTTCCTTGATGTTTTTTCACCTGCAGTCTGAAAACAAAGTGATAATTCATGTCAACAATGAGCAGAGCAAGAACTGCCTCAACAACAGGGGACTGACGGTTTTTGCTGTGGAAGTGGCTCCGAAATCCATGATGGTAAAGTTTGTTAATTGCTTAGCCAATTTTAGAGAAAATCAGGTGACAGCTTGATATTTTCTTTTTGTGGGGTTTTTGTCATGATAATGAGCATGTGGGCAGTGGGATCTTCTGACCAGAACAGATCAGATGCACTTTTTGGTGTTTCAAAGCTGATCGTGTACTTGATGTATCCCTGTTTTCCTGTGCAGTTTGCTATGAAAACTCAGAATCCAGTTTTTCATACAGGGGCCTGTTTCACTTGTCTATTCTCTACATGCACCATTCACTAGTATCTTTAATAGTCTTTTTCTAAGGCTGGATTTGGTTTTTTTTTTCACTTAACAATTTTTAATCCCGTGAGTTATTGATGCCTTTGAGAACAGAGCAAGCATGCACTAATCAGAAAGAGGAATAAATGTGTTGCAGTCCTTGTGCACACTGTGATTTGCTGGTGTTAATTTTGGTAAACTTGATTTAGGGATCATGTTGACCACGAGCCAATTGGATTGCTGAGCCCTGCTTTAGTGATAATTCCAGGCTTTAGTGACAATTCCAAAGGAGGGTCTGAGGGATGGAAAGTGCATTACAAATACAGATAAGGATTTTCTTCATTTATTTATGAACAACCCCCTGGGGTTTTTTTAAATTTTATTTTCCTAAAAGTACACCCTCTTTGTTTAAAAGCAGAGGCATCCAAGCTATTTTATATTTCCCTGCTTTCCATTCAAGCCTGCTGTAAACAGAGCAGTCCCGTGACACAGGCAGGGCTGGGGCCCATTTAAATTGCTGCTGACACTTTAGATATCCATTGCCTCATCCTGTAAGGTGGTTTTTAATTTAAATTAACTCAGTATAAACAGTGGGCTCAGTCCTTATGGATATTTTGCCGTTAAATTCCAGAGCAATTTTTGCATATCTGTCTGTGTAGATGATGAATATTCATATTTACTGACACAAGTACTGCACAGTTTGCTTACACAGCACACTGAGTGACAGTTTTCCAATGAAGAGAACTCTCTTTCACCTCTGCTTTCTCTTGTGCCAGGTCTCTCAGCACGTGATGGCCCTGAACGAGCAGGAAGAGTGGATTTACAGCTGTGTGCACTCCCTGGTGTGTTAAACCTCCCAGTGCCCGGGCTGGGAGCAGCCAGGCTCAACCAGGGTTAGCTTTGGGCAGCTTTTAAACAATCTGTGGCCTTGTCCTTCTCAAAAAGCTGGCATACATTTATATTTCTTGATGGTTTGGGCGTGAAAACACCGAGGCACAATAAAAAGTAGTGCTGTTCAATAATCCATATGCTCTTATTTTCCATACCATGGATTGTAATTCCATCACAGGCTGGAACTGCTTCACTGAGGAAACTTTGTTGAATGGGTTCCTAATTAAACATTCCTGTGGTTTTGGTGTGAGACTTATAAAGGGATGAGGCTCATTTTATTTTGTCACTTGATAAAGGATTTGTTTCTTTCTTTTTTTTTTTTTTTTTTTTTTTTTTGTTTGGTTTGTCATTTGCTGATAACCCTCATTTTACCTTGTTCTGTAACTTCTGCCTATTTTATACTCTTATATATAAAATAAAGTCTGCCTTTCCATATGCAATAAGGAAATTACATCATTTGAGAAAAATGAAAGTTTGTCTTGGGCTCTTGACTGTTAACAACAATTAATTATTCCCAGGGCATCTGAAATAAGAAGACTGAAGTGCACCAAGTTTAGACTGCAACAGCAATGAAAACCAGCTTTGAGGTACTTAAAACATTCAGCTTATTATATTTTCCTGGTTCTTCTAAATATCTGTTACTGTGGGGGAAAAAAAAAAAAAAAAAGATGACCCTGGCCACTGGATGCTAAAGAAGTGTTGGAGTTTAAAATAGCCATCAAATGTGTGTGACCTCATGTGTCAGGGCAGCAAGTAGTGCTGCAAAGTTATTTTTATCTGCCCCAACTCCTGCTCTCTGCTGTTACTCTGCTGTAATCTTACACTGGACGAGTAAATGTCAGGGGCAAAATGAGAGCTGGGCTCTGATTTACACACTCAGGCAGGATTCCTGGTGAACTTTGAGTTTTCCATGGTTTTTTTCCTCAGCAAGTACCACAGGTATCCTTCCCATTTTGAGAAATGTCTAAAAAAAGTTGAGGCCCCCCCTAAAAATTTGGTGATTTTTAGCTCTGGCTGAGCTCTGTAAATGCTGCCTCGGGCAAGGTGTGGGTAAAGCAGAAATTCTCAGCTCCTTGTCTAAGAAGGAGTTGGGAAATAATGAGAGCCTGTGTGGAATAGACACTACAAAGTGAGCAGTCCATTATTTACATTTCTTTTGTTTGTAAAATCAGCCTGTTTAGATGTGGCAGGAATCCATATGCAACTCCCTCTGCATTTTAGGAAAAGAATGGTTAAAGCTGCAAGAAGGGCTTAGGTGAGAAATCACTGCATGTGGAAAGAGTTGGGTTTGCTGCAGGTAAAAAACACAGCACAGCAGAGCCTCATTTATTTTCTGATCCTTCTGCTGCTAGGAAGGGTTTAATTATCCAATTTTTAAAGTGGGAACATAGGCAAACTCTCCATGGCAGGTTTTACCTTTCCTGCCCTGGAGGAGGTGAGGTTAGAGATCTTGATTGCATCTGCAGAACCTTTTTCAGTTTGCTCCAAATCCAGGTACCACCAAGACAGAAAAATTCCAGCTTCTCTTTTTAAGGTTGAACACAGGTACCAGCTCATTTTCTTTGAGGGGAGACATTCAGGAGAAAAATAAAAGATTCTCTGTAACAGGTAATTTCAATTTTTGGAATGCTACCTTTCTTTTGAGAGCTAGAGCTTTAACAGAATTCAGTTCTTCAAGGCTTTGCTGATGCTGAGCTTTCCTGCCCCTCCTTCTGGGGGGCTCCTGCTTCTGTGGGGTGACCACTTGAGGCCAGGCCTGTCTGTAAGGGCTGTGGGGACATCCTGCTGGTGGCCACAGGACAGGGGCTGGAGCACCCGGGGGGGCTCACCTGGAGAAAAAGAGGCTCAGGGGGCCCTTGTGGCTCTGCACAACTCCTGAAAAGAGGGGACAGCCGGGGGGGGTCAGGCTCTGGGAACAGGCAACAGGGACAGGAGGAGGAAAAAAGGGCTTCAAGTTGTGCTAGGGAAGGTTTAGATTGGATCTCAGAGGAAATTTCTTGATGGAAAGTGTCCGGTCCTTGCACGGCTGCCCAGGGCAGCGGTGGAGCCCCCATCCCTGGAAGGATTTAAAATCCATGTGGATGTGGCACTTGGGGACACGGGCTAAGCGATGGCCTTGGCACTGCTGGCTTTGAAAACCTTCAAGCTCTTTCCTAAACCGTTCCACGGTCCTGTGGCAATGGCTCGGATGGAGCAGAGCAGCAGGACACGGAGGCGCTCGGCGGGGCAGGAAGGGACGGAGCAGGAGAGGGGAGAGGACGGGAGCGGAGAGGACGGGAGAGCCGCGGGCTGCGGTCGGCCCCGGGCGCTGCGAGCCCGGCGGGGCCGCGGGCGGTGCCTTTAAGGGGCGGTCGCGGGGCGGTGGCGGCGGCG
>VWZN01009433.1:380708-391744 GCA_013396955.1 Regulus satrapa | reverse complement strand
GGAAATAACGCGGGGGTGACAGATGAGCGGACAGCTCTCGGTGCGGGCAGGGAACCCCCCCCCGGCAGCCTCTCCCTGCCTGCGGGAGCCAGTGGACATTGGCCAGGGCGGAGGGATGGAAGCAAACACGACTTTGCTCCGGTTCCTTCTGGTCGTGGTTGGGTTTTCCAGGTGCAACGCAAGGCAGCGGGCGCGATGTGCGGGCGGGGAGGTGCTGGGAGGGAGCGTTTCCTTCCACAGCCCCGGAATGCGCCTCGTTGCTGGGGGATTCCTCCTGCTCCTGCCACTCGGCGGCCCAAGGGAATCCCAGCAGGGAATGCGAAGGCGGTGGGGAGAGATGGGCTGAAAGTCAAGTTTGAAAAGGGAGGTTTTTCTCTACGTTTACTCTTTTCCAAGGGAAAACTATCCCCTTCTCCTGGGGCACCAGCACCAGCGGCAAACATTCTTCCTCGTGGACCACAAAGGAGAGAGGGGCTGAGGGTGCTGGTGCTCAGAACCTCAGAGTTACCCATTTGAAATTCCCGGGTGCCCCAATGCCTGTAAATATCTGACTTCCTAGGGGGGGGAAAAAAAATTGGGATTGCTGCCTTATGTCTTATGGACATAAAGAAGCAAATAACTGATTTTGGGTTCTTTTTAAGCCGTGTAGAAATTTGTCTTTTGTGATTTGTGGCAGCAGCTCAGCTTTGATTGCAGAGCCCAGCGTATCTGGATGCTGCGTGCACCCCTGGAAGTGATGGGCAGAGCAGCCTTCCCTGATGGAAAAGGAGCAGGCACTGGGTTATTTATTTGTTCTGGGAAGGGGGTTGGAGTTGGAATATGCAGTATTCCTGCCTGAGTGCCCACAGAGACAGGATCCCCGTGGCTCACTGTGAGCGAGCAGAGTGGGAAACTTGTTCCCTGGGATGAAATGTGAGTTCGTGAAGGGTTTTGGATGTGCACCCAGGGCCTGGTGGGATGTGGCAGCATTCCAGGCACCGACTTCTCCATCATTTACACTCCAGCTCCATCCCAGAAGCAGAGGCCTGGGGTGGAGCCGTGCTGGGGTCTGATGAGGTGTTTTGGAAGCGTGGAGGGCCGGGAATGTCTGGGATCCTCCCCTGGATCGTGCAGTCACTCACGTACATGCAGGGCTGAGCTCGCTGCCAGAGCTGCAGCAGCGGGTCCCAAGGGCTGCCCTTGCCAGCAGGGATCTGCCTGGGAGCCTTTTGCCCACTGTGAATCCCAAGTGCTGGGGCAGAATCGGCTCTAAAGTCAGGGAATGTCCGGGAAAGGCAGGGAAAATGGGAGGTGGAGGAAGGAAACGTGTGGAAGAATATGTGGGTTAATAAATGAGCAGCGGGTGAAGCCTGGATAAGTGAGCAGAGAGGTAGGGCAGGGTGAGCTGCAGAGGGCAGAGCCGCTGGAAACTTCATTACAGGTGTTTGCTACATTTTAGCAGCTCTGGCCTAAACCAGGCCTTGCAGGAGCTGCATTGCCAAACTCAAGAGCAGCAGCAATCGCTGGTCGTGAGAAATGAGGCGACTAAAACCAGAGGGTTTCTTTAGCAAATGCAAAGCACTGGTTTTAAATAAATTTTGGTGCCCTTGCCTTGTTTTGGACTGCTCGAGGGATGCTTGGTTTGTGGGGTTTCTCTGTAAGTGCAAATATCAGTGCCCTGGTGGTTACCACAGCGTAGTTAAGTAAGAGAGTCTTAAAATCCTTTTTTCATAGTCAATATGAAGTGACTGGAAGTTCCCTGCCCTTCAAAGAGAAGGATGGACAACTTCATTCATGGTAAGAAAGTGCCCTGCAGAGCAGGGACCAGCACATGGAAACTTGTCCCTGTGGGTTCATCCCCTTGCTGGGACTCAAACACCTCCCGATTCCAGCAGCCAGGTCTGGGGGCAAAACTCAGTGGCCTCATGCTGAGAAAAGCTGAGTAATACCAGGAAAACTGCTGGAAAAGTGCATTTGTGGTCCTGAGGCTGAGGAGGTGCTGGATGAATGCTTTAAAACCACGTGGTGTTGAGGTCTCTCCAGGCACAGGACAGGCCTGAGGAGCACAGCCAGTGACCTTTAGTTTTACAACAGAAGGGGTGCTAAAATTAGCATGAATTTTGTCTCCACCTGAAATGGTCAATATGGAACCATTTGTTTTTAAGTATCAACTACTCAGTTTGTAGTTATGAGATTAAGGGGTGTTTATCTTATTTTAAAGTTTGCACTTCTGTGAGTAAACTGGAATTAAGACGGGTTGCCATTCCCAGTTGGCACTGGGTGTAGCCTGCCAGCTTTGTTTTGGCCTGTGTGCCAGCTTTTCCTTGATATTATTCCCACACAGTGAGTCTGACCCCTTAATTCCCCAAACCACAGGTCCTGCTGGAGCACGACCGATCGGCAGAACTGTGGCTGTGCAATAATTTTATTCCCAAAACGACAGAAAGTGTCAGTCCGGGTGTGATCATAGAACAGCACGAGGCTGATTCCGTGGCGTTGTCACCTGCTGTCCCCCAAATTCACTGTGCCCTCGGTTCCTTCCTAACTGAGCACTTTCCCAAATGCTGCTCCGTTGCCACACTCAGGCATGTTCCTGGAAGGTGTTTTGAGTGCCAGGCTGTGCCTTGCATGTTAAACAGTGCCTGCTTTTGTTTTATAGCTGCAGGACAAACGGGGCTTTTATTAGAAATGTTGCTCTCTCCCCCAGGAAGTTTGGGTTCCTGCCTTGGCTGCTTTAACCTTTCTCCCCTCTCAGCTACCCAGGGAAAGCAAGTGTTCAAACCTGTTGCATTTATTTGTCACTGCTCTCCTTTGGTAGCTCCCTTTTTATTTGTGTTGTTCTGCCACAGCTCCCAGAGCAGTCCCCCACTGAGATCTTCCCTTTGAGTGAAAGCTCCTGGGATTAAAATCATCAAAATAAAGGGCTCATAAAGAAAGTCCTTTCCAACATCAAGCCCTGCCTGCCAGGGTTAGATGTGGTGATGCTGGATCCTCCAGGCCAGTAGGAAAAGCCTCAATTTCTGACTTATGTTACTGTTTTTCTCAGAAGCAGAAGGGGAAATTGAGATGTGATATCTAAAGTGAGGAAATAAATCCCACTTGTAGATATTTCCTGCCTGCAGATGATGTGGATTTTAGAAGACAGCAGCTGCAGCAACCCTCACAGCCCCTTTTTCCACCAGCTCAGACTCTTTTTGCCTGTAAAGTTAATTGGCTTATGTCAGTTTACAGTAGAAGGCGATTAAGTGGTCAGGTTGTCCAGTTTCGGTGTCCCTTTGGAATTTTAAACTCTGCACTCATGAAACTCCAGTTCAGAGTAAGAGCTAAGGTGCTTTGCAGTTAATCTCTGCAAATCCAGCAGGCAGAGTTGAAATTCATCCTAGCAGGGCTTGAGCTGTAATCTCCTGGGACAATGGCTCTGCATGAGCAGACACCTCAGCTGGGGCTGGGCTGGCAGGGCAGAAATGCCTTCCCTTTGTCAGGGCAGAGTTTGGGACAGGGAGCTGGGCTGGAGAGCTGCTGTCCATGTGTTATTCCAAAAAAGAGCTCATCAGGGTTGAGAAACGCATCCTGTCATGACCCTGAGCTGGCCAAAATATTGATTAATATATTTATTATAATTTAATAAAATCAATCAAAAAAGTTAATAAATAATTTTAATGGCAAGATTTATTATAATTATAAGTTATTAATAATTAATGCTTCGGATGAGGAGCTGATATGTACTTTAGAAATAAACAGAGATAGCTTAGATATCAGTAAGAAGTCCAAAGAGTTCTGAAGTAATGAAAGTGTAACGTGTACATTTACAGTACATAGTACAAGCTGCAGAGTAACAAAATAAACAGCAGATATGAGGGGTAGAGGACAAACACAGCTGGCAGGATCACCCAGTCATCCAGAAAATCATCATTTCTCGATTTTAAAATAAGTTTGTTGTAAGTGACAATCAGGAAATAAAGCCTCACCAGGAGCACAAGTCCTGAGCTGGAGCACCAGCCCTCAGAGAGGATCTGCTCTGGGTGTGGGACATTCAGCAGGAATGGCTGAGCTCATTCTGTAGGGAAGAAACTCCTCCCTGTGAGGCTGCCGAGGCCCTGGCACAGGATTTCCAGAGCAGCTGGGGCTCCCTGGATCCCTGGCAGTGCCCAAGGCCAGGCTGGACAGAGCTCGGAGCCACCTGGGATAATGGATTTTGGGTTCAGGCACAGATTTCCAAGGGTACCCAAGGCCAGGGGCTCCATCTCAGCAGGCTGGGGCTGGAAATCCTGGAGCACTGAGGAGACGCTGCTGGAATCCCTGCCCTTTTCCCTGGTGCAGGGCAGCAGAGATAAAAGGCAGTTTGGGGCGTGCTTTGAGGGGTGACCATTGAAGAGAAAGTTTCACAATGCTGGTGGCCGGTGTGTGCTCCCCTGGAAAGGAAGGAGCTCAGCCCCTGCCCCTGGGACAAACCTGGAGCTGGGGATTCATTTCCAGTCCTGCCAGCTCCTGCCTCTCCCCCCCAGCTTTTCAGCTCTGGTAGGAACAGCACAGCCTCTTCTTTCTGGACTGATTCATATGTGAGTACACTTGTGCTGTTGAGATGGTGCCAAGTGTCTTTTATTCCCTCTGGAATCTCTACTGCAACTTCCAAACTCGGATTCTAAATTGATTCTTAATGGAAACAAAGCGTTTTGCAGCGGGAGCAGCACTCCTTGTATGACCAATAACACACTTGCAGTCTAATTATTTTTCTTGAGCTCCATTGGTCCTGCCATTACCAAATGCTGCTCCCAGCAGTGGCTGCCTGCCTCAGAGTCATCCTCAGCAGAAAGTGCCTGATTTTGGCAGCTGCTCCGGGGGATTTTTCCAGGGCTCTTGGCACCCTCTGATGGCCGATGTGCAGGGACAGCACCTCCTGAGGGCAGGAGTTGAGGCAACCAACGGGATTGTGCCTTAAAGGAGGGTCGCAGATGAAGGGCAAAGTGGTTTTACTCCATTTCTTGCCTATTATTTCAGGCCAGAAAAGGAACAGAGGGAGATTCCTGTCGCCAGCTGCTTGCTGTCACAAATTCCTGCAAAGCTGGCAAAGGAAACTTGCAGCTGAACACAGCTCCACAGAGGGGACATTGGCTTAATCTGCCCTCTGAATGGGGACAAAGAGCTGGGAGGGGAATGGGAAGGAAAGGAGAAGAGGAGGAGAGGGCAGCAGCCTGACCCAAAGGTGTAGCAGGGGATGGGAACAGGGAATTACTGCTCAGTTTGGCCTTTCCATGGTCACAATTATTTTTCTTGCCTGAATGCCTAAATATAAAATTGGAGGAAGGCTGGGGAAGACTCCAGGTGAAGAAGGTTCCATCTCCCAAAAAAGATGTCCCAGCTCTCTCCTGGAGAGGGGATGGGTAGGGACTGTGGAATTAAGCAATGTTTAATGAATTTAAGCCCTCTCAGAACAGTTTTGTTTGTCTTTCTATCATTAAAGTCAAAAGTTAATAATAGCTTTAACTCTGCTCTTGTGTGTGTGAGGCGCAGGGCAGTAGAAGGAGGCCTGGGTTAGGAATGATCCCTGTCTGTGCCAGCTTGGCTGTCGAGAGAGGGAGGTTCCCCCCACCAGCTTCCACCTGCCATGGGGAACAAGAGATCCAGGGCACAGGACCACAGGGAAAAGCTCAGAGCACCGATTTGATTGAGGGGCTGTTTGTAGCAGAGAGGCACTCGGAGCCAAAGGATTTTTTTAGTGAGAGGTTGCCAGGAGGAGGATTATGGTCTCTTTGTTTGCTGTGCCAGCGAGGGAGATATCCAGCAGATTGTAGGGAAGCACTTCCAGCTGCAAGGCTAATTATGCACAGGCAGGGCTTACCTGGAGAAAAAGATTCCAAGAACAAGTTAGATCTACTTCCAGGTGGAAGAGCTGGATGCCTTGATCCAGTTGTGGGGAGGGAGCAGATGACCTGAGTGATCTGTAATGATCAGTCCCCCAGCAAACCTTCCAGATCACGGATCAAATGACCTTTCCCCAGTCCTTGCCCCAGTGCAAAGGTGCTCAGCACCCACCCTTGGTGACATTTTGCTCCACTGACTCCGCTGGCAGCTGTGTGATCCCCAGCCCCTGACAGGCCTGGCTGGCCAGTGCTGGTGATTTAGTGTGCCCTGAGCAGTGGTGCAGATGTTACAGGAAAGCCCTGGGAGCAGGTGAGCGCCCCAAGAGTGGCGTTGGTGTGGCTGTCCTTGTCCCCGTGCCTTTTATGCATTATTTTATATTTCATTTAATAGAATGTGCTTCACTTTATGTACACAAACATCGCATGAATGACTCTCCTCTCCTGATTCTTCTGTCTACTCTACGTGCACTGAATAACACACAAATTCCAACCCTCCACAGGCTGGTCCCTGCCAGTAAATCCCTCCAGCATCCTGGAGTCACAGGAGCTGCTGGGTGTCCTGTGCCCTCCTCCTGTCACTTAATGCCGTGGCATTTCCCAGGGCAGCCAGAAGGGAAAGAGCTTGCTTAGGCCTTTTCCTGCCAGGTGCAATTTTGGGAGCTGGATTTTGGCTTCTGTGCCACTAGAGGGAAACCTGGGCCTTTGCATGGGAATAAAGAGAGCTGCAAAATGCTGGAGCAGTGTGGGGGGGATAAAACACAAACCAGTTCTGCTGCGTATCCCAGGCAGTCTCACAGCTGGGGTAAAGGCCACAAATAATCCAGCTCGCTTTTCATGTGCTGATGGATAAATCAGGATCTTGGGGACATGGTCAGTGGTGGTCTTGGCAGGGTTAGGTGTTTATCTGGATTTCTCAGAGGGCTTTTCCAACCTTAATGGTTCTGTGATCTCCTTCGGTATAAAATGTATCAATTATTGGAGCAACCGCAGAATCAGCAGGGCAGGAAAGAGTCCCTGAGCACCTTCAGACCTGTCACAATTCACCTGTGTGTACACATCTCCTTTTTCCTGCTTTTAATAGTGGGACACACCGAGTCATTACCACATGTCTGTTCTTCCATTGCTCCAGTAATATCTATAAATTCTTTCCAGCAGCTCAGGCAGGAGACTCCGAGTGTTGTTAAAGATGCTCTGAGGAAAAGCTGATTTTAGAACCATGGACCCTAAAGCCCATCCCTGCCATGGGCAGGGACACCTCCCACTATCCCAGGCTGTTTGTCCAACCTGGCCTTGGACACTTCCAGGGATGGGGAGTTCACAATCTTCCCTTCCTTGATTTACCTTCCCCATGCTTGGCACAATGAGGCTTCAGCAGTTTCCTGATCTCTGAGTCTCTTTCTGTTTGCGTTTACGCTGTCCCACAGTGAGCAGCACTAGGGGATGCAGTTTTCCCAAGCATTTGGTAGTTTTTTGTAGTTTTAATTTGGGTGAGGCTTGCTGGGGGTGTTCAGTGGGGGCTCACGAGACTTTCCAGCCCAAGACTGAGCACCTGCTCCTGCTGGGAATTTTCCCTGCGTTTGAGGGAGCCGTGGGAAGCCAGGTTGGCAGGGCAGGAGCAAACGGGAGGTAACGGATCTGTTCCCTTCCATTTTAAGAGTGACCTTTAACTCACCAGACTTTGCAAAATAGCTCCAGCAGGATCCTGCTGGAAGTTTGCCTCCGGAGCCCCGGTGTGCGGCCGGGCCTGGCCCTGCCCTGAGGATCTGGGGAAACGCCGGAGCGGGGCCGGGCTGCTCCCACCTCCGTGCCCGAGGAAGATCCACACGGATTGACCCTTCTGGGCTCCGTGGGGTGGCTGGGAGCAGCGCCTGTGGCAAGCACGAGGTGACAGAGAAGATGGGAATCCTTCGCCAGCCCCGCGGTGAGGCACAGCAGCGTGGAATTGTGCGTTCTCCCTGACATTGATCCCCCGCCGCAAGTGCGAGGACACGGCTTCGGTTACAGGAGGGTGCAAGGAGTTATTTTTGGGTGTCCCACAGCTCCCCCGAGCTCCTGCCTCCATAGGTGGGCCGCTGCTGTGTCAAGGTTGGGGGTTAATTTGGGAATATTTGACTTTTTAAATGCATCTGTGTGAAAAAGGGACATGGAAGAGGGTCCCCTGCCCGTGGTGACGGTGCCAACAGCTCCTTACAGCGACCAGAAGCCGGGAACCAGCGGCTTACGGAGGAAGACCTTTTACTTTGAATCCAAGCTGAACTATTTGCAGAATTTTATCCAGAGTATATTTTTTTCCATAGACCTAAGAGATCGCCAAGGAGCCTCTCTGGTGGTTGGAGGCGATGGGAGGTACCTCAATAAGTCTGCAGTGGAACTGATTGTCCAAATGGCTGCTGCCAACGGGGTTGGTAAATGTTAAAGGGCTGAATTCCTGTGGGGTGCGGCTGAGAAATGCAGAAATCCATCAGAAGTTAGGCACTGTGAGGTTTAATTTCCCCAAAGGCTTTATTCAACTGCTAGTAGTGACGTTTTTAATGGCAGATCAGTTGGGGAGTGCAGAAATTACTGGGTTTTTTTCACTCCAAGTGTTGCAAGTTGGGCAGAGAATACATGTGGAGAAAGGAGAATAAATTCTGCCTGGGGTTTGTGTGCTCTCCTTTTGTGCTTTGACATGCCCCAAGCTGTTGGCACCTGTAGATTTTTCAGTCTTTCCATGAGAATACAAACCCTTGAGACAGTTCAGAAACGAAGCAACAGGGAGAGCCACCAGAGTGGTGAAGGAAAAGAAACAACCATGTTTTGCCTTTCTCACCAGGTGTAAGTTGTGGCTGTGGGATAAATGCTTGGGGAGCCTTCGAAAATTGATATGAGAGTCAGCAAGTGAGTGACAGCCTTTATAGGGAGCTCAGTTGTGCTGGAATTTTGTGTTTTGGAAGCAGAGCAAGAGGCTTGTGTGTTTGTGGTAGATCATGGTGCATGCAGTGGGCTTTTGTCTTTATTTCCTTCTGCTTTTTAAGAAGAAAAGGCTCTGCTGTCTGATCTCCCAGTGCAGAGCAAACTTTGTGCCAAGGGACCTGGATTTTAGGAGTTTGTTTGACAAAACCCTGGCTAGGACAGTGTAATTAATCAACAGTGAATAGGAAAATAGCAGGAGAGAATTTTATTAATTTAATTTTTAAATCAACCTATTTTCCATCCTGGGAGGAGGGGTGTGGGGGGGTAAATCTTCAGGCATTGCAATTTAATGTCTTGCTTTGAAGTCGGTGTATGGGCTGAGCAGAAGAGCTGGAAAATGTGCCCAGAGCCAGGCTTGGAGTGTCTGACACCAGGACAGATCTGAGGGGCTGCTGAGGGGCAGGCCAGGCTCACCTTCACCAGCTCAGGCTTTTCTTCCCACCACTGGGCCCAGGTGTGCCTAAATGGGATTTGGGGGGCGGTCAGGGTATTTTCCATGGATCTTTCTCCTCTGTCTGGCTGGTGCCTCTCAGCGCTGTGCTCGTGGTGCTCAGGGTGTGGGATTGGTGGCTTGGGCTGCATCTCCTGCACAGTGAGGGCTGCAAGGGTGGGCTGGGGACACCATGGAGCTGCAGCCACCGACTTCAGTGGCCTGGAAAAGCTGTTCCCAGCCTTTCTGGGAGGAGGAGGGGTTGCAGGAGGTCCCTGTGTGTATCCTAATGGGGCTTTCAGGAAAACCGGGGTGGAATTATTGCCTGGGATGGTTTTGAAGTGCTGTAACCCAAACTCGCTGCACAAAGTGGGTCTGTTTGGAGAATTTCATGAAAGGTGTTTCTCCATCCTTGCAGCATGAGCTTTTCCTCGTAAGAAATTCCACAGGCTCAACGAGGATTAAGAGTAAATCATTCAGCACATTGTTGCACTGAGCAACCTTCCCCAGTGGTTACCACAAAGGATTCAGCAGTGGATGGGTGGGGAATGGCAGTTGGAAACCTCTGGAAGCCAAGGAGGACCCAAATCACAGAGCAGCTCACGTGAAGATGAGCGTTCCTTCCTTTCCTTCCTTGCTGTGGGGGAAAGCTGCAGCTCAGGTGTGCAGGGAGAGCAAGGACAGGGAGTTTGAGGTGTTCATCCCTTCATGTTTTCCCTTCTCTGCAGCATTCCTGGAGCACTGATGCACAGGGGTGCTGCAGAACGTGACCCTCAGAGGGAAACTGGGGAGCAGGAGGGGAAGCTTTGGAGAGGAGCTTCCTGGAGGTTGGACACATTCTCAGGGAAACTGAAGGAGCAAGGTTTGGAGGCCAGAATAAAGCACGGGACAAGGTGTGTGTGAGAGTGGGGGAAAAGCAAACCCTGTGGAGGCTGGGCTGCTTCAGATGGAACGTGAGGTGCAATAAATGGGGGTGGGCACAATCAGGACTCCGATGGGAGCTGGTGTGGGCAGCTGGAGGCAGGGCCCTCACTCTGGGGTTGCTTTTTCCCATTTCTGCTGCTGTTTGCTGGAGGTGCAGCCCTGCCAGCAGCTGGGCTGTGACAGCTGGGCCTTGCAGCGACTGATGGGCAGCGAGGCTGGGGCTTAGCACCTGGCAGTGCCAGGGGCCAGGAATTGCAGCCATGCCGTGCCCTTGGCTCAGCACCACCCCGCCTTGGGAATGCTCCCCGTGATTCCTGCTTTGGTTGAATGGAATCCCTCCTCTTTTCCCAGCCCGTTCCTGGTCTGACCCCCTCGGCTGGCGCGGGGGAGCCTGGTGTGGTTTCAAATCCTGTCACCTCCTTTGGGGGCTGTGGGAAGGAGTGGGAATTATCCACCTCCCAGTTTATCGCCTGGATTCTGACGCTGGTGCATTGCTCCAAGCTCAGGGACATCCCGGAATCAATGGGAGCCGCCGCTGCGAGGAAGGATCTGCAGCTGCTCGCAGCGTGCTCTAGTTTTGTGTTTTTTGCCTTCTCCCGGCCCCGTTGTGTGTTCTGAAGGCAAATGTCAAGACTGCAGCCACGGATGTTGGGTTTTTTTGTGGTGTTTGATGGCTGTGGGGAGCTCGGCCCTTCAGTCTGTCCACGTGCAGCGTTGAGGGAGGGAAAGGCGTGCGGGGCTTTAGGGGAACGGGGCTGAGCTTCACCCCTGGGCATTTGGGGATCCGCCCTGACGGAGCTGTGCTCGCTCCCCCCTCAGATCGGGCGCCTGGTGATCGGGCAGAATGGGATCCTGTCCACGCCCGCCGTGTCCTGCATCATCCGCAGGAT
>VWZN01009433.1:357581-380088 GCA_013396955.1 Regulus satrapa | reverse complement strand
TGAGATTAAATAATAAGAAGAAAATTAATTAAGGTCAATAATAACAATAATTAGTATAAATATAAATATATTAAATTACTATTATATTTTTATAGTATTTATATTTATACTAATTATTGTTATTATTGACCTTAATTAATTTTCTTCTTATTATTTAATCTCACCAAGAATCCAAAATTCCCTTGATATCCCAGGGATGAGTGCCCTGAGCCGTGGCTCCCTACAGGAGTCTTTGCCGTTTTCCTGAATCTCCCTCCTCTTGCAGTTGGATTCTTTAACGTTTCCCCCTTGCCTGTTCCGTCCTGCAGGTCCTGCTCCTGAAGCCATCACGGATAAAATTTTCCAGATCAGCAAGAAAATCGAGGAATATGCAATCTGCCCCGATCTCCAGGTGGATTTGGGCACCATTGGGAAGCAGCAGTTTGACTTGGAGAACAAATTTAAGCCATTTACAGGTAAAAAAATCTTCTTCCTCTTACCAAAGGGGAGCAATTTCTGTGGCCTCCTTCTCATCTGCTGCATAATCCCAGTGAGGACATTGCTCCCGGCATTTATTTATTTCTTCATTTTGATTTTTACAATTTGCTGTCCTACAGGGGTTTCTACTTTAGCAGCAGAATCTTGATCCATCAAACTTCCCTAAAATCAAAGGCTGGTTTTTCTGCAAGGCAAATGTACTTGGAAACAGAAAAACACAGTTAAAGTGCATTTTCCTAATTAAAAAATTACAGAGTTTAATATTTCAGCTATTTTTTTCCCATGGTTTCACATAGAAAAGTTGTCCCAGTGAGTGGGAAAGCTGTTACATTTCACATGTGACTTTTGTCAGTCAGCAGTGAAATATGAAAATAAATTTTTAAAAAACTTTTTAAAAATACTGCAATATTTTTTTTTACCATTTCCTGTTGCTTGTAATTAACAAAGAAATAATTTAAAGGTGATAAAAGTTGATATTTCTCTCAGTCCCCATTTCTTTCTAGTGGGATTTTTATGCTGTATTTTGTTTTTAGGTTGGCTGTAAAGCTGCAACTTTTTGGATCATTAAATTCACGCTTCCCATTGACTTTGATAGAAATTAAATATCTGATTTTATGTAGATATTTTAAATTTTAAGTGAAGTGGGATCGAACCCTCTTGAAGGAAATCCAGGGAAGCCTTAACAGGGAGCAGAGTTTGCCTTAAGGATTTTGTTGGTGACCGGATTAGCAGTGAGAGGCTGTAATTAAATCCCAATTTAGCCCCATTTTTCTCTTCTGATTCTCTGTGATGCTCAAGGGCTTTGTGCTGAGCCCTGGCCCTTCCCTCTGAGCACCCTCAGCACAGCAACACCACTTGGTCACCACAGCTGCGGGCTCTGAGGGTTGATCCCCATGCCCTCCTCTTTTCCAGTGGAAATTGTGGACTCTGTGGAAGCCTACGCCAACATGCTGAGGAGTATCTTTGACTTCAGTGCCTTGAAGGAGCTGCTCTCGGGGAAGAACCAGCTCAAGATTCGCATCGACGCCATGCACGGGGGTAAAAAGGGCCTGGGGGGCACCGTGGGGTCAGGGTGGCCTCGGGCATTTGTCACAGATTTTCTATGGAATTTACATCGTGAGCTTGGTGTTTGGTTTGTAGCATACTGGAATTTTCCTTTCGGGAAGAAAATTTGATGCCTTGTGTTGTTTTCTTTTATCAAGTGCTGTGTTTTTGGGGCTTGGAATGAGCTGATCTTTAAGGTTCCCTTCCAACCCAACCCGTTCTAGGATTCTGTGAAATGTTTTATGCAATCCTGAAATGTTTTGGGGTTGGGAGGGACCTTAAAGCTCATCCAGTTCCACCCCTGCCATGGGCAGGGACACCTTCCAGGTTACCCCACGCCCTGTCCAGCTTGGCCTGGGACACTTGCAGGGATGGGGGTGGATTTTGATGGGAGCTCCTAAACCACAAAGCACCTGAAGTGGCCCAGGCTGGGCAGCCCGAGGAAGGTGGTGCAGAGGCTGAGCCAGCTCCTTCCTCTGCTTTGCTGACACAGTTGTGGGCCCTTACGTGAAGAAGATCCTGTGTGAGGAGCTGGGAGCCCCAGCAAACTCAGCTGTGAACTGCACCCCCCTGGAGGACTTTGGGGGCCACCACCCCGACCCCAACCTGACCTACGCTGCCGACCTGGTGCAGACCATGAAGACGGGAGAGTACGACTTTGGAGCTGCCTTTGATGGAGATGGGGTAAAGGAGCTGCTCAGAATTCCCCCTATTTCCCTCTAACCCGCTCTGGGGACTGGGGGGCACCTTTTCCCTCCCTCTCTCCTCTGTAATCATCAAGGAGCTGAACCACCCGCTGCAGTTTGCCAGGGCAGAAACAGTTGGATACTGTGTCAATAAACCCAAACCCTATTTAAACAACTTTAAAGCTGTGCAAAACCAGCAGGAAGGTGAAGCACTTACAGAGGTGCTGCCTTGTAACTTCCTCAGAGCTCTGTGCTGATTTCAGAATATCGCTGGCTTGGTGGGCTGGGCCGGGGGCCGAGCTGGGAGCTGAGCTGTGCCTGTGCTGTCCCCCCCAGGACCGTAACATGATTCTGGGCAAGCACGGCTTCTTCGTCAACCCCTCCGACTCGGTGGCCGTCATCGCCGCCAACATCCTCAGCATCCCCTACTTCCAGCAGACCGGAGTGCGCGGCTTCGCCCGGAGCATGCCCACCAGCGGGGCCCTGGACAGGTACCAGCCACCCGTGGGCACGGCACGGGGCTCTGCCTGGGGCAGGGAGTGCCCCTTCCCGGGATTTCACCTGGACAAATCCCATGGGTTTGGTTCAGGGAATGAATGCCCCTTTCCTGGGATTTCACTGGGATCAATCCCATGGGTTTGGCCCAGGGAATGCCCCTTTCCTGGGATTTCATTGGGATCAATCCCATGGGTTTGGCCCAGGGAATGCCCCTTTCCTGGGATTTCACCCGATGGGTTTGGTCTGGTGAGGAGCACGGCAGTGCCAGGGCAGCGGGGAGGTTTTGATGCCGGTGCTGCCCAAGGGTTACCCTTTAAAGGGCTTTCAGTGCAATGTCTTTCAACCATAACTGGTTATCCTTCACTGAAATCAGCTGAGTGCCCCAAGCCCAGCCCTTTTCACCCCCGATGCGAACCTTGAGCTGGTTCTTCCCCGAGAGCAGCTCCTTCAAGGCACTGAAGTCAAAGATACTCCTCAGCATGTTGGCGTGGGCTTCCACAGAGTCCACAATTTCCACTGGAAAAGAGGAGGGCATGGGGATCAACCCTCAGAGCCCGCAGCTGTGGTGACCAAGTGGTGTTGCTGTGCTGAGGGTGCTCAGAGGGAAGGACCAGGGCTCAGCACAAAGCCCTTGAGCATCACAGAAAATCAGAACAGGGGCAGGAAAAATGGGGCTAAATTGGGGATTTAATTACAGCCCCTCACTGCTAATCAGGTCACAAGCGGACCAACAAAATATTTCACTGAAAGATAACCAGTAATCTGAAGTAGAAATATCTACTTTATTCCTTTAGCTCTGTCCAGCCTCTGTTCCAGGTCAGCCCCTCACAGGGAATGGATTTAATCCTGCCCGGGGACATGGCAGAGCTGGGCTGAGCTCTTGGCTCTTTCTCTTCCCTACAGATAAGCCCAAACAAATGACTCTCCCCACCTTTCTTTTCCTTAAATTTGACAGTGACATCTCCTTGGTGAAAGGGCTTTGAGGTCTGCAACTTAAAACTGCTTTGAAGAGCTGTGTGTTTGTGTGTGTGCTGTAAATGCATATCCCACCCATCTCCCAGATATCACACTGGGCGGGAATTGAGGGGTTGTGCCAGAGCAGTGGCATTCCCTGCCCTCAGTGGCACCCCGGGACAGCTGCTGATCCCATTTCCCCTGGGAAAACAGCTCTGCACTGAGAATCCAGGGATGTGACTTGTCCTTCTTACCTTGGCAGGGTGGCCCAGGCTACAAAGATTGCTCTGTATGAGACTCCAACGGGCTGGAAGTTCTTTGGGAACTTGATGGATGCCAACAAATTGTCTCTGTGTGGAGAGGAAAGCTTTGGGACTGGTAAGTCAGCCTTCCCAATATCACCCACGATGGTGTTGCTCCCCCTCTTAGCTGTTTATTCTTTAGAGCTTGGGATTTATCTTACATCTGCATTTGTTAACACTTGTTATGCATTGTTAACATTGAAATATAAAAGAGGCTTGGAGGAATTAGTGTGGAAATGAACACAGTGCTAAAGGTTTAGTGAGGTAGGAGCTCCTTCTCTCTCCTCCAGCTCTCCAGGAAGGCACATGGAGATAGGCAGGAAGTTTGGGGGCCTCTTTAATAGCCCAGTCACTGGGTCTGTGGGGATTAAATGCAATGCTAAATGTATTTTTCAACTTTTGGTGGCCAGGAAAACCTTCTCAGTGTTTTCATTTCTGGAAAGAAATACGGTTTGGAGCACGGAGTTTTATTAGGGAAGGTTTCAGGTCACTATTAAATCTCTGAGCTTAATAGGGCCCTCATTTTCCTGTTCTGAAAACAAGGTATGATTTATAAAGTTTAAATTAACACTTGCCTTTGAACAGTGTGAGTTACTGAGTTACTGAGAAACAAAGTGAACATCACAAGGAATTGACTGGGGGTGTGCAGGGAAGTTGACAGGAGCAGGATTTGCTGCAGCTCAGAGCAGGCTGCTCAGGACAGGCAGGATTCCCAGGAGGTCTCTGCATTCCCTGAGCTCTCTCTGGCATCTCCCCTGTGCTTTTGTGTCCTGCCTGTGGACGTGGGGCCTTCCCTGCAGGCAGGGCCCTGGATCAGCACCTGATTCCTCCACAAAGGCTGAGTTTTATCTGAATTCTCCCCGAAATGTTTTTCCTGCTCTCTAAGGATCTCTGGTGGCATATGCAAGGCACAAAGTCCTGAGGGAATTTCTCATTCCAACCTTGTGTGTTTTCATTCCACCACCTCAGGAAAACCTTTTAGCTTGTGTGTGGGTGCCTTAAAGCCCCAGATACCTGGAGTGAAGTGCTTTGTGGAGCTGGGATGCACAGCTTGACAGGAAAGGATTACCCCAGCTTTCCTGTGGCTGAGGAAACAGGATCACAGCTCTGGGGGAGGGCAGGTTGCTGTGGGGCTGAGCGTTCTCCAGGGACAATATTTTTGCTGTCAGATATTACTCTGATAAATGGGACTGGGATTTGGCTGGGGGTTGGAAGGAAAGGTGAATTTCAGAGAACCTGGTACCCCTGTAAAGAAATCTGTGAGTAAATAACGAGTAAAGAAAGATTCTGGAGTTTTGCCCTGAGTGATTTCAGCGCGTGCTGAGTTTATATCCTGGACCTTGGCTAATGAGAGGGCACTGGCGCTTCAGGAGATAAATAAAACCAAATTCCTGGAGCTGCTGATGGGAGATGATCTCAAATGAGCAGCTCCCCAAAACTGTTTCCACCTTTTGTATGAGCAACAAATTCAGTTTCTCTCCATCCCCCAGCAGAGAAGGGACTGCTTCCCAAACTAAAATGAATCCAAGGGCAGCAGGGGCTGAGAGAGAGCTGTGGGATTTTGGCCAGGCTGCTACAAGGGGTGGAGCTGAAACAGTTTGGGGAACAGATTGGGAAAGGGGCCAGGAGTGTTGGACTCCCCTACAGTGCAAAGGGGTTTGTCCATGTGGCAAATGCTCTTGGGAAGGAAAAAAGAATGAAAAGGGCTGAGGAGAGCTGGTGGATAGGAAGTTAATGAGGAGTTGTTTGGAGCTGGACAGAATGGGAGTGTTGAAGGGGAGAGAGCTGAAGGAGCAGCCAAAAGGACCAGCAAAAATTGAAACAAACTGTGAGGTGCTGGGACTGGGGTGCAGCCACAATTAGAGTAATATGACATGACAGAATTCCTGCTTGCTTCCTTGGGAATTTGATTCCAGCAATAAGTCGATACACCACATGGGACTGGTGTTCGTTTAGCATTCCTCTCCATCACCTCTGCCCAGCTCTCTCCAACCTGAGGGACCCTGGGGATAATTTATGGCCACATCCACACCAGTGGGATTAGTGCAAAGCACCACGTAACCCCTGCCTTGCCCCCAGCCCCTTCCCAGAGGATTCCCACCCTGGCACTCCTTCAGAGGGTGGCACGGCTGCTCTGGAGTGCTCCTGGGATTTCTGGCATGGAGCCTCTCCTTGCCCTGCTGTTGTCAGCCCCGTGGCTGGTGCTGCCTGCCCTGCTGCTCCTCTCCCTGTTCTGGGGTGGCTGTGGGGTTGTTGGGGTTTGGTTCCTCAGCAGGGCTGACATTCCCCTTGGTGCTGGGCCAGGAGATGATCCCAGGGTGCTCCTTGGCAGACAGGACACAGCAGCTGCTGAGAATTCAACGTTCTCCTTGCTGATGCTCTCCTTCTCAAGGACTCCTTTGCATTTGCCTTTCGTTTTTTATTTGATGCCTTTTCTGGTGTGCATTCCCCGTTCCTTCCTTGGGAATGGAGTTCAGGGTGTGTTACAAGACGCTGAGCATTTCATTTGTGCTGGAGCTGGAGCAGATGAAACCCTGACCTCTTTCAGCAGGGATGGAGCTCTGGAAATGCTTCCCCTTTGTGAGCTGAGCCAGGGGATGGGGGAGAGGAGCCGAGGTGGGAGTGGGAGCTGTGTCTGAGCTGTGGCTCCCCACAGGCTCCGACCACATCCGGGAGAAGGACGGGCTGTGGGCAGTGCTGGCCTGGCTCTCCATCCTGGCCGCCCGCAAGCAGAGCGTCGAGGACATCATGAAGGAGCACTGGCAGAAATACGGCAGGAACTTCTTCACCAGGTGGGGAAAGTGCTCCTGACCCCTCCCGTTCCCTGTCCTGCTCAGAGCAGAGCCCTGATGGCACCCCTGTGTCATTCCACTCTGTTTGTCCTGTGGTAATTTAAAACTCCCCGAGCACGTGGGGTGCCATGGAATGGGGATTCACCGTAACCCCTCGTGGTGTCCAGCTTTGGGTTCTGATACCAAAGTCTGGACATTTTATACATACATACAAAACACTTTTCTTTCTTTTTTTTCAGTTTTAAGTGAGATTTTTTCCTTCAAGAGTCATTTTTACTGTGGGATCAATATCCTTGAGACCCCACATCACAAGTTAATTTGTGGTATCTTCAGTGACAGCAGCATCTTATAGAAAGGATGCCCAGCCCCGTGGCTGTTATTTACCTGGCTGAGTTCCTGTCCAGGCCCCAAATCCTCACATTTAAGCTGCAATAAACATGGAGGATGGCAAGGGAAGGACTAAGAACCAGCCAGCACACAAGCAAAGGTGGGAACACTGTGAAAGCATTAGGCAGAAATCTCTCAGCTTGGAAGATCTACATGAAAATTCCATCTCAGATTGCCAAGTGAAAGAACTTGCCTCTCCTTTGTTGTTTTTTTTTCTTTCTCTCCCCCCCTCCCTCTCCCCTCTCACCACAAAGCCAGCACACATCTGAGGCATGGAAACCTGGGGGAAAATGCCAAAATCTAGGATAAAAAGGCAGCCTTTTAGCACTCGAGGTATGTGTGCAGAGCAGGCTGAGCACAGGGTGGGCGGCAAACAGAGCGGCACAAATCCCGGGCCAGCGGCAACACGGAGTCTGGGATCCTGCAGTGGGCTCCAGCTGCTCTCTGCTGCCTCTCCTACCCGGGCAGGGACATCAAAGCTGGCACTGGAGGTTTTCCTGGTGCACTCACAGCTGCAATTTGCTGTGGGGATGCACCGAGGGTGTTCACAGTAACCATGAGGGAGCTGCTGGGGTGCTGGGGGCAGAACTGCAGGGAATTCTTGGCAGTCAGTCGGATCTTGGCCCTGGCCCTCGGTCTGTGAGATAGCGCTTTGTGCTTTCATCTCCTGGCACCAAATGCCTGTGACATGCTGTGCTGATCCCAAGGATCTGTGTGGATGTGGCTGTAGTGCTGCACATGGATCCTCCTCTCTCTTCATAGAATCCCACGCTGGGTTTGGGTTGGGAGGGACCTTAAAACCCAGGCACTGCCACCCCTGCCATGGGCAGGGACACCTTCCACCATCCCAGGTTGCCCCAAGCCCCATCCAACCTGCTCTTGGACACTTCCAAGGATCCAGGAACAGCTTCTCTGGGCAATGTGTTCTGGTGCTTCTCTGAGCCTTTTGTGCCTGTCCTCCCCTCCAGGATGAGAGCAGAGAAGGGCATCCCAAAGCATCCCAACTCATTGCATGCTCCCCTGCTGTCACCGCTGAGCTGGACGTGACAAACACCCGCACCCGCTCTTGAGCAGAGTAACTTACCCCTGTGTGGTGCTGGCTGCAGGTACGACTACGAGGAGGTGGATGCAGATGCTGCCAACAAAATGATGAAGGATTTGGAGGCGGTGATGTTCGACCGCTCCTTCGTGGGGAAGCAGCTGTCGAGCGGGGACAAAGTCTACACGGTGGAGAAAGCTGACAACTTCGAGTACAACGACCCCGTGGACGGCAGCGTCTCCAGGAACCAGGTGGGCATGGGCTGGGCTGGGAGGGTTTTCTCCGTGGACAGCAGAGGGTTGGGGATGCTGGGTCTGGCAGACGGTCCCTGGCTCTTGTTTCCAGCTCTCCAGTGTGGGTTAGGACGGGCATGAATCCCTCTGGGAGCGGGGAGAGGGTAACACAGGAGCCTTCTGTGGCTCCCTGAAGAGGAGGGGTGGTGCAGGTCAGGCCCCCAGCCACGCTGGGCATCACAGAAAAGCCAGGAGCACAGAGCTGAGAGTCCCTTCCCTGCCGTGCCCCCGAGCAGGGCCTGAGGCTCATCTTCTCCGACGGCTCCCGCATCATCTTCCGGCTGAGCGGCACCGGCAGCGCCGGCGCCACCGTGCGCCTCTACATCGACAGCTACGAGAAGGATGCTCAGAAGATACACCAGGACCCGCAGGTGGGTGCTGCACCTTAGCCCTGCCACTGCCCCTGCTCTGCTTGGAGCTGTGTGGAGGTGCCAGGAATTTTGGGAGCCAGAGGTGTGGTATCTTTCATCCCAGTATAAATAGGATCATTTAAAAAAAAAACAAAACAGTGTGGAGCAAGTATTCCTGGGAAGCCCTCACAGCTGCCTCTGCCAGGGCACAGTTTTCCTGTCTGTGTTACCCCTGTGCCCGCTCTAAAACAAACAAACAAACAATGGGATCACAGGTTGCAGCTGTGCCTAAGGTGAGACTGCCCTGTTCTATACTGAGTTCAGTAAATGTTCTGCAATTTCATTTACAAATGCTGCTGAGCTCTTGTAGGCACTGGAGGAGAAGAATCCTCCTCTCATACTTAGGGTTAGCCTGGATATCAGGAAAGAGATTTTCACCCAGAAGATGGTTGGACACTGCCCAGGCTCCCCAGGGAGTGGGCACGGCCCCAAGGCTGCCAGAGCTCCAGGAGTGTTTGGACAGCGCTCTCAGGGACAGGGTGGGATCCTTGGAGTGTCTGTGCAGGGCCAGCACTTGAACTCAACGGTCCTTGGGGATCCTTCCAACTCAGGCTATTCTCTGATCCCGTATTCCCCAGCAAACACTCTGTGCACGCTTTGTGCCTAACTTACTGTGCCACAATTGACAAAAAGGCCGAAAATCCCCCATTCTGAAGGGGGGGGTGAGCTTTGGATTTACCTGCCCTGTGCTGACGTGGAGTTTGGGATAAGCACAGGGAGGGTGGCAGCAGCACCACGGGAGCTTGGGATTTTCTCTGAGCCCTCTCTTTCCTCCCTGCAGGTGATGCTGGCCCCTCTCATTTCCATTGCACTGAAACTCTCCCAGCTCCACGAACGAACCGGCCGCTCGGGGCCCACCGTCATCACATAGAGCCCCCAGAGCGCTGCAGTGTGCCCTGGGCCAGGCAGCCCAGCCCTTCCCTTGTCAGGTTGTCGCTGAAGGAGGAATATTGATTTTATCCCTGTATTTAAGAACACTGTTTTGCTGCTAAGGATAGCAAATAAACCCCAGCCCTCAGCACCCCTTGTCCCCTTTGCTGCCTCTCTTTGTCCCCGGCCCTGCTGGCGGGTTGGGTGTGGTGCTCCTTACACAGCCCTTGGGGCAGCACGTGGGCTCCTGGCTTTTCCTTAAACACAAGGAATGTTATTCTAGGAATGACAGAGACACTGAATTCTTCAATAATTCACAGGCTTTTTTTTTTTTTACTGTCTTGGAAACTTTCCTGGGAAAGAAGCACAAATGCTTTATCCTGGTTTGGATGAGCCTGTTTGGCTGAATGTGGACAGTAAGAACCTTGGAATAATCAGATTTGCAGGCATTAATGTGCAATATCTTATCCAAGGGCACAGAGAGGGTCACTCTGGAGACAGCTGTAGCTTGGTTGGATGTTAGGGCTGTGCAGCTGCACCTCCCTGCCCTTTTCCTGGAAGTACTCACATTAGTGGGATGAGTTTAGGTCCTGTCCCCTCTTGGCTTGCTTGCCTTTGCCACCCAAATCCTGCAATCCCCATGGCCCATCTCACCTTCTGCCCAGGGCAGAAGCTTAGGCTGGGTTCCCGGGGCAGGCCTGAGGGAGCAGCTCTGTTATCCAGGAACATGGTACATCCCGCCCTCATCCCGACCTGCTGGAGACTGGATGTCTGACAAAAGGCTTTTTATCTCACCTGTGCACAGGTGAGGAGTCTCTGCTGCTCCATCTGCACTGACATCTCTGCTGGGGGAGCTGCTCTGCTGTGGGGTGGATAAAAACCCTCAAGAGCCAGATGCAAATAAGTCTAAAAGCTGAGGTAGGACCCAGCAAGAGGCTGACAGAGCTTTGTTTTCCACGCCGTGGTCCTGTGCCTGCCCAGTGCCTCCCTTGGCAGGATTGTTCCAGAGGTTTCCCTCATGGCTGGCTGCAGAGCACTAAACCAGGAAGATGGGATTAGTGGGGGAAAAAAAAAACCAATTTGGTTGCTCTAATTTGCCTTTCAAGCATTGTGTGAACAAGTGACCCCGGAGTTTATGGTTGGCCTCTTGTAAAAGCAGGTCAGTCCTGGGTTCCTCCTAATGGAACTGTGAGTGTTTTCCTGTCAAACTCTGCTAAAAGCTGCTCTCTGCCCATGCTGGTGCTAACAGCTCGCTGGTGACACACAGCTCTCCTCTCCGGGGGTTCCCCATTTCTTTCAGCACCTTCAGAATGAGAGGCAAAGTTTCCTGTGCTCTCATGGCTTTATCTCAGCTCAGTTCCTCCAGCTGCTCCTTCCCACCACACCTACAGGAGCTGCAAAGTAGAGCCCAGACTGTTCCCCCTGTGACAATTGGTGCCTGTGCAGCCCTTGCCTCTCTGGCTCGTGGGATCTGGAGCTTTGTGCCACGGGGAAATGTTCCTACAACTCCCAGACAGGACGCTGGAGCCAGGTGGGGACCGGGCTCAGCTCTGATACAGGCAACTTGGCAAGAGGAAGTTGTACCACGGAAAGTTTAGGTTGGATATTTGGGAACATTTCTTCCCCAAAAGGGCTGTCCAGCCCTGGCACAGCTGCCCATGGCAGCGGTCAGTCCCCATCCCTGGAGGGGTTTAAAAGCCACGTGGATGTGACTCTTGGGGACGTGGTTGAATGGTGGGATTTGCAGTGCTGGGGAACAGTCGGGCTCCATGGTCTGAGAGGGCTTTTCCAGCCTTAATGATGGTGTGATTCTGTGGCTGCTGGCCAGAGCTCCCTCCTGGGGAAGCCTGTGTGGATTTGCCCGCTGGCTCACTGAGCAGGATGCAGCTCCTGGCAGCTGCCCCAGCGCCAGCACGCCCCGACTGCACGGCACACGCAGGGACAGCCGCTGCAGCTCCAGCTATGGGAGACTCCCGAGGGTCAGGCAGTCCTGATTTTCTCAGGAAATCCACTCTTACCCCTGGGTTGGATCCTGCTGGATCCCTTCCAGGTCAGGGGCAGCGCAGGAACCGGGGAGCACGGTCAGTCCGTGCAGCACCTGAAGGGCTGCCTTTGCCAAAGCTGCGGCCACCGAGGGGGTTGCAGGGACTCAGCCCCTCTGCAGATGGAGATTTGCATGAAAAATGACTCCTGCTCTTTCTCTGCCTCTCTCCAGGCCAAAGCTCAGGACTCCTGTCCCGGAGGAGCCCAATGAGATCCAGATGTCTCGGTTGTAGCATGGAACCTTTACGTAAGGCAGGATCTCATTTCTGGGCACAGTTTGCACTGCACAGAGATGGAAACACATCCCAAGAGCTCCATGGGAAGAGCAGCCACAGCCCAGCCCAGAGCAGAGCTCAGCCCAGCCCCAAACTGTGCTCAGGAGTTCCTTGTCCCAGCCTGGGGGGTCGAGCAGAGGTGCCATGGCCAGTTGAGCTGGCAGGAACCAGTGACCAGGATGATCCCCAGTGTCCAGGTTGATTCCCAGCACAAGGGGGATGGTTGAACCCCTGTGCCTGAGGCACAAAAGCTCTGAAATCCTGGTTTTCTGCAGGATTTTCCACCCTGGAGATGGAGTGTCTCTCTCTCTAGATGGCAGCACTGGTAAAGAGTGTCTGGGCCACCTCTAGCCGGGACAGGGTCTTGCCACGCCTCTGTTGTGACTTCATCAGTAATCCTGGGATTCAGTCACAATCCCTGTGTTTCTGAAGCCTTGGTGAGTGCCCAGCTGCTCCCTAAGGATGGGCTCCCACGCAGAAATATTGGCACAAACCACAGGTTTGACACTACCTAAAACAGTTCAGGAAATTACTGCAAGTGCTGTTATTGATGGGGTAATTCCGTGTGATAAAATCCAAAATCGAATCCACAGATCTTCAGCACGTAGTTTTGGGCAAAACTTCCAGGTACCACTGAAATCCCTGTGTTCTTTGTCATGTTCCCATCACAGCACTGACAGCTGTGCCCAGGCTCAGGTGGGGAAAGTGGCAGCAGATGAACTAAAATAATTATTAAATGAAATCATAGCCCATTTGTTCCCCCAGTTTTCAGACACTGACCAGGGATGTGGGACCATCAGCACATTCCAGCCTCTCTGCTTTTTCGCCACCACCAGAAGAGCTTGTCCCATCCCTTCCCTTGGTATTCCCTCACATTCCCCACCTGTGAGAGGCTCTGGGAAGATCCCAGAAATGCTGAACTGGGGCCAGAAAAAAGCAGGGGCCAAAGATTGTGGGTGAAGGATCGGGTCAGGGAGGAGTGGTAAGAATGGGACAGGATCAGGATGTGCTGCTGGGGTGGAGGAGGGAGCAGTGGGGTGGAATATGTGGACAGGGGAAGGGATAAAAGCTCCAGAACAGAGAAGGGTTTGGTTTTAGTGCCTGTGTGTTCTCAGAGGCCGTGATTAGGAGCCAGAATCCTCCGGGACAGGAGCCCTATTCCCCATTCTGGAAATGGCTTCCCGGGTCAGTGCTGACCCTGCTGCTCCCAGCACCCCTCCTGCACCTCAGCTCTGTGATCTCCCACTCTCCTCTGGGCTCAGCGCTCAGCTCCACACGTACGGCTTGATTGCAGGGAACCAATTAAGTCTTAATTAGGATGAGGAATCCTAAGTGAGGAGCAACAGTCCCGGCCTGAAATACATCCAGGCTCCTCGTGTGGCTGCGTGTGAGAGCAGCCAAGGCCGCAGCTGTGGGGATGGGGCTGGGTGAGGATGGGGATCAGATGCTCCCAGGGCTGCAGCCCCTCTGCTCTGGGAGAGCTGGGGGAGCTCACCTGGAGAGGAGAAGGATCCAGGGGGAGCTCAGAGCCCCTGGCAGGGCCTGAAGGGACTCCAGGAGAGCTGGAGAGGGGCTGGGGATGGAGGGACAGGACACAGGGGATGGAAGCGGGAAGGTTTGGATGGGATATTGGGCAGGAATTCCTGGCTGGGCTGGAATTCCCAGAGCAGCTGGGGCTGCCCCTGGATCCCTGGAATGCCCAAGGCCAGGCTGGATGGGGCTTGGACACCCTGGGACAGTGGGAGGCGTCCCTGCCCATGGAACTGGAGGCTTTAAGGTCCCTTTTACCACAGCCAGCCAAAGCTGGTGAAAAGTCCTGCCTGCAGCACATTTAATTTGCCCTAATTTTGACCTTTCTAGAAGCAGCCAGGATGAGCTGAACACTGGAGGAGTTGGGCTGCACTTCTTGGCTGTATTTGATACCTTGCCATGGCTTAGAAAGATTTTGCATCAATTCAGATGGGTTCAGCTCCCTCTCCTCCTCTGTGAAAGGCACCTGGAAGGACCTTCCATGCCCTGCTCCCTCCGGGTGCCCCTTTGGGTGCCCCAGGGTGACTCTCAGACGTGCTGCAGCTCCCACTGTGGTACAGTTCCCCACGCTGGGGAATCCCCACAGTTCCTCCTCTGCTATTTCTAGTCCCTCCTCGCATCAAGAGCACAAAGGGAAAGAAAAAAAGGGTGAGTTTTTGAAAGGAATAAAAGGCCAAGGAAGCCCCGTGTCAGAGCGAGCGTGTGTGCAAAGCTTTGAATCATCTGGGTCCGTGTTTATCCAGCGCTCCTGGGAGAGGGGGAGCTGCAGGGAAGCGGAGGAGTTGAGGAAGTTCACAAGCAGAGTGCTTGTGTTGTTTCTGGCACAGAATTCCCAGTCATGAGTGTCCCTCCACAGTGCCATTAACCTCCCGTGGCGGGGCTGGGAGCCCCTGAGGAGTCTCAGCTCCAGCAGGGAGGGCTGGGCTGGGGTTCCTGGCAGCACCCAGGTCGAGCACGGCCACGGCAGCAGCACAGGGGGCTCTGCCTTCCACCCCGGGGTCACCTGTGTGCACAGAGCCTGTCCAGGTCAAAAACCAGACACCACAAACGCGTCCTGTGCCAGCACAGCCCCGAGATAAAAGCGTGGTAGTACTCTGTAATTACAGGCAGCCTCAAAGTAGACGCTTTGTGAGGGCATTAATCAGCTGCTCAGCTCCTACAAGAGGAAATAATGTGATTTTTAAACAGTGCTGGGGTTTGACTTGACTCAGCAGCAGTTTGGAGGTGTTTCTCCCTTTGTCAGAAGTTCCAGCTGTTTGAGAGTTTGGATGACAGAGGGAAAAAATACATATATATGAATTTAAGTGATGGTCCTGCCTAGTTTCAGATACCTACAGCTTTCAGGGTAAAGCACAACCTTCTCCAAAGCAAAATGACAGCCTCAGCAACGTGCAGCTTAGGCTGAAGACGTTAATTAGTATGTAGGTGTTATTTAAATAGCTAAATGGACTTTATTGGAATGCTATTTGGCCCTGTTCAGTGCCTTTTTCAGGAGTACCTGAGCTTCAGGAGGTCAGAGCTTCCCTCACACTTGCTGGATTTTAGCTTCCAGTGTCCTCCTGATTAATCTGTTGCAATTGTGAAAGTTGAATATTCAGGTTGTATGGAGAGTAGAGAAATTGAATGTAAAATGAAGCAATTTCTTTTTAAATTTATTGCCAAGCCAAACCATGTGCAGGGCTGTTAATTAGTGTCTCACTCCCAGCAGCAGGTGGGACAGGGCAGCTCCTGGCAGCATTTCAGGCATTCACTGTTGATCATATTTATGGCAGAATGAGCAAGGTAAGATGTTTTATTTTGCTGCCTTCTCAAATTAGAAAAAAAAAAAACCAAAAAAAGAAATAAAAGAAAAGAAAGAGATGGGATAGATCAGTTCAAATGGAACAGCAGTATTTTTCCTCTCCAGATTTCATTTCTTTGCTGCAGTTCTGTGCGGGAACACGAGACCTCACAAGCTCCAGCAGGGGTGTCTGAGGAGTTACTGAATGATCAGGTGAAAAAGAAACCACATCAACCCCTATTTTCAGAGCTGGTAAAGGAACAAATCAATTAATTGCATTGAGAAATACAGGGAGAGAGGCTCCATCCTGAGTTAAATGGTTAAACCTCAGCTTGCCCACTTGCGTGGCACGGCCACGACCCCGTGCACACCCTAAAGATCTTGTAAAAAGTTACTCCTGTGGGACTTAACTCCCTCAAAACAATATTTAAAACGTCCTTCAAAGCCAAGTTGTCTTTGTTCTGACACCATTTTTTTCCCCTTTAATAATGATTCCCATTATTTAAAGTCTCTGTAAAGTGGTGGCCAAACACAGAAAGTGCTGATGCCAAATCCAGAGAGGATGGAGATGATACAGGGAGGCTCAGGCTGCATTTCCTGAGAATTTTCTTAACAGCGAGAGACTTTGCTAAGAGTTATTTGATGGAATCAGCGCTGGGATGCTCTGGAAAATGTTCTCCAATTTTTATGCCTTCAAAACTCTGTAGATTTTTCACTTCAATTTGCTCCACAGAAACGGATCCAAACGTAAAGAATGTTTCAATCAACATCTTTTAGCATAAATGATACACTGGAAACATTACAAAACATGAAGTATTACAGTTACATCCCAGGGTCCCATGGCTTTTATTCCACATACAAAGGAGTGGATGAGGCCTGGAGCGGGCTGAGAGGTAAAGGTTAAATTATGGATATGTATGCAGCTTTTGAGAAGCCTGAGAAGCTGTCAGGCCCCGCAGCCCCTGTGCCATGAAAGGCTTGTCAGCACGTGTTCCCCGAGCAGTGGGAGAGCCCGAGGAGCCCAGCAGAAGGGCAGGAGCTGAAAGGCTGCAGGAGAATAGAAGGAGCAGCGCTCTATCAACCCACTGGAACTCCTGTTTGTTCCTTTGGCACTGCCAAACCGCTCCGAGACAGAGGCCAACTGTTAACAGAGGAAAAGCCAACTTCATCTTTTGCAGGCTGACAAATGGTCATGTAAGTTACCAAATAACCCAAGACCTCGGGATTAAACTTCTCCAATTGTTTTCACATGATGCAACTTTAAATCTTTCTTTTGAACGGTATTAAATTTCCTTTCATTCCCATAAACTTCAGAAAAAGTTGACTGCTCTCACATTTCAGACTGTGACCCAGCTAACTTGCACTTTTCCCCTCTGCTAGTCTGGAGAACAGAATAATGAAATTCAGACAACAGTGACCAAATGTTGTTCCGTAGAACTTTCCTTTTTACAAAACAGATGAATACTCCTGGGCTCCAAAACACTGCAGGGAACAAAACTTTCAAACCTTATGGAAGTAAAATAGTAAGCCTGTGCAGTGACTTCATCCCCTTTATCAGATCAGAGCCATTTTCACTGGAATTGAAATGGATTTTTTTAAAAAATCAACTGTATTTAGAGGAAAAGATTTTTAAAAATCCACTGAAACCATTACTGAAATACTACTTTATGTAATACCCCCACACCCATGTGAGAGAAAGCTCAATTTCACAGAGCTTTAACGGGAGAAAACGTCTTCATCATCCTGATCATTGACATCATTCTTTGTTGCAGATAGAAGTAAGCTTTCATAAGGCAGGAAAATAAGCATTTCAGTGTTTGTGATAAGGAGATAAGCAGCTGCGTTGTGTGTTGTGCCTGGGACAATGGGCCACAGAGAGGGACCACGGATGCTCTTGGGGCTGGAATTTCTCCCTGGAGGTGCCGAGCCCTCCGGGACCTCGCTGGAACCCCACCAGGCCGGTGCCCTCAGCATCCTGCCAGACAAAACTTGGTATTTTCACAAGGAGAAATCCCCGCCGTGCCGCAGATCCGGGAGCGGGATCGCAGTCACTCAAACCCATCGCAAATTCAGCCCCCAGAGTCAAAACAAGAGGAGCCAAAATATATCAACCCAGCAGCCGAGGTTTATGGGGGAGCTAAACCAAACACTGGCCCGGAAGATTTAGGGCAGGTTTAGAATAGTTCGGTGTGAACGGGGTACCTCAGCTCAGGCCGGGGCACATCTCTGGGTTAGTGCTGTGCTAAGCTCCTGCTGATAGCAGTAAAAGTTTTACGTGCAAAACGAGTGGAAAATGTGAGATGTTAGCTAGGACACTACAAGTCCATAAAGCTGATGCCTGAACCCTGCGATCGGGGCTTTGCCAACCCCCCGCTAACTTCCACGCAAACTCCACCTGTGGATCCCTAGTGTTTGTCTTCGTTAGAAGCCTTCAAGGTGAATTGGAATAAAAACCTGTTTAAGATGCCAAATCCCTGCGCAGACTTGCAAGTAAATAAATTGTAAAGGCTGACTAGGGGCCTTCTTATTCACCTGTCAAACCACCAGCCTTGGAATCTCTTTCTCCTGCAAAGATGGTGATGTTCTCCTTCCTCTTATGATTGAAGTGTTTTACTGCCTCACGTGCCTGGCCACAAAGATGAGGATGTTTAGGAAGGTGATGAAATCTCCTGGATCATTCTGAAGATACCGTGGTCCTTCCTGGCAGGAGGGGCTCCCTGCAACTGGTGGGAAGTGATGGATTATGAAAGTTGGGTGTAATATTGGTTCAGTTTTCCAAACTATTGCCCTAACAACTTCTCTCTGAATCAGATTTTTTGAGGTTTAGGTTGGTTGATTCCTTTTGGAAGAAGCTGCCTGAGGAACCTGGAAGTTATGGAGCAATTCCACCTGAAATCACCCGAGATGTTTTGCAAAAGGACAACTTGGTCACGTCCAAACTGAGCTGTAAATCCACGTCCTTCTTTTCCAGGCTCCCTTCTGGAGCTAATGAGAAAGACATGAAATAATTGTAGTTTCCTCTAAGGATAACCACAAAGCTCAGCACCTGAGGTGTGAATGCCCAGCCTGGCTGAGTGTTTGGAATTGTTGCTGTCACAGATTTCTCCCACTGACTGCACCACGTCTGCTCCTTGACTGGACAATTCCAAAGTGCCCAGCACAATGGATGGCAACTGCCATGAAAGGCTGGGGTGCAAAAAACCAAGTCATGACAGCAACTAAACCAACGTCTAATGAGCGTGCTGATATTTGCATATGTTGTTAAATAGCTGCTGGTGTTTGTGTCCCATTGTCACCCTCCTTTTCCCAGAAGGGTGACATTTCACGTTACGGAGCTATGGAATTCAGGGATGTAAAAACCAGAGTCCTCCTGAGATATAAATATACGTACATTTATTTATATATATAGAATTCCAGTGTAATCCACACATGAAAGAATTGTGGCCTATTTCAAGGCTTTCCCTTTCATCTTTTCCGTGGTTTTCTGCCAATTTTCAAAGTGCTCCCAGACCTCAGACTGAAGGAAATGCTCTGAGCAAGGCTGACCTGCAGCTCGTGACGCTCCCCGTGTCATTCCTGTCCCCAGACCCCCCAGGGCTGTCTGCCACATCCCTGTGGCTGCTGAGCCTTTGCTTTCCTCAAAGGAAAGGAAAATTCCCACCTGAGGAGACAGAGCCCGTGCAAAGACTGGCACAAATGCGCCTCCTCCTCATTGGGCTGGCCTGCTGCCTTTAGGATAAAACTGTTTATTCTCTCACCCCCGTCCCTTCTAAAGAAACTCATCGTTTGTATTCTACTTGCTCCTGAAACTCCACTGGAAAATAAAGCTGGCACCAAGTGGGCAATGTTTTCACCTGAGGTAGGCAGAATTCCTTTCCTAAAGAACTCGTGGTAGGTTATATCTAAATCTTCCACTTTAAAATGTAACAGTAATTGTCACTTTCCACCTTATAATTTCACCATGGTGAAATCAGACTTGCACTGGGTCTTTTCATGGGTGCACAGATTCTAGGAATCCGGGGAAGTTCTGCCCTCACTTCCAGCTTCCACTCTGGAAGTCTGAACACGCTGGTGTAATTCCAGTTGAATTTCAAGGGGGCAAAGGATGACTGAGACGGCTTCAAATGGTGGAATCAAAAAATCTGGTATAGATTAATAGGAATATTAGTGAAAGCTGGAAGGGAAAACAATGATTCTTTTCTAATGTGACACGATACTTAAGAACACACATTGTCAGTGACTACAAATGTGTAATGTTTCTTTTTTATTTTGCTGTACTTCTGACACGATTCTCTTACAATGCTTTGCTTATCATCCTCTTGTGAGGTTTATTGTACTTACAAATCATTCCCAGACAGCTTCTTTGCTATCTTTTCATTATTTAAAAAAAAAGAAAAAAAAAAGAATAAGAAAGTTTTGTGGATAATACATTTTCCCTGCGGGAACTAATTCCACAAAGATATTGACTACAAGCCTGTCGTTGTTTTAAAATATGTGGCCATGTATCAAACGGTCGATTCTTCTCCCCAGAGTCACCTTCTGAAGCTTTATGTGTGCACTTCATCTCCCAAGCATCCCGAGACCGCGGAGGAGAAACTCCAGTCTGTCCTCCCAAGCCAGAGCTCATCCCTGCCTGGAATTCTTTTTGCCATCAGATCCCTGTGGCTACTCCGTGCCATCCATTCTGGGGCCGTGTCCACTCCAGTTCCTTTGTTGAATATATTATTTTTAGCCCTTCCACTGCGGGATGACAGGCTGCAGCATGTTAAAGCAGGGAGAATATTTGTATTGATTTCCAAATGCTGCAGATTGAGAGCAGATGTACCACGTATTCCCCAAACGTATGTTTTAACTTTCATTTATGTGCTGTGCTGAGCAGCCTGCGAGCCAGGAAGTGATTTATATCTGCTAATTGCATGCACTTTGGTAGATTTGCAGCTAAAAATAAGCGGTTTGTTTTTTAATTATAAATGATTTATCCTCTCACGCTGCATGGAGCTAAAAACTTCGAAGCTAAATGAGAACTCGGAGGATCTGCATTTAGTTTCTGCATCTGCCACGGACTTTTTTTTTTTGTATCTTTAGTGAGTTATCCCTGTGCCCAGCTCAGAGAAGTCTGGATCTCATGGATATCTTACTTCAGAGAGATGAAGGAAACACTTCTGTGATGCAGCTGAAGAGGTGCAGCGGCAGATGGTGCCAAAAGCAGCGGGGAGCCTGGAGAAGGGTCCCCCTCACCTCTGCTGGATCCAACACTCCGGCAGCTGTGGGCAATCGGACCCAGCTGCTGCTCGGGGGGAACGGCGCTCCCATTCTCTCTGCCCAGAGGGTTCAGTGAACGGACTCGCCTGGGTGAACACGAGGAAGCACAAGAGGTGTTAGATGGGTCAGAAGTAACCTGAAATGGCACTCCAGAGGGTCAGGGCAGGCAAGCCTGGGCGGGCGCAGCAGTGCTGCAATCCCAGCTGCGAGGCCTGACCTTCCCGCTGGCCCAGCTCCGGCATTCCCGCTATTCCCTGTCTCCAGGAGAAGCCTCGGGGCCCTGAGGGCACTCAGTGCTCTTAACGAGTCCCACCTTGCCTGGGGCTCTCTGTAAGATCAGCCCTGGCCTCCTCGGAGTCTGTTCCTGCAGCATCCCTGTGCTGGGATAGACCCTCCTGANCTGCCTTATTCCCTGTTTCACCTCCAGCCTGCCTCGTTCCCTGCTTCACCTCCAGCCTGCCTCGTTCCCTGCTTCCCCTCAGACCGGTCTCATTCCCTGTTTCACCCCAGAGCAGTCTGATCCCCAGGGAGCAGCCGGCAGCCCCTGTGCCGTGTCCCAGTGCCTAGAACGCCCCGCGTTGCTGGAATGGCTCCTGAGGAGCGGCCCCTGAGCTGCTGTTGGTTCTCAGCCTGATCTCAGACCTGCCTCGCCACCATGGACTGGCCCGATGATCTCGGCTGGAGCTGGGCCTGCCTTGTTCACCCAGATCAGGGGTGGTGCTTCAAGGACCCAAAGCGGCAGAAACTCGAGCACTCGGGTCGCAGCAGCTGGCAGTCCCTTCCGTGTGTCACGCCAGATCCTAAACCGCATCAAGCTCGGCTCGCCTTGTCCATTTCACCCGTGTTTGTTTATTGGGCAGTTTCCCCAGCGAGTGGATAATCCCTTGTCCTTTTCCTGGCCGGTGTGAGGAGGTACATGTGCATGTTTGTATGTGTGAGGAGAAGGTGGTTCCAGACCTCAATCTCCTTCCCTAACACGCTGCCAGATGTTTATCTGGGTTTCTTCCTCCTCTTGAAACTCTGTTAGTGTCTGACAAGAAATACAAGATTCATATGGCAGAAGAAAAGCCTAAGGGATCTGATCTAGCAGGAAGTGAGGAGGAAATTCCTTTAATCTTGTCCTTGTTTCCACTCTGCTTATGAGCTTTTTATTAAACAGTTGCTGACTTTTGAAATCCTAAACTTAATCTAAGCATTCCAGGAATGTGATCATTCTCCTGGATGGAAAATAGTTATCACTCCTAGGAGCTTCAATCAGCTTTGGCAGCATCCTCCAACTCCAGCAGAAATGTTATTCACCGTTGGCAGGAGGGAACTCCAACCCTCCTGCCCAAAATCTTGGTTTCCAATCACCAGGGTCTGGGCTGATTGATGGTGGGCATCAATCCCAGGTTGGACTTGATGGTCTTGGAGGTGTTTTCCAACCTCAACACTTCTGTGACTGTGTGAGAAGTGCGCCACTCCAAATGCAGGAATCCCAGACTGCGATTACTGCATGCCAAGGGGCACCCCTTGGCAAGGGATGGAAACCTTTGCAGTGGAAGGGATTGTGCGGAGAAGAGCGCGGAGTCTCCCTCAACAGAGACATTCCAGCACCCTCTGCACACAATCCCACACCTTGTGCTCTGGAGAAGGGAGAGCACTCCTGGAGAAGCGCTCCCTTCCAACTCCTTAGTGAGGCTCTGTGTCCGCTCACAGGCTGCACCCAATAATCCCGCAGGCGATTCTGTGGAAAGCATTCCCCACACGGAGTGACCCTGGGGACGGAGGGCGACATCCCTGCACCGCTCCCTCAGAGCAATCCGGCAGGACTGACCCCGGGAAGGGAAGGGAAGGGAAGGGAAGGGAAGGGAAGGGAAGGGAAG
>VWZN01009433.1:330681-357268 GCA_013396955.1 Regulus satrapa | reverse complement strand
CCGAGTGTTGGGGCCGCTAAGCGCTCCCAGCGCGAGCATTCCCGGGCGGTCCCGCTCTGCGCTCCGTGATTGATGGTGCCCGAGGTGTGTTACCTCCCGTGGATCCGGCTCTCCGCGCTTGTTTCGCCGTCTCACCCCCACTGTACCCCTCAAAAATGTTTATTTCTTTCTCTGGGGTTTGTTTTCTTTTTTGGTGGTTTTTTTTTTTTGTTTGCAACCAAATGAAAGCGTCTCCGCTCATGCTTTTAGCGAGCGAGGTTTATCCCGCGACCCTTCTGCTGTATCACGGTTCCGATTCCAGCCTTTTTTTTTCTGCGAGGGGTTTATGTGTAAAACATAGCGCAGCCCAGGCATAAAGAGAGCTGGGACAGCTGGAATTGGGCAAGGACCGATTCCTCCAGGCCGAGTCAGTAAAAAGCGAGCAGTGTTTTTGGACGGCTGCATGAGAATTTCCCGGAGAGTTGGATGTGCCGCCCTGCGAGCTGCGGCGGCTCCCGAGGGTTTTGTTGTGGGCGCTTCAATCCCAGCCCACCTCGGAGAAGCGCTGCTCGATAACACGCCTGCTTTCAGTGCCTAAAGAAGCGAGAAAAAGTGAACGCTAGAGACAGAAATTTGACCAAAAAAGCCAACATTTAGCCCAAACTGTAAGTGCCGTGGGATAACTGCCTTTCAAATGTTGCTTGTAGCTGGCAGATATAAATAACTCTCTTGCCGTATCCCTGTGCCTGATTTCTGCCGGTGTCCCTAAGGATGCTATTCCGGACTCTGTGTGAGGGAATGGATCTGTTGGAATGATTTCCCCATGTCCCAGGAGTCTCACATTCAATGGCTGGATGAGCTCTAGCTTGGGCTGGGGGTTCTTCATGACATCTCAATGGGAACATTTTCAAAAGTTGTTTTCTAGTGTCTCCAGGGAATGCTGTGTCTGATGAACAAATAGCTGTATTTTTTTAAAGGGGCAAAAAAAGGCTATTTCCCCCCTGGTTTTTCTGATGATTTCAAAACTTTAGGGCAATATTAGTGATTTTTGTTTGTTTGGGGTTTTTTTTGCATGTTTCACAGAGCCTGGAAGGGAAACTTAAGCAACCGATCACATTGGTTCTGAAATGGACCATTTCTTATTCCCTGTGCATTCTGCTGGGAGGTACCTATGAATTCACCTTTCTGTGAATATGTTTAATATAGTCATTTTAATAGTTATATATTAATGTAGTCATTACTGCACAGGTCACATAGTATGAGTTACACCAAGAGGGGTTTCCTCTCTATATAAGATTATGTTTTTGAAAATTTTATTTTTATTGTGAGAACAACAATTCACTGGAATTACCACCCCGGGGATGTGGTGGAATCCCCAAAGGCTGGAAGTTTCCAAGATGAGACCGGATAATCTCAGCCAGGCTCCCTTTCCCACAAAAGGTTGGGCCAGGTGATCCTTCCAGTTCCCTTCCAGCCTTGACTGTGATCGGTGATTATGTGCAGTTACTTTGCACAGCGAAGTATTTCCTGTATTTTAAATAATACCTTTGGCAAATGCTCGCAGCGTGGATTCATGGGCAGATCAAATGATTTATTTATTTTTTTATAGATAGACATCTATCACGTGTTCAACCACACACTAGGTTTTCCTTGAACCAAACCAGCTTTTGTGGAAGAATAAGGGAACCTGGACATCCAACACCGATTAAAAAGCAAACCAAGGAAAAGCCTGTTCTAAAAAGTTTTGCAGATTTCTTTAAGGTGACAAGTAGCAGTTGGGTAAATAGAATTCGCTCTATCAGAAACCCAGCCCAGGCAGAATCTTCAGCCCTTCCCCTTTAACCCTGACATTTTCAGGAAGAGAATGTGGACCACTGTCTCTTGCTGCTGCCTTTTTGCCCGTGACCTTTCCTCGTTAATTTAAGGAACTCTCGCAGCTCGGGTATTTTTTTTTTTAAATTTTTTTTTTTTCAGTATGTGGCTCTGGATATTCCCAGTTCAGCTCGATTATTGTTCTTGCAGATGATGTAACTTTCTGAGGAGTCCCAATGAAAGAAGTGTGAATAATAGAAGAATATTTTAAAAGCATGCAGTCAACCCACAGATCTCGAAGATTGTGTTTTAGATTGTAGGGGTGCTGCTGATTTCCTTGAAAGTTGTGAGATAAAGTTCCACAGCTCTTGATTAGTCCCCGTGGTTAATTGTTTCATCCCCGGGTCACAGGCTGCTGCTTCAGCCACTATCCAGGAATGAGTTTAAAAACAAACAAAATGCTTTTGTTGCCTTAAGCCTCTAAGAGGATGAGGGTAGATGTCACCGTTTGAGGTTGCAGCCTTGTATTTCTTGACAAAAGTGGCTTGAAGTAGCAGCAAATTATCTTCAGGACATCGTTTCTTTGTTTCTGTAATTAACTTCTACCGAAACTGCTGTGTTAATTACGTCCTCGCAGGGATTTCAAGCGTTGCAAATGAGAGTTAGGCAGGGGAGTATTTTAAAGCTTGCCTATGGATTTAAGCAGGCAAAGAGAGGGGGGGAAAATCAGAGTTTCCCTGAGGTGTGACACTGGATCCTGCTCTTTGGAAACAGATGTAGAAATCCAGCAGTCTGCTGGGACTCCAAAGAGCACCTCAGAGCTGAAAACTCTTTTTAAAAAAAAATCTCTAACTCAACGCAGCTGCTTTACACGCAGCGATTGTCTTGCGAGCCAGAAACATGTAGGAAGTTAACTCGGACGAAAGAAAAAGTGTAAACCTTTCCTTCCCCCAACCCCTCAGTCATCCTCCACTGCAAATTTGATGTTAGAAAAGGTGAGCTCAAAGAAATTCCGCGTTGTTCGGGGCAGCCCCAAACAGTCGAATAATGAAGTGACTTTGTAGGGCTTTTCTTGATTCTTTTTAGTTGTAATTAAGGAGATCCTGAAAGTCGATGGATCTGCACGTTTATAAACAGAACAGCGGCAAAATTAATAAATGAGAGCAGCTGTCAACGATTCTTTGTAAATAACAACAAAATACTGCTGAAGGATGCTTCTGTGGGGGTGGTGATTGCAGTTTTACATCCTTTATGATGAAGTGCTTTAAAATTCCTGAGATTCTACATTTGGTGTAAAGTTTCATTTGGTCAGGTGCTGCGGAGGAAGTTCCAATTTTTATTTTTTTTTTTCTTTTTTCCCCTGTCTGTTTACAAGCAGAGTCACTGCTGTCCTTGCCAGGAGTGTGGCACGTGAGAGGCTTGGACATGTTTAATGTCATTTAATTGGGCTGGAACGACAGGACAGACAGGGAGGGCTGTGAAGTTTGCCAAGGTGGAAAAACTGAATAGTTTCAGCTTAAATACATATCACTAGCGTGTGATGTAATGATAAAGCTCTAAATATTACTACTCTGTAATAGCAAAGCTCTTTGAAGTCCCCCAGGGAATATAATGTCAAATAAAAGAACTCGCCCGCGTCTGGACTCCGACGCGATGCAATATTGAAAATGGTGCTCTGCCAAAGTCAGGCAGCTCGGGGAGAAGAAGTAGCTTGAGAAAGGAACCCTTGAGTGAGGAAAGCAAGAAGCCAGGCTCCTCAGCCTGCTTCCATGCCAGCATCCCGCCGGGAGGAAGATTGCTTTCCAGGATCTCCTCCTGAAGCGGAGCCTCCGCAGTGCCACTGTTTCCAAGCCAACCTGCAGGGCACTAGAGGAAAGGAAGTGCCTGGTGGCCTGGGGAAAGGATCCCGCGGTTCCTGGCGGGATGGACAGAGGTTTGGAGGAAGATTGTCAGGTCAGACTCCTGGAAACGGTGCAGAGTGGTCAGCAACAGGAGCAGGAGGGACTGAGGGGGATAAGCTGTGGGGACAGAGCTGGCCCTGCTCTGGTGCTTCTTCTCAACAAGGGGGGACGCAGAGCTCACGGCCAGGAGCGGGGGAAAGCTCAGGTCGAGGCTGCTTCGTTGCTTTGCCCGGTTCCGTGGAGTTTTTGTGGTTGATATCCTGTTCTAGCAAACCCCTGTGCAGAGCTGTGTGAGTCTGGTTGATGGCAGAGGGTAAAGGACGGCAAAAAATGGTCTTGCAGGACACGTCCCGGATCCGTGGCGTTGGTGGAGGCTGGCTGCTGTGTCCCTGTCGGCTGGAATGTCTCAGTTTGGGGCTGCTGGGGCAGGGCCCTGCTGAGCTTCTCTGATCTCTTTGCTCTTGTCACCAGTGACTCTGGGAAATGGTTGAGGCCGGGGAGGTTTAGGCTGGATATCAGGAGAAAGCTCTTCCCCAGGGAGTATTTAGGCACCACGCGGGTTCCCCAGGGAGTGGGCTCGGCCCCAAGGCCGCCAGAGCTCCCAGAATGTTTGGACAATGCTCTCAGGGACAGGGTGGCATTGTTGGGGTTTCTGTGCAGGCCCAGCAGTTGGACTGGATGATCCTCTGGGGTCCCTTTCAGCTCAGGGTTCTCTGATTCTGTGAGGTCACATTGGAAACAGAAATCCTGGGTGTATTTATTGTGTCCTGGGAATGCTGAGGGCAAAGAAAATCTGCCTGCTTTTTGTGTCAGGGAAAAAACCCCAACAAAAAAAGACAAATCCCACTATGTGCAGGCAGCCACTGTCCCCAGGAGCTGGAGCAGAGGTGTGGGAGCTTTGTGCAGATGTTCCGTGGTCCCTGTAAGCCCTGCTGCTGCTCTGGGCTGTGCAGAGATGTGCTTCCACTCACCCACAGATATCTGGGACGAGCTGTAAGTCAGGACTTTGCCATCCCGATAAGCACTGGGAAAGTTTCATAACTGGGTGAGTTCTTGAGGAAAGTTCGTGCAGGCTCTGGGGGAAGCCTGCATTTTATTAAAAGCTTTTTTTTTTTCAGGCTGCTCAGGTCATGAGCTGAAACTGATACGGCACAAGGGCTTCCTGTGACCTTCTGCTCCTTCCCTGGCAGGGCTGTCCCTGGTGTGTCCCCCTGTCCCGTTCCCAGATGCTCTGTCTGTCTGCAGCACAGCCCCAACATCTGCTCTGGGCAGGTCCCGGAAGGAGCGGGGATGCTGGAGCTGGGAGCCGAGCGCAGCAGCGGGCCATGGGAAATGGGGAGATCAGAGATAAGCCAGGGAAAAAACACTCGGCAGCTTTGTCAGCTCCTCACACGTTCCCTCCAGAGACTGGGGCTGGAGCGGGGAATGCTTTTCCCGCCCTGCTTTTCCCAGCCTGGGAACTTGAGCGTGGCTGGGGAAGGATGCGCGCTTCCACAGCCACCGTGTGAACGCTGCTCTGCAAAGCCGCTCTGCTGGCCAATCCCCCTGGAAATGCCAAGCCGGGCTCTAAAGGATGGACGGGGTGCACGTAATGAGGGTGTCCGTGGTGTGCTGCACACCACGGCTCCTCCTGCACAGTGAGAACCCCTGCTGGAGAAGGAGGGATTGGGATCTGGGTGGCCTGAATTTCAAAATTCTCGAGGGCCTTTAGCTCTTACCACGTTGACATCCACTCCCGTGGGACACTGAATGTGTGGAGGGGGTTTGTTCTCTCTCTGAGTTCCTTTTCACCCATTCTGTCCTCAAAGACGAGCGTGGCTGTGAACACACAGGGGTCTCTAGAAAACAGAAGCTCGGTCAGATGATAAAAAGATAAAATCAGTGTTCGAGCTAAGATTGGATCTGGTTGTCCTCGAGTGGTGTCCTCTTTGCGAAACCTCTGTGAACCTTCCTCCTCACGGAGAGGGACCATCCTCGCTGTCCAGGGAATGTCTCACTGTGACACCTCTGTGGAGCTGAGGTAGATGCCAGCCCCGAGCAGTCTGCACTCTATTTACAGCAGCTCAGCCTCTCCCAGTTTTTCCTGTAAGGGGTCAGTTATCACGGGTGAGCATCTCTTCTCCAAAATTAACTTGGCTTCAAATGAAAGGAAGTGTCTCTTTAATTGTTTTGTTTACTCTGAAGCACTTGATGTGCTGTATATGTAACAAGCATTCTGCGCGTTTTCATTTTAAATTCTTCTTTGTATATGTTAATTATTCATTCCATATGTTTGGGTTTTTCTTTATAAAACACATTATCTCTCTGGGAATTTAATGAGGATCTGTAGCATGATGGAGACGTCTCTTTTTCTCCAGAACGTGCTGAGTGGAGAGAGCAGCACGTTGAGCTCTGCTTTCAGTGAGTTTCACCTACAGTGACAAGAGGTCATTTCCTTCCCAGCTGATTGTCAGGAAGATGGATTTATATCATTAAATGCTTTCGGGAGGCCAAGGAGGAGCTCGTGGTGGACCTTTGCTTCTGCCTGCTGGCATCTCTGAGGCTGGAACGCTTCAGGCTCACCAGAGGATGTTTCTGAACTGAGGGCCCCTGACTTTTACATTCACTTTTCTTGGCAGCCTGACAGAGCCCAAGTCTGGCAACCTTTGTAAGTGAGATGCAACAAGCCTCACTTATTGCAGCTATTGCTCTGTCACTGTGTTTTTAATTTACTGTAATTCAATAACTGACACAATGCTGGAGTAAATAAATGGGCTGTGAACATTCTCATAGACCTTGGGTATCCAGCTCAGGGCAAGATTTAGCTTTTAATTAACACTGTCCATGAGATTTATTGTTAAAATTGCATCCTTTTAAATAAGTCAATCTGAAGTTGATTAAGAGATGAATAATTGAAACCTGGTGTGGCATGACAGAATGCATTCTAGTGGATGCAGCAGTGGAGCACCACTGGGGCTCCAGAGCCCCTCTCTCCTGAGCTTCGGGTCATTCCCATAAACTGGAAGTTGCCATTATCATTTCTGTGCAGGGTTTGTTGCTCTGTGTTGAAACAAAGTGTCCTTCTGGATATTAAGAGCAGTAACATTGTACCTGTGTATAAACCGCATTCTTAGTACAGCAAGGAGCTCTTGGAAGGTCTTGGGATGCCCCGGTAAAAACCCTTAAAGGGTTTTTGTTCCTTTCAGTCCCCTCTGCTACATAAATTCTCCAAAAAGAGGCCCAGGCAAGGGAAGGAGCTGTAAAGACATCCTCTCACTGTTGGGGAATCTTATTAGCAAAATTATATTTCATCAGGGATTAAAAGAAAATACCAACTGATTTTCTTGTGTTATACGGGGAGACACGATATCTGGTTTGCCCTCTTCCTTTTGAGAGCCTGTTGGTAGGATGTGATTTATGTTCTTACATTCTCTGTTTGTGATTGATCTTTTTTTAAATCCTAATGAGCATTTCTGACTCTGCGAGGTGACCCCTGAGCAGCAGCAAAACGTTCATAAACTTGAGAGTATTTTATGTGCAGAACTTAAGACAATTCTCTCTTAAAATCTGTGGTCTCCTGCTTTTCCCAGCAGCAAATATGGTCCTGATATGAGGAGCTGTGTGACCAAGGCCTCATTTCAGGCTGAAAATCTCCAGGAAATGTCAATATCAATATTTTGTTGGCTGAGCTGTTCAGGGTGAGACAGATCAGGTTGGGCATTAAGTGAACGGGGCCATTCCTTCCTTCCTGAACTGGTTTCACTGGGGAGCCACATTTGGCACTGGTAGCACTTGTGGCTCTGCTTTCCACGTTTCTGGAAGTCCCAGTGGTTCTGGGGAAGCTCTGTGACCTGGTTTGAAAACTTCAAAAGTTGAGAGTCGGTATTGGGGAAAGAGAAAAAAGCGGTCTCGGATAGCAGGCACGGGGAATTTTCAGGGAATTCCTTCCATAAAGAAGGAGAGACCACTGCAGACTGACAGCTCTTCCTTGCCATGAGGCCTTTGCAAGGGTTACATTATCTCCTGGTGGAAGTGACTCCTGTTAGCAGGGCACCTTTGCCAGGATTTTTGGGAATTGGGACATTTAAGGTTGCTCAGTTGTTATTTATGGGGCGTGTTCAGTTCCCTCATCCAAGAGAGGAGACTCAGTCCTGTTCACTTCTCTCATCCAAGGCCATTCAGGGCTTGGAGCTCTGAAGCTCTGGGTGAATTTTTGGTGTCTTATATTTATATTTAGCTTTAATAATCCACAGGCAGCTCGAAGACTAATCCCCTTCTTCAGAAAGTTTTGACAGAATGCAGCACCAACGTCTTAACTGGGGTTGTTGTGTGTCAGTAAATGAGCGGAGCCTCAGGCACCACGGCCCATCCAGCAGGGTCACAGCAGGGACAGCAAAGCTGGCACTGCCTTCGCTTCGGGAAGTTCAGGCTCCCGCACAGGTTTGTACATCAGGCGTTGTTTATTTTGTCATCAGCTCTACAGAAATCCCCTACCCCAACCCCGTAATTGTCGGATGTTCTGTTATCCTATTCCTGCTGCCAGTTATTATCTCCTGAGATTATCGAGGGTAACTTCACCTGGACTAATTGTAATAACTGACGAGGCCTGAGGGCAAGAATTCTGTCTCAGCAGTGCAAGGAGGGATTAGGTGTGTGTATATTCTGTGTAATTTGCTGAGAGGTGTCTATGTACAGATCTGTCAGGAGAAGTGTAAAATCATTTCAAATGTTGCAAGGGATGGATGCGTGCTGATAGGAGGCTCAGCTTTCTTCAGCTTTTGTTGCATGATCCCACTGAAGTGAATTTTATAGGGTTTTTTTCTGCTCTTGCTTTTGTATAAGCTGGTGTCAGGCTCCTTGAGTAGGCACTTATGTTCTTGAAGGATTATTGTGCTAATTTAGCTTTCGTTTCATCAGGTATCAAGGCTCGATATTATCCTGCTGTTTGTTGCTCTTGCTGGGTATTACTGACACCAGAGGTGCTGGGGATTACACCGAAGATGATTGAGGTGCAGCAAGGAAATCATTTTTGATCTTGGCTCGCTTTGCTGTCTTAAAGATCCTACAAGATCCCAAAGATCCTGGTTAGGGCTCAGTCATTCAGCAGTGCTGATTAAGACAGCCAATCTGAGCAGCAGAGCCTGACAGATTTTCTGCCAGAACCCTTTAGAGGATGCATGTAATGAATCTTTTAGTAACCTTAGTGGACAATTGCTTTCAGCCAGCTGAAATATTTCCCGTGGAAAGGAAGACAGACCTTCCATGTGAAAGTCACGATGTGCCCACCCCTGGTGCGGGATATTATGGCCTTAAAAGAGTGCCAGAGAATGAACTCAGTCCTGGTAATGATGGTACTTGTTACCAGTACACAAAGAAGCTACGCCAAACATTTATTTTGATATATTTCCCTTATTTTTAGACTCAAATCTGGGGTTTTTTTCCCCCCCTTAGAAAGAGCTTTTTCTGCTTTGTTTCCAGACACACTTCATCCAGCAGCAAACAAATGTAGAGTGTCCTGGAATATTTTATCCTGAAAACCAGGGAAGTGCAGTTCCTCTCACGGACTTTGCTGGACTCAAAGTACACACGGCGCTTAAAGAAAGGAGAGAAACTTTTTGTTTTTTCTCCATTACACCACCACAACTCCCGAGTGTTTCCCAACATCTCTGGTATCCAAACAGCCTCTGGTACCCCTGGGATGGTTTTTGTGCTGTGGGGTTTTGTGTGGGGTTGCGCCGGCGCCCCTTTCCCAGAGCTGGGCAATACCCGCTGCACAACGTGTGAAACTTGAATACTTTGGGGATTCAGCCTTGAAGCGGGATCCAGTGTTCCCTTTGCTTCCTGAGCCAAATGCCATGGGAGAAGGGATGGTTTTGATCTGTGTGTGATGTGGGGCTGGCTCCGCTCGCAGGGATGAAAGACGAGTGTCACTTCCAGAGGGGGGCTGCTCTGCCATGGCTGCCCAGGCAAGGACAAAGCCACGGCTTTGCAGACAGGAAAAAGGCTGCTCGGGGGGAGATTGGATTTCTCCAAACAAAATATTATCCAGAAATATTCATGGGGTTCAAATGAGCAGCCAAATGCAAATGGTTGCGCTTTTTGTTCCATAGATGTTCTCATGCTCTCTACCAACCTGAACAACAAGATCCCAATTTTTCCTCCAAAAACGTGCTCAAAAGGCATCTCATTTGGCTACTACTAAATGTTATGTAATTCAGTTAAATCCTAATGAAAAGGCACCGTTTCTGTGAGGAATATTTCTCAGACTGAACGTGGGACTTGAAATAATTTCCAAATTTTAACTCCATTTGTGTGTCAGGAAAACATTCGCAGTACTCGGTGGAAGCTGTGGCAACTTGAGACAGTATTTGTTCTTGAAACCTATATTTAATAATTCCTCGTGAAGTTCAGGGAGAGCAATAGTTCTCTGAGCAAGAGCTTTTCACGTTTTGGAGGAATAGGAAGATAAAAAGGGAAATGTTGAATGCTGTGTGTTTAAATTGTGACTGGGAAGCAACTCCTGTTCCAGTCTCTTACACGGCTTTTTTAGCTTTTATTCCTTTTCTCATCGCTGCACAGACTTCTGAAATGAGTGATTTTTTGTGTATGTAGAGAAAGGATTTTATAATCTTTAGCGTTTTTCCGTTTTGCCTGAATCTATCAAACATTTGTTCAGATGAAGTGAAAGGGGAGGCAGCTTCAAGTGTCTCTTTCCTGTCGCACAGAGCTCGATCCTTTCTGCAGTTCTGCAGAATTTCCCAGTTCCAGCCAAACTAGGAAACATTTTAGATACTTTGTGCTCATTCATCTTTGATGTTTGAGATTTGGGACTTCGGGGGGTTTATTTTGGACGGGAGCCCAGGTGGAAATGTGCTGGAAAAGGGGTGCACCCGGCAGGGGAGGGTCTGGCAGCCCTTTTCTGCCCTGCACCAACACCTTCTGCCCCGGGCCAGTTTAAATCCAAATTATTCCTGGGGTTTCCATCTCTCTTCTGGATATGGGGACGTCTGAAGATGCACGAGGGTCACCTCTGGAGAGCACAAGTGCTAAATATTTGGAAACCCACTTTTTGCTTGCCAGGGTGGATTGATTTTTATTTTTTTTCTCTATTTTCCTGTGTTTTAACGACAAGCTTGGCCTCGGTGGGGCCGAGCTGTTGGAGCTTCGGAGGCGAAATGCTGTGTGCTGAACTTTGGGATTTGCCAAAGTGTCTTTGGTAAAAGGCTCGTTCAGAAGTGCTGGGAGGTTTGGAGGCACCGTCCCACGGTGCAGCAGCTTTTTCACTCCCATTCCCTCGGAGGAGCTGAGCACACCCGGGACAGCCTTTGAGCTGCTCTGCTGGATCGTTTCTATCGGCAATTCAAGGTCCTGGAAGGTTGTTTGGTGGATTCTTGTGTCAGCCAAACTGCTTCCATGTTTTCTATTAATATCCCTTTCATTTCGGGGATGTGCTTTGCTTAACTGGATCTTAAAATAAGATATTTTGACCAAACCTGTTCTTCTTTACACTCAAGCAAATTCAGGATGAGCGCATCCTGTACCCGATGCTGGTAATGAATTGTTGTGATAAATGCTCCGGCACATACTTGGCGTGCATTTTATTTTAAAAAAAAGCTGTTGAAGTGCATTTTTTTGTACGCAGGGAGCAGTTAGAGGTTTACCTGATGTGGTGGTAGAGATGTGCTGTAGTTCAGCCCTTCCATGCACGTGAGGAAGAGCAGAGCAGAGCTGTGAAGTCCTGCAGCAGTGCCAGCTCCTCACTTGCTTCGTGCTTATAAACAGATGCTTCTTCTGTAATCTGGGGAGAGATGGGTGCGTTCTCCGCAGAGGGGCTGATTTACCAAGAGATGCAATCAATTTGTTTCCAGGCCCAGGCATGTCTGGGCTAATACAACACAGGCACACCAATAACAATGCAGTTTTTAATGCTTTCTTTTTATTTTCGGTTTTTACAGACTAGGGTTATTTTAAAAATTTAAAAATCAATCTGTAGCACTTTAATTTTCAGGGGGGAAGGTACTGGGGAGCAGGATTACAGATGTTCATATGCCCAGACCCTGTAGGGGTATTAACAAATGAAAAATCTGCAATATTATTTTCCGTGGCAGCTACAGCGATTGACCTGTTTTTTTCTTTCAGAAACTTTGTTTATATTAGAAGCTTTATATCTCAAATAAAATTAGTTTTATGTGACCGGGAATTACACTGGTGATGATTTAGTTTAGAAAATAATGTCAACACCCCAAAGGGTTTCTGGTCTTTGATTTTTCCGGTGTCCAATGGAAGCCTTGGGTAGGGGCTGAATAACGTCTGGTTCTGACTTCTGTTGCAGCACACAGAGAAGTGTCTTGACAGCTTCCAAACCAATAATATCTTACTTATGTTTCAATATATGAATAACAGCCCAGGCTTTCGAGAGATTATCTTGCCGTAGTGCAGCTCTGTAACATGCTGCAGCCAGATGAATGGAAACCCTTCAGCGTTTGGAGGAGCAGGAATACATCCCTTTATAAACGTGTGCTGTAGAGGGATGTGCAGTGACATTGTTTCACTCGTGTTCTTTCAATTAAGAGGTGCAGTTAGCAGAGCACACCATACTCCTTCCTCCTCACGCCGTTTATTTCCTCTTTTCTAATCTCTGCTCTCCAGTGTGGTTTTTCTTCTTCACGGTCCTTGGGAGTTTTGTTTTTTCAAAGGGATCCCCTGCTGACTATCCCGAGGTCTGTTTAAGCGCTTTCTTCGGCTCTCATGTGAAAGAAGTTGTTCCCTTTGATTACTGAAATCATTCCTGTGCTGTCTGTTGGTGTCTCTGCGCTGGCAGAGATGGGGAAGAGGCCAAAGAGCTGCTGGTGCCTCTGTGTCCTTCTGCTGCGGGGGTGCCTCATCCAGCCGGGATGTCCTTGGGATCCCGGGGCTGTGGCAGTGGCTCTTGGCAAGGGGAGACTGGCGGGAGGCCCTGGTGGGCAAACCGGGGCTGGAAAAGCTGGAAAAGGGCTCTGCTGCAGATGTCCCTGTGCCTCCCAGCAGGCAAATCCTGTGGCAGGCTCTGGTGTTTTATCAACCACAGCAAGAAGTGAGAACTCCTCCCGCTGATCTTCCCCAGGCAGGGGCTGTGGGGAGGGAAAGCTCCCCGGGCTGTCGCTCCCTCCTCGGGGCTGGTTTGAGTTCTCCTTTCCCATCGGCTCCCTTTGCCCCACTGCCTGCGCTCACCTTTTTGCTTCTGCTGCCAGCGAATGGCGCGAATTTATTCTCGTCTTGAGGAAATCTTTGAGAAGATCAGCTCCCCTTGGCAGTTAATATCTGCCGGTTCCTAGATGGCTGTGGCGGCGGAATCTCGGCGCTCAAACTGGGGACATCTGTGTTTGTTCAAGGAACAACAGGGGACGCAGCGGATGGGAAAGAGATGAAGTTTGCTGAGGCACCAGGAACTGGCAGGATAACTTAAAGAAAGTGTTAAATAACAATCACTGCTCGAGGCCCCAGTCCAGCAGAGCACTTACCCATAGATTGGAACTGTAAACAGCTCAGCCGATTTAAACGGGCCCGGTTTTGTGTTTAGCGTTGGCTCCCGCCTGAGCGCCTTCCTGGAGCAGCGCCTGAGCCAGCGAGACTCGGAGTTGTTTTCCATTTACAGGAGCGAGGCTTGAAAGCGAGACCTGACTGCTGCTCGGTGGCGTCCTGGGGCATCCCGAGAGCTCACGGAGCCTTTTTAGGGCTCTACCCCCGCGCCGCTGCTTTTCCTGCCACTCGGAAACGCGCTGCTTTTTCCTCGCTTGTTTTCCTGCTCCCGAGCCCAATGACTTCTGCAGAGCGGGAATCTGAAAGGTGCAAATCGTTCGTGGCATGCCAGGGGAGTGGTGTCGTCGTTCGAGGGCCCGCGGTGGAAGAGCAGGAAAGAGAGGAGCAATAAAAGCAGCGATGTAGAGGTGTCTTTCTACTTTATCGCCACCGAATGCATGCACGATTCTGTTTTCTGTGCATACACGTAAAACTCGAGGTGAGGCTTGAAAATACAAACATAGATAATCTCTTTTTGTGACACTTCAGTCCAGTTTAGAAGAATTTCTTAAGGAAATGGGATTTTCTCAAGCAATTCTTTCCATATGACTTTGATTAGTGGAACTTTCTTAGCGGGCTGATCCCACAAACTCTTTCCCTTGCAAGTTGTCTTTGCTCCAGGGAAATCTGCCCTTCAGGGAATGACTCTGCTGCAGCTTCGCCGTGGCCTTGCAACAATCCAAGCGAAGCTGGATAATAATGTTTACCCACCTGTGTAGTACAAGTTCCGACCCTTGAATGAAAGGCCCTACTGTGCAAAAATACAAGGTGGCACTATTGGAGGGAGGGGGGCATTCTGTACCTGCAACTTTACACTGTTTACAGTGGATGTGTGGAAGGTTTCATTAAGGAAAAGGTGTAGCTGGTTGGAGCTCGTGCAGAGTGCAAAGAAATAGCATTAAAGAAGAAGAAAAAATATTAGAGAACAACGCTGAGATCGTCGCTATCTTAGTACTGGCAAAACTGTGAAGGACAGTTTTCGAATCCTTGTAGTGTGGAAATTATCCTGCTGCTGTTCCAGCTGAATATTCCTGGTATTCAATATACACATTGAATATTCTGCCTGTCTCTTCCTCTCCTGGATTGCTGGCCTGTGTGATTTCTGACTAAATGTCAACAGCAGGGAGATGAAGGGGAGGTGGCAGAGGAAAAAGGTTTCAGCAGTTGGATGATGAAGAGCAGTGAAGATGAGACTCAAATTTGCTAATCAATAACACATCCAGAATATAATATTTATTGTGTGTTGTACCTGTGGGGCCTGGACAAGTTTTATGGCACAGTCCAGGCCGCACAAACTCCTGGGGAGGAACAGGCTCCTTCCTCTGGAGCTCCCACGGTGTAGATCTCCGTGGAACTCCAGTGACTAGAATAGGAGTTTGCCTCTCCCTTCAATATATATTCAAGAAAGATGGAGAGAAACTTTTTACAAGGAAATTTAGTGACACGACAAGAAGGGACGGCTTCAAACTGAAAGACAGGAGTTGGTTATTAGGAATAAATTCTTGGCTTGAGGGTGGGGAGGCCCTGGCACAGGTGTCCAGAGCAGCTGTGGCTGCCCCTGGATCCCTGGCAGTGCCAAAGCCACTCTGGACAGGGCTTGGAGCAGCCTGGGATTGTGGAAAGCATCAGGGTTGAAACAGCTTTAAGGTCCCTCCCAAGCCGAACCATTCCAGGATTCCATGATTCTGTGTGAGGAAGAAGGGTAGCCCGGAGCAGAGATTTGACCAGAAGTCACAAAACAGGTTAAAAATAAAGCCTGGGCTGTCCTAAGCCTGCAGCAGCGCTTTACATATGCTTCCCAAAACAATTCCTGAGGAGCAAATGAACGCTTATAGCAAATAATGAAATAAGCAGGACCTCTGTTAATCTTCAGCCACGGGGGATGTGTGCGTGCAGCACTCCCTGAAGGGCCCAGAACTGTTCCCACAGAAGCCTCAGGGCAGGAAATACACCTGACAAAGCTCTAATTTGGAGACCTGTGTAAAACACCTTTCCATAAGGCTTTGTTTCATATTCGCTCGGCTGAATCTTCTGACAAGTTTTCCTCGAGCTTTACGTGCACAAACTGTAGCGTTGTTTTGGAAAATGCAAGCCTGACCACTGTAAATGGGTTTATATTTCCAACAGGGCAGTTATTCAATTTCCTGTTGGAAGTCTGCAAATGTTGGCACTGTTCACTCTCTGGCAGGGAGCCAGAGGAGAGCACGGTATCATTAGCAGGCTACAGCCCAGTGGAGATTTCTTTTGGTTTCATCCAAACTTTTAAGAGCGGGCTAAAACAAAATATAATTTTTGGTTGAACTTCATAAAGGCAGGCAGGGAGATCAGGGAGAAGAGGGTGACAGGATGTTCTCTGGGATGAGAACACCCTTTGTCCTTCCTTACCTACTCTTGGGCTGGCCTAATCCTTGTTTTGCTGCAGATTGAATCTTGTTTTCCACTAAAGCATCTCAGAATGAAGGCTGAGGGCTGATCCTGGAATTTATCTTCCTGGGGATCCGTGGCACAGCCGCTGTGGAAGGATGGGTGCCAAGGGCTGGATCTGTAAGTCCTGAAGCCACCCAGGTGCATTCCCAGAGCTCCCAGAGGCCCGAGCTGGTCTGGAAAATGCCATCTTTAGAGACGTCCATTTGGAAAGCAACGTCTTGTAAACACAAAAGGTATTTTTGTTCAGAGTTTGTTTTAAATACCTCGACTGAAGTCAGCAGAAATGAATCAGACTGGTTTGCTGTGAAGACACATCATTTATTTCGGGTGTCTGGCAGAGGCTCTCTGTACCTGCTGATGCTTCAGGCGAGGTCCTGTGCCCATGTGAACCTTCTGGTGCCTCATTTCTGCTTCCCAGCTTTCATTCTCCACTTCAGTGGATTCATTTAAATCTCCAGCTCGAACTCAAGGGACCCAACTTCGATTTCTTGCTTGACTTTTTCCCTTTGGAAGGAGCTATTTGTGGAAAACAAACGGCCAAATGATGCGGGAGGCTCTTTGTCGCTCGGGAACCTTCAAATCAGGGCAGACTGGGGAGCAAAGCGCTCACAGCCGCGGCGGGATGCGTGCAGAACCACTGGATCTGGGGAATCGTGGCCTGTGTCACGCAGGGGATCCCGTTTAGGATTGTTGTGGTCGCTCCTCAATCTCCCATAAAGCACTACTCGAGTGTTTGGATTTCCCCTGCAGCTGCTTTTTCTCAGGGATGCGGGGATGGGAGAGGAGCTGCTGGTGGAGAAACGTGCACGATTTCTGTATGAGGGTTAATATTTGCACTCTGTATTAGGGTTAATATTTGCACTCTGTATGAGGGTTAATATTTGCACTCTGTATTAGGGTTAATGCTTTGCCTGGCTTAGGGGGAGCTGGAGTAGGAAGAGCTGGACGATGGAAATCAGAAGAAGGATAAAAAGCAGGTTTTGACCACCTGCCATCCTTTGGTGTTTTTCCTTGAACGGGATTCTTGGGGCTGATAATCTGTAGCTTAGGCCATTGATACGTGCTGGATCCCAATGGGAAGTACCCAAATCAATTTTCTGTGTCGGAATATTAGGCTGTTTTTTTTCCCTGAGTCCTGAGAAACATGAGGTGCAGCTAAAGAAAAAGGCACGTAAACCCAAAGCATATAAAACATGTTAAAAAACGATGTGCCTGGACCGATGCACTGCAAAGATGTACTTTCATATTTTTGTGATAACTTATTTAATAAGATCTGGAGGTTTTCATTTCTTTCTGTTCATTTTTTAAACAGATGAATGCACTTATCTGTATTTACATCATCTCCAGGCAACACAGAGAGTGTTCTTTCCATATGCTCCCGGAGCTCCCAGCAGTAATAAGTGTAGAGGGACAGGAGACCCTCTGGTCCTTTACAGTTTCTTCTGGGTGTTAAATTTCATGCAGAAAATATGGTTCTTATTGCAGCTTGGCAGGCATCAGAAAAAAGCAAACCTTCTCAACGTTCCATCGAGAAGAAACGCTGTGCACTCCGTTTTTATTTCTCTGCTGGTAGTATCCAGAAATCACTGATTTTTTTAACAGCACTTTTGATCAGGGATGCTCAGAACTGTTTACCAGCAGTGTTGAATTTTTTCACTGTGGCTTGCTGTGGGTTATGGGGGGTTTTTTTGTTTTATTTTGTTTTTGTTTTTTTAGATGCTTGTAGAAGAATACAGGTTAAATCTTCTATGAGATCCCCCACCAAAAAAAAACCCATAGCAGGTCTGGGAATAAAAGCCAGGGATCTGCTCTTCCACGTGCCCCTTTTACCAAAGTTCCAACAAAGCATTTTTATTGATTTCTTTCTTTGGAAATAGTGTGGGACCTATCTGGGTGTGCAGGAATCTCTCATGCACGAATTCCTGGGCCCAAATTTCTCAAGCGCTGTCCCCTATCCATGTCCTTCCCAATCCTGCAAAAGGCTCCAGCCCTTCCCAGCTGCCCAGGCCGGTGGATTTGGGGAGGGAAGTCAGGATGTTGACAGGAAGGAATCATCATCAGTTTGGTTTTGGAGTTGGTAATTATTTCAAAACTTGTCCCCTTCATAAAATAAATGCATTTTGTGGCATTTCTTGAAATTGCCCAATGGGTGGTTGAAATGCTCTTTTCGCAATTGTAAAATGACAAAGCGCTCGTAAATTTGCTATTGTGACTTCGGGATGTATTTTAGTGAACAATTTTGAACGATGGAGTTCAAATTCCTTAGGAAATAGGGATGATATAAAAATAATGTGATTTCTTTAGACTAGTGTTCATATTTAACGGGAAGCAAATCTGAAGAGAAAAGGTATTTAAGGGACTCTCTAGTTACTGAGGGAGGACATTATTATACTTTTGATTTGGGAATGCTGTGTGTGAATAAAAGGAGAAGAGAGGCCCTGGATAGGAGAGGAAGGTATTTTAAACCTGTGGATGAAATTGCCAGAGATCAGCACAAAAGTTTGGGATAAACAGAGCAACGAAGTCAGAAAAGCTGAGGCTCAGAACTGGATTGAAGCTCCAAGTGATAACGAGGGGAGCAGGAGAAGAGAAAGCCAGGAGAAAATGCTGACTTGTGACTCAGTGCTCAGGAAATTTTCTGGAGAGTGAAACCAAAGGCTGAAATCCTTAATGCTCTTTTTTTTTTTTGCACTGCTTTTGACCCTGCCCTGAAAAACCCAGCAGACACCAGGAATGCAAAGACATCAGCACTGCAATCTCAGCCTGGAATGAGAAAAAAAAACTGTTAGGGAATACTTGGATGAATGGGATGTTTTCGGATTTCTCCTGTCAGTTCTTCAACCTCTGAGGAAGTTGCTCAGCCCGGGTCAGGCCGAGGAGTGAGAGACCCCGGTGCTGATGGGGGGAAGCATAAAAAACCGGGAAAGAAGAAGGAAAAAAAAAAAAAAAAAAAAGAGCGTGAGGATTTCGACATCAATTTGCTTAACGGCAGATAAAGTATTTGCAAGCAGCTGGGAGATAACAAGGAGATAAATAGCAAGCTAAAATGGCTTTGTCAGTGCCAAATCCTGTCACACCAAGCTCCTTTCCCCTCAGAGCAGCTTATCAAGCCCTGCGGGGGACACGGCGACGTGTCTGGAGTTGGTGCAAACTTGTGATGGCAGGGACAGACACGGGGGTGAGCGAAACTCTGCAAAGGCAGGACTGGAGCCATTTCCATGCAGGGAAAACAGAGAACTCCTAAATATCTGGAAAGCCACGGGCCTGGAGCTTTGGTTCCTCTGAGAGCAAACTGGGAACGCGAGCAGCAGAGGTGCTGGAGGACCCTGGGTGGGAGGGATGGGAGGCGAGCTCAGGATGATCCCGCTGAACTGGAGCAACAGAAGAAACATGGTGATGGAATAAGTGTTCGAGTCCTGAAGGAGAAAGCACCCGTGTAAATGAGAGAACAGGAGCTGCTTGGGCTGCAGCTCTTTGGGAACGGCTTGGGAGCCATCCTGGAAGGGGAAGGGAGCCGAGCCAGCAGAGCTGCAGCGTGAGGGGGAGGAAGAAGTTGTGTTTGGCTGGGCAGGCCAAAGCAAGCGGGGCACAAGAAGGCTCTGTCCCTCTGCTCAGCGTGGGACAGAGCTCAGCAGCACCAAAGCTGCCTCTGGGAAGTGCATCTGGACCTCTTCCAGGGCAGGGACCAGCTGGAGAATGTCCAGGGAGAGCTGCAAGAATCAAAAACCTCACTGATAAGGATGGATGAGCTTTGATTGCATCACCAAAAAGAAGGAAAAAGGGAAAAAAAAGGAGAGGTTGTGAGTTGTTGCCACATCAGCTGTTACAAGGAAGAAGAGAACAGCTTATTCCCAATGGCAGTGATTGCTAAGACAAAAGATATTTGACTTAATTTAAAGCAGAATAGGCTTACTTTAGAGATGAGAGAAAAAACTTGCCAGGGTGAGGAGAATAAAGTCTTTCATAGTCTTGGGAGGCTGTGAGGGCTGTGTTTTAACAAGAAATTAGATTTACATCTGTTTGGACAGTTTGGGAGGGGCACGGCCAGAGGACTTTGCCCCATCTCTTTCACCCTGGATATCTAAAGGGGTCCTAGAAAAACCAGAGCTTTCATTTAATCTTTGTGAATATTTCCCTCACCTGTTCATCCAGCGCTTTTCAAATATACTCCTTAATTAAAGCCATAATGGTATCATACCTAAGTATGGATGGACTATAAAATGCTTTTTGATATGAACACACCCAGACAACAAACATGATTCAGACCTAAACTGTTTTCCGTGATCCTGAAACCTCCTTCTGTCCTTGCTGCTGGGAATTCCCATCACAAGGGAGTTCTGCAGTGCACATCCCCGCTGCTGTGGGTGGTATTCATTCACCTGTGGTGTTTCTCTCAAAGCCTATTTGGTTTTTGCTCCTAGCAAAGCACATTTCTAGTTCTGTCCAAGGAGATGACAAATATATCTACTTTATTAATCACACGAGTCACTTCAGAACAGCAGAACATCAAACATTCTGAAAGGATGGAGCATGTCAGAATCTCTCGAAATGTTTTTGCTGTATCTGTGTAATGGTCTTTGATTCACTTCTGCCTTCCCAAGTAGTTCAAGTCTGCCAAGAAGCCTCATCACTCGACACCAGCCCACAAAACTGAATAGACTTGGGTTCACTGTCGTTTTGAGTTAATGCATCAGGGATGAGTCCGGTCCAAGAGCAGAAAAAAAAATCTGTTTTCCAGGGTTGTGTGAGCCATTAAGAGGGGTAGCTCTGCTGGGACTAGTTTACATCTAAGTTAAATACCAGATAGGAGGGGTTGTCTGTACTGAAAAATAAGTAGTCTGTTGTTCTACAGAAAACAGAGGCCCGTTTCTCTCTGGACATGTGTCTAACTCACAATTTGGGCCCCAAAGGATGTGTCTGTTGAAAAGAGAAGGCAGAGATTGCCAAGAAAAAAAAAAAAAGGCATGCCCCGCTCAAATAACGGGTATTGCTTTCCCCTTTCTCCTTCCTCCTTCCCCCCAAAATACATGGAGACACATACAGCCCACCCCCTTTTTAATACTCAATTTTTTATTCAAATGGGCTGACCTGTAATCTCAGGGGCATGAGGCAGTGTTTAGCTTTTCCCCTTCCCATTACAAACCCCAGCAGGTTGGGGTTTTTTTTTTGCCCCAGTAATCTCCATCTGACATCACCGTGTTTATGAAGTCTGCTGCTGTTCTGGAGAGATCAAACTCAGCCTTTTAATATTGATTAATCAGACTTTAGGTAAGGAGGTTTGTGTCCTGTGTAATGGTGTCAGTCAGCCGTGCTGTTTTCCAGGATGCAGAATGCCTGAATTTTATAAATTGTGGAATCCTTGTCATGCTGCTCCAGGGAACTTGGGGTCACCTATTCCAACCTCTGCCTGTTTTCCCTTCTCTATGGTTCTGTCACAAAGGAAGAAAAAGGGATTTAGGCAGCAATAAATAAATAGATATTTGTTTGTAAGAAACATCCCCCAAACCTGATTTCTGCCGTTTGGCAGACAGGAACGCGAAGGTGAAGGGACACAGGAGCAGCAAGGTCAGGGCTGTCACTGCACTGAACACGCCTCCAATATCCCAGAACAGTTTTCAACAAATTGGGCTGAAACCCTGGAGGAAAAAGTTCAAAATCATTTCTATGTTTTTATGTTGAGAAAACCAAGATCTGTTGCAGTGAAGGGGGTGATGATTTGTGCACATCTTTGTGCTACCAGCGAGGACAGGGGCGTTACCAAGAGCAAGGCGTGACTGTAAATAAGAGGGAGCCAATGCAGACAAGGAAACCTCAGCTAAATTCCAGAGTTTCCTACCAGTGAAATCTCTGGGAGCGAATAACCGTGCAGGGGAGGTTATTTGAATTGGAGGTGTTTAAATTGGACGGGGCAGGGCTAGGGGGGGATGATATTCCTGGCAGCAAGTCCTGCCTGGAGCTGGGTGGATGCACAGGTTGGCCCAGCCCTTGGGGAGTCAATGGGAGGCTTTGAGCTCGCCCTGGAGCAGCCTTTGCTGACTGGAGGTGTCTCTGCTCTCTCTGGGGTCCCTGACAGGTTTAAATGTCGCTGCAGATTTCCAGGTTTCCTCAGCTGGAGGAGGGGATGAGTGGTGGGACCGAATTTGTTGTCGCTACATGATGATCTGGGCCTGCTGCCTTAGTGTTTTTTGATATATTTAATAGGCATTCTCTTTTTAATATGGGAATGTGTCTTTTTCCCTCCGGGATTTTTATAAACATTCCCAACCTGCATCTATTTAATTCACACTGAAATGACAAGACTTTTCTGGGGTTTTTTGTTTCTCTGCTTAGTGCAAAGTCCCCGTAACGAGAGCCTTGGTGGTCTGGAAAGAGCCCCAAATATAGATTTGGTCGATAATGTGTAATGTAAATAAAATTAGTAGCATGTGCTTGCCTGTTTGTTTGTTTGTTTTACTAAGGGGAAAAGGTCTGCAGTAACACAATGCACACCAAATCCAGGGCACGGGGAGGGAGGAACTGCGGGACACCCTTCAGTTTGTTACCTCAGGTTGTGGAACCGCTCTTGGGCTTCACATTCCAGAGCAATAAAGAGCTGTATTTTTAGTCTCCCAGATTTGAATAACCCAGTGCGATCCCCTGATATTGCTCAGCCTCTGTGGGAAAGAGCTGTGGCACATTGTGTTTTTTCCTCCCTCATTTCCCTGCCATCTGTAATTAATAGAATAAGAGTGGGTGGGATGCTGTGCCTGGATGCAGCCACCACACTGGAGGGAAGTTTCAGGCCCTTTGGCTTTTCCAGTGCCCATACCTTAGCAAATCAGCTGCTTAAACAATGGAGCAAGTTCCTCCTGGATCCATGAATTCCTTCTGCTGGCATGTGGCAGCCGGCTGCCACTTGGCTTCTCGGCATAAAATTCTGCTCCTTAGGTAGTTAAAGCTTTCCTCTTAATAACCAGCTTTTGTTGGAGCTTATATAACTTTTTGGTATTACAGCTCTCTTTTATTTTTTTTTTTTCCATTAAGAAAAAAATTACTTAAAACTATAAAACCATATTTGTGTTCCTAGAATTGTTTGGGAAAATAGCAACGGATTTTTTTTTTTTTTTCTTTTGGTTTTGTTGGTTTCTTTGTCATCCTCTGATCTTTGGCACCACTGACACTTTCCTACTCCTTTCTGTGGTAAGTGGGAAGAGATTTTTCAGTCCTCGCACAGCACGGGGCAGCTGCACAGAAAAGGAGACAGCCTGGACCCTTCTTCTTTCTGCCTTGCCCAAAATCCACAGGGCACATTTGCGGCCACCCTTTTGGATCCTCTCCTGAATATGAATTCTTTCCCACAGCCAGTTAAACATTTCTAAATGTGCTTTTTTTTTTTTCCCCTATTGGAAAGACACATTTGGATATTAAACATGTGCTCGGAGTGTCATCTTCACCGAGGAGAAAGGAGAGGGAGAAGGGATTTTAGCAGACTCAATTTTCCTGTGTGCATCCCCCTGGCACTCGGGAAGCCAAAACTGCATCTCTGAGCACTGGGCTGCCAGGATTTGACTCGAACGAGCCAAAGGAGGGCTTGTGCAGAGCTTCAGCCCAGAAAGGAGCCTTGCTCAGGGCAGCTCTCTGGGCAGGCATTCCCTTGCTGGCACCACTAGGAGGGATGAGGTTGGTTTAGCATCGTGCATTTTATTAACTATCACTGCTGAGCTGAACTTCAAAGCACTATGGAGTGGTTTCCACACTGATTTTTGGCGAAATCACCATTTTCTCCTGCTTTCTGGTCCTCACAGTTCTCATCACTGGGAGTACTCCAAAACCTTACGATCCTTGACATCATTTTCCTTGTTCTGTTCCTCCTTAGGCAGGCAAAAAGTGTTATTCCCATTGCTCCGCTGGGAAATGGATCCCTAGAGAGGTGAAATAACTCTGGCTAGGCTGGCACCTTTCACTCAGCAGGGCAGGGGGATGAAGGAATGGTTTTACCTCCTGCTGAAACTTCTTCCTCCTCTTCTCCCTGTGCTCCAAACTCTGCAAGGTAAAAGGAGCTCGACCCCACTCCCCTCCATGGTTGCTTCAAACTCTTGCTAGGAGATTCTCATTCACTTAGTTACTGCCTTTTCTTTTTTTTTCCTTAATAAATCTGGTTTTAGTCGCAAACCTTGAATTTTACCTGTTCTGTTACTGTTTAGTTAAAGTGCCAGGTTTGTGATTCAGCTTTTAAATCTTACATGACAAAAAAAATGTCGTGTTAGACAGGGTGTTTATCAAATAATTATCCATGGGGTGTGCTTGAAGCAGTTTTTTCATGGATTTTCAGTTAACTCTCCCTGCTTTTAGCACTTTGTGCGTTACATTCCTTGTTCAGCGAGGAATTTTTTCCAAGTTTTCAGCTGCTCCCACCCTGCCAGCACAGAGTGGAAATCCAGGCTGTATTTTTATGACAAAACTCCCACACTTTGTCCCTGGAAGTGCAGCGATAATTGGCGGGAGGAGCTGCAGATGAGCCCGGATTTGAGAAGGATTGGCCTGTGGGCAGCGCAGACTTTGGAATCCGGGTTTGGAATTGGCTCTTTCCTGGCACTGCTGCTCGGGGCCTTTCCCAGCAGCACCAACAGGGTTAATTCCAACCCTGCTGGAAGAGTCTCCGGGCTGGTGCTGAGGGAATTGACCTGCCCTGGCTGGAACAGCAGGGAATTAATAGAAGTTTTCTGCTCTATTCAGAGCAGGGTAGCGAAGCAGCTGAACTTCCCACCAAACTCTGTTTTCTATTGTACTTTTGATGCCAGATTTCTGTAGCGCTGGGCTCCAAAAGACAAATACCCTTCCAAGTCCAACTATCCCGCGTTTAGGCTTTAAAAATTAAAATAATCTGTAACAATACCGGTTTTATTGAAACAAGGCCGGGGGAAAGGAGCTTTGCTGCTCCTATCGATATGTTTCAGAATCAAGTGTGTAAATAAACAGGGCACACTTACGCTTGTGTGCTGAGATAATGCTGCTGAGATAACCTTATCTCGACTTTTCTTGAGAAGGGAAGCTTTGCTTGGGCTGAATGTCATTTTTATCTCTCTTTTTAAAGCACTTCTGGTATTGTGGTGCTCTGTGCAAACAGCAGAGGCAGAGGACCTGATTTCTGCTGACAGCTTCTTGCTGCTGCTGCTGTTCACTTCAAGTAAAAGATTTATTTATTTACTTCAATTACTTCAATTTTACTACTTACTTCAATTCAAATTTTACACAAACCTCCCAATAAAAACAAAATATTTGACTTCCATATTAATGAAGCCTCACGCTCATTTTCCTTTGTGGTGTTTCCCCAATTTTTAATTTTCTTTTTCCTCAGTAAACTCTTTGCTTTTGAAAACAAAAGTACCCCAAGAAATCTGCTGTAAATTTTGCATACACACGGAGAAGAGTTGTATGAATATCGGCGATACACTTGCATAACTTCATATATTGCAAGAATTTCAGAGCAGTGTGTGGAGGTGGAGGAGACCCGCAAAAAAACCCTGAATTGCATCTGGATCTGGGAATAACTCCTGACCCAACCCAGACGAGTGATTGACACAATGAACGAGGGGATCTGAGCTCTGATACTCGGCAGGGACAAAACTGCCTCGTCCTGACTTTCTGTGATCCCCCGGTTGGGGTCTTTTGGAAAACCATAAGGACGGAGACCCCGTGTTGAAAGACTTTCTGGTAAGATACTGTTGAAAAGAGGCAGGGGGAAGATGGTTTCTGAAGAATTTCCAGCCCTGGTGATCTACTCACCCCACTGAAAACAGCAGCTGAAGCAGAAAGTGCCCAAAGGGTGAAGCGGAGGCAGGTGTTGGGTGCACACGATAAACTCTGCTCCTGTCAGCTCTGCAGAAACATTCCCCACTTCTGCTGGGGAAGGGAGAGAGCACTCACTCCGCTCCTCTTTCTACCTAAACGCTTTCCAAGGGCTGAGTGAATCTCCCTATTACCTGTCCTGAATATTCTCGTTTAAAAGCAAAAGAAGAAGGAAAAGAGAAAGCTTTCTTCAGAGTGCTGATGGATTAGAGGGTGGGGAATCTTATTATACTCATTATTTATTTTATTCATAAACCTTAAAACTATAAGAGAGAAGTGAACCTCGTTTTTCACAGGGGTATTGTTTGCAGTGTCAGGGGAAGTTAATTTGGTGGGTAGCAGTGACCTTACACCCAGGACAAGCCTGTGTCCTTCCACATGACACTGTCAGAACACTGATTTCTGGCCCTTTGAATGCACTTCAATGGGAGGGCTTATTTTAGGCCACAGAAAGTTTATCTTGAAGTGGACATGATAAAAAAAATATCTTTTTTCCCCCGCCATCCCCTCTAGAGAAGCTCTGAGCCCTGAGCTTTTCTCCCGGAGCAACCTGCAGGATCTGTGCTGCCTCCCCCATCCGGGCTGCATTCACTCTCCCTGTCTTTCTTTTACATCCAGCCTGCTTTTCTTTGTCTCCTCGTTCTCCTGCCTCTCTTCCAGGCGAGGAAAACCCAAGGAGCTGAACTCAGGCTTCTGCCTTGTCCTTCTCTGCCCACGTGTGTCTGAGTTTTATGACAAGTTTGCCACATGGCATGTGAGGAAATCTTGGTGAGGTTAATGGGACGTCAGGAGGAATATTAAAAATCCTGATTTATATTGGGACATCTGGCAAATCTTATTTCCACAAGCTCTTTTGGTCTCTAGATGAATCCTGAAAAGGCTTAAAACTTCCTAGGATCTGCTCTGTTCCTCTGCTCACAGCAGATATTTGGTGCTGTGTACCCAGATTTTGGACAGAGCTGGTTTGGACTTTATCTGGCATGACACATTATTTCAATTGTTTTCCTCTCCAGCATTTTTAGGGCTGGTTGCATTTAGTTTTCCTTTCTTAGAGCAGGCCTGGTAAAAAGAAATAGAACATTTTAACTTAAAAAAAAAAAAAA
>VWZN01009433.1:303499-322497 GCA_013396955.1 Regulus satrapa | reverse complement strand
TTCAAAAAACAACCCAAAAAAAACAAAAAGTCTCTAAAAAAAAAAAAAAAAAAAAAAAGAATAAAACCCAAGCTGGTTAATCCTAATTGTTTGAATCTATTCTAAATTATTTACTTTCTGACCGGCAGCTTGTTCTCATTTTTAAGCTTTGAAACAGCTCTATTTGGAATTTCGTTTTCAGTAGTTCCTTCCCCAAAGGTGAAAATGCAGAGGGGATTCTTGAGTGCTCAGAAAAACCCAGAAGATATAAACTGATTCAACTTCCACTGGGGTTATCCTGGATTTCAGTTGCTTCCTAATGGAAAATATCCGGACAGCAGGTGAACCCCTGAAATCCATCCTAGGCTGGGTTTACTTCCAGAAGATGTTCTGGCCATATTTGACTTAAATACAGAATTTCCGGGGGGTTGTGCTGTAATAGATTGGCAGAGCTGCTCCACTCACACTGGGCTGAACATCTCCAGCCATTCCCTGGTTTTATTTATATTACTTATTTTTATTTCTTTATCTTAGTTATTTTTTATATTATTTATCATTTGTATTTTTATTATCATGTTACTATTATTTCTTATTTATTTATATTATTTATCTTTCATTTTGCTTTAACCATCTCACGCTGGCCTCTGGACTGTGCAGTTGGAGTGGGTAGGAAGCAGATTTTCCTCTCCTGCCTAAATGTGGGAAATATTTTTGGGGGTTTTTTGGTACTTTTTAGCTCCCATGTGGTCACTGCGAGAGGTTGCTGGGCTTGAGAGGTGATTCCCATATCATTAAATCTCTGCGTCAAACTCTTGGCAAACTTTAATTTTGTCAAAGTCTTTTATCGCTGCTTCCGTGACAACAGTGTAAGTGGGAAAACTGAAATTCTAACTTAATCCCAGGGATTTTTAAGTCAAAAATTGTGAGGATTCATCTGAAAACCGTAGACTAAAAATCTGAACGCTTGAATTGAAACTTAAAATAAATGAGCGACGTAACAATTGTGATAATTCAGTGCGTGGCTCCTGGAGGGAATCATTTTTCCCATGGGATGAGCAGCATGATTTCCAGGAATGTGACCCAGTCGCTGGGTACTTTGTATGTGAACAGTAGTAATTGATTTAAATGGATTTTCTTCTTGTAATTCTTGTTTTTGCCAGTGTTTGCTTTGACAGGGCCACGCTTGCTGTAGGTGTTAATTAGTGAATCTTTATGGCCTCCAGTAATCAGCTCCTGGCTCCTCCATTTCTGTACAACCCACAGAATATTTTGGCAATTTTCTTTATTTTTCACTCTAGCGCCGAGGCAGCGGTAGGGTTTTACTTTTTACCCCCACCTTTTTGCAGAAATAATGAAAAAAATAAGCGCAGAAAGCATCGTCCTGCACAAGAGAAAGGTGGCTTTAATTACTCAACGAGTTAATCATTCATTGCTTGGTTTGTGGCTGCAGGATTGGGAGTGAAATATGCTGTAAGGGGGCACCTGAGTGCCCGGAGAGAGCTGAGCTCTGCAGCTCTGCCTGCCTTTAAACTCCAGCCCAGGCGCTGCAAAAATGGCTTTAAAGTGGAGCTCTGGGACCTGCTGAGAATGCGGTGCTCAAGCAAATCTCCAGATTCTGCTTCTCCTGGCGATGGCATTCCAGGATTGCTCCATGCTTTTTCCATTTGGAAACAAATATGTGCTTTCCTTGTGGGTTCTGGCCTCAGCTTTGATCATTTGTAAATTTGGAATCCGTAACGTGAGTGGAAATCACAGAATCGTGGAGTGGTTTGGATTGGGAGGGACTGGAAAGCTCATCCAGTGCCACCCCCTGCCATGGCAGGGACACCTCCCAACCCCAGGCTGCTCCAGCCTGACCTTGGACATTTCCAGGGATCCAGGGGCAGCCCCAGGTGCTCTGGGAATTCCAAAGGACATTTCCAGGGATCCAGGCTGCCCTCTGGGATCCATCCCCTGTGTCCTGTCCCTCTGTGCCCTGTCCCCAGTCCCTCTCCAGCTCTCCTGGAGCCCCTTCAGGCCCTGCCAGGGGCTCTGAGCTCTCCCTGGATCCTTCTCCGCTCCAGGTGAGCTCCCCCAGCTCTGCCAGCCTGAGCCAAACAGAGATTCCAGCAAACATCAGAAATTTGGTGTTTTCCTATGGAAAATTCCAGCACTGGAATTAAGTGTGGGCTTACAAGCTGAGCTTGACCCAAAGTCTCTTGGGTCAGCACGAGACTGGCATTGAATTTCGGTGGGTTTTGATCAGGAACAGCCAATTTATTAAGTGATTTCCATGCTATTCTCTTTCTCTCCTGTAAGGCTCCCAGAGGAATCCCCAGACTGCAATCCTGTGCCAAATTCTCGTGCAGGGGCAGGTTCTGACATCATGGAGAATATCCAGTGGAAATGTGGCTGCAAAACCAGGGAAAAGGACTCGTGTCCTTTCCCTTCCAGAGCTGCCCGTGCCTCTGCTGTGCTCTGTGCTTTCATGGAGACACCATTCCTGTGCTTCTCCTTCAAAACTTACCCTCTAAAAATGTCTTCCTGCAAAAGAAAAAAGAAAAGCTTGAGCTGTAGGTTGGGAAGCGTGGAAAGTCTTATTAAGGCCTGACAAATTCTCATGGATTTTGTGGCTTGTTTCAGGGTAACTTCCTCTAACCCTATTGAAACTTTAAAAAAAAATTAAATCCCTTAAAATCTATGTATTCCTGGAAATAATATTGAAAAAAACATCTTCTTTTGGGGTGTTCAGGGAAGAGCTGCAGCGTGGGGGTGTCGTACGGGGCAGGTGTGGGTCGGATGTCCATTTATACAAAGATCACAGAGTATATACATATATTTAAACTGGGTAAATATATGAAAATACCTCAGAGATGTGTGGAAGTAACTCTGCCTGCAGAATTCCTCCTGAGAAGGCATCCCCAGGAGCTGTGCTGGCACACAAGGAAAGGTGTTTTTCCCTTTTCCAAGCTGGCAGCCTTTAGTCTCTCACTTCAAAGGGAGAACCAGGTCTTTATTCCTGTATCCCGGCGCCTTTCATCCCTCTGCTAATCCACGGGTTTGGGAGACTTATCCCGTGGCTAAAACTGAAACTGGGGTATGATACAGAAAATTGGAAAAGGTGGGGTGGTGAGAAACCCACCAAATGAAGAACGTGAAGGGCACGGTGCTTTAGGGAGGGTTTGATTTGATTTCTGCCCTAACCAAACTTTTCCTCATTTTCATTGAAGAGTGGAAATGGAAAACATCAGGGAAACTTCCTTTGCTACAGATACCAGAGCCTTTGATCCAAGCTGTGCCTAGAGCTCAGTCCTGAGGGCTGTGAGGTACAAGGGAATTGATTCCTCACCATTTTGGGGGATCAGAATATGGGCAGGAGCAGTTCCTGACAGGCAGCAACTTCTCACTCACCTTATGACTCATTTTGTGTCCAGATCCTGACGGAGTTTCCCTCCTTTCTGCTGCTTCCTCAGAGGGTTTTCCTGAGTTGTTTGTTTGTTTGTTTCTTCTGCTTCACTGTTTGTTTTTTGGTTTTTTTTTTTGCATTGGGTTTGTTTTGTGCATGAAAGGCTCCATTTCCCTGAGCTCAGAACGCCCTCCTTGCTTTTGGAATAACCACAAGTGACTGAGCCCTGTCTCCTGTGCAGAACCACCCCAGTCACTCACTCTGCTGCTGATTTGCTTTTTCCATGGAGTCCTGAACCTCCCCAGCTGCTCCCAGTGCTGTGTCCCCTTCAGGGAATCTCCATCAGGATTCCCCTGGCACTCTGGGTTCTCCTGGAGGTCCCTGCCCTGATCTGACCTCTGTCACCTCCTCTAACCCAAACACATCAGAGCCTCAGGTGTTCCTGCAGCAGGAACACCTGCACCATGCTTTTGGTTTTCCTGATGGAAAAACCACTTGGCTTCTTTTTTCCACGCTAATTCCATCTAAACACCCTATTTTCATAATTTCAGAAGTGATAATTAGAAATGACTCAATTTTGCTTCCAAGCGTAGCAATCAGGATTTAATAAAGATTCACTTGACAGAATTTATTGCCTCACCTCCCAGTATTCCTGGGATATTTTTGTAAGTCCCTGGGTACTCAGAGAGGCACAAGACTTGTGCCTGTGTAAGGTCACAGCATGTTTTATCCTTGTTCCAACTTGTTAGGAAACGCAGGATTTTAAAGCCTGCTTGGAAGTTGTTCTTATTGTTCTTGCCTCTTGGTGTTTGCTGGCCAGTGGGAGATCATTAGAACCAATATAATATATTTTACATGTATATATATGGATGCAAGGCATTATTAACTTTGACACATTATTTATAGTTCCACTGCTTTTTTCCTTTATTAAACCAAGCTAAATTGATGAGTAATATTTGGAAAGTTTATTATTAAAGGCCTGTGATTTGCATATCTTATATAGTCAATGTCTAAAGGTTTCTGACGAATAAACATAAAATCACAGAGCAGCTGAGGCTGAATCCCAGACTGGTTTGGGTTGGAAGGGACCTTAAACTCATCCAGCTCCACCCAGGGACACTTTCCACTGTCCCAGGCTGCTCCAAGCCCTGCCCAGCCTGGCCTTGGCCACTGCCAGGGATGAGGATCCACTTTGGGATGCTCCTAGGTTGAACACTTTCAGTCTCTGAGCTGAAAAAAAAAAAAAAATCCATCAAAATCCATTTGATAGGTGGCAATAGTTGAGGTTAATAATATTTCCTGAACCCTTGGTACCCTGGAGCAAAGTTTCTGGATGTGTCCCAGTTCCACTTGGAGTCCATATTGTCCCTAATCAGATTTCCATAATGCAGCTTTTTCTCCTGACAATGGATCAGGGAGAAAAGGCAGCTCCCCGGTGATTAAATGTCACTTCTTCTGTGCTCTTTATTCAGCTCTTCCCCAGCTGCTGACAAAAGGTGCTTTCTCTGAATGCAGAGCAGCAAGCTGAGCTGGTAAAATACTGTAAATTCCTCATGCCTGGCAGATAAACTTGCCTGAAACATTGCATTCAGGGAAAACATCTACATCTTTATGAAAAACAAAGTTTTGTAGGAAATTATACATTTTAAAGTGGGGCTTTTTTTGGCCATTTTTCTTTTCAAGTTGGTAATTTCCATTCTAAATTTTGATGAAGTACTGCAAACTACTTGGAAGTATTTCCATTTTTGCAGATTCTACATGGGAAGAAAAGCATTTCCTGCCCAGTTATGATTTAAACCTGCACTCCCCCAGTTCCCAAAGCTCCTGTTCCACGGTAATCTCTGTTCCCTGAGGATTTCCACAGAGGAATGATGTGTTTAATGAGGCATTTGCAAGGGATGTTTGCAGCAGGGAATGCATTTTACCCCGTGCGCCCTCAGAGCAGGAATTTCAGTGCATTTCAGGCGTCTTTGGAAGCTCTGCTCATTCCAAAGCTGCTGCTGTGATTCCTTAGGGAGCTTTACTGGAGCACCAGGACAAGGTTGGAGATAATACCAATATCTTTAAGGAGAGCCTTGCTGGAGAGCAAAGGGCGCCCTGCCAGTCCCCAGAAATGACATCTCAGGCACAACTGGGCTGGGCCTGCCCACCCCCTGCTTCCAGGTACGGATTGATCTCCTCACGCTCGTGTTCACAAAGGATGGGGCCGCTTTGCCTTTCTCTCCAGCCCTCATGTGGTTTTCATTCCGCTGCTCTCATTGTGCCCTGGGATTTTTTAGCGGGGAGAGTCGGTGCTTTAGTTTCCAATGCTCCGTCAGCCCTGTGACCATAAATAATCCACAGTGGAGCTGGGAATTGCGTTTTCCTGGGAGCTCTGACCGCCTTTGCACTGGCCATCCTCCCACGGCGTTGCCTTTGGCGTTGGAGTGATTCCTATTTCCAGTTTATTTTAAGAAGTTGCAAACGGACAACGTTTTCGCCGGTTTGTTATTGTTCGTTAAGTTGATTCAGTATTGAGACTTTTGCATTTGTGCTTTCAAGGGACTGCAAATTAAAACCAGCGTGAGTCAGGAATGTGTGTTCGCTGCAGCTTTGGAACATGTATGGAATCCCAAGTTTATGGCTTTGAAAGCACTTGCCCTCTTTCAAATGTTTCTAATAAGATAGAGGGTGGTGATTTACACCTCTGCAGATATTGAGCCGCTCTCCAAGAATGTTGTTTGGCTCTTAAAGAAAGCAAGCATTGGTGGGCCTGATTTTGGGGAAGGAAAAAATTATAAATAATAATAAAAAAAGGCTGCTGTGGTTCCATTGAGATTTAAGCATTTAAGAGAATTCTTCGTTTAACACTTTCCCTGCACACCACGGCGCGTTTGGGATCTGGGAATGTCTGGAGAGGACGCAGGAGGCAGAGCCCTCGCGTGACCCCTGCTCCTGCTGCTCCAAAGCTTCTCCTGCTGCTCCAAAAGGAAAAGCTGCAGCAGGAAAAGCTGCAGATCTGCCCGAGCTCCCAGAGGATGCTCCCTGTCTCTCCGTGGCTTTCCCAGCAGGTCAGGCTGAGGCAGTGCCTGGCTCTCCCAGCTTGGAGCAATCCCCAGCAGCTCCCAGTCAGGGGAGAAGACCTTTGGAAACAGTGAGCTGGGGTTTTTAAAAGTCATTTCTCTCTTAATATTAGTCAGGGTGTGCAGCTCTGCAGTGCTCAAGGGTGTGTTTCAGCCTCGCTGCAAAAAAATCACCCTTTCCCTGAGTAGGAAGAGAGAGAGGGAACAGGATGAAATCTCACTCACTGGAAGAGAAAGGACTTTGAAAAAGGTATTTTGGAAGAGCTTCTAAGGATAAGAAAGTGTCTTGGGCATCTGGGTGATGTTTTAAATACATGGTGATGCTTTAATGTTACAATTAAGGTGGTTTTTTTTGACAAGAAATGGAGAATTGTGATTTTTGCAGCTGCCCTACTCTCAGCCCATCGCTCTGGGCCAGCCCCGCTCCTGCCCAGCTCTCCCTGGCTCTCGTTAGAGGTTCTAGAATTACATGTGCAGATCCTGAGCTGAGCTGCAAGGGATGTGCTCCCATTTTCCCCTTCATCAGACTGGAAGAGCAGGGGAGGGGAGGCCTGAGGAGGTTCAAGTTTTAATCAGTGTGGCATTTCCTCTTCCTGGGGCCACAGGAACACCTGTGTTTTTCTTTCAGTATTCCAAGGGACACTGGATGGGTCCTGTCCTTTTGAAGGCAATCTTGTTAAAGCCCATCTGCACCCATTGGCTTCAAAGGATGTGCACAGGGCTCTGGCTGATAATTTAAAATAAAATCAGGGTGAGATCTCTTGATGGAGCTGTGGGACTCCAGTTAAACTGCTTCAACAGAGCGTCCATCTCCAGAGCAGACCTCAGGATTGGTCTGAAAGCTTTGTGGGACAAAGCTTTAAAGCAACTTCAGGGCTACTTTCTTGTTTTGAAGCTCTGTTTCATTTCAAAGGACAAACTATTCTTAACTTCATTGTTTCACTGTAAAACTACACCTGCTGTTTTGTCTCCTGGATCTTTTTCCATTTCTGAGAGCTCTAGAGGGAATTGTTGCTCCCGGGGCAGGGGTTCAGCAGGGAAGCAGCACAGGCAGTGCTGGATCCACATCCTGGGAGCAGCACAAGGAAATCTGTGCAGGGGCACAAACGCAAGCAGGGAACCTCTGAAATCCCTACAAGTGGGAACCGCCAGCTCCTGCTCTCCCCCGTGGATTAACATTTGTGTTTTTAAAGGATTAAAGAGTGAGTTGTGGTGGGGAACGCTGATTTCCACCGAGGGAGGGCTCGAGCCTTGCAGAGCTGTGAGGTTGTTGGGGGCTGGGGAAGCCAGACCTGTGAAATTCCCTGGAAAGGGAGCGGGGCCCTCACTCGGGGCGTGGGGAGCCATCGGCAGAGCTGGGGCTCCCTCCGACACTCTGGCTGCCCTTTAATCTGCCAGGTGGGCTGAAGGGAAGCCAGGAAAGCGGGAATCTCAGGAGCCACGGCTCCAAAGTGTCTGCCTGAGCCAGGGTTGCAGGCTCTGACTGCGCAGCAACCTCGGCCCAACACCCCTGGAATCACCTCTGGAGGGGCCACCTGAAAACTGGAGCAATACGAGGGCCAAAGCCCAAACCCCAGTTACCCTAAATCCCAGTTACCCCAAAGCCCAGTCACCCTAAATCCCGGTTACCCCAAGCCCAGTCACCCTAAATCCCAGTTACCCCAAAGCCCAGTCACCCTAAACCCCGGTTACCCCAAAGCCCAGTTACCCTAAATCCCAGTTACCCTCCCGGTGCTCTTGTTGGGGATTGGAGTCAGCGGGGAGGCTCTGCAGCAAATGTGTCAGTGCTGAACCCTCTCCAGGTAATGTTTGGCTTGTGCAGCTTTGGCATTCTCCAGTGGAAACTCGCTCTCTGAAAGAATTTCTGGTCAGCGTTTCTAAAATCCGAGGATTTTTTTCCTTTTCAAACGAATTAATTCTGTTGATTAAAGCCTTGTTTTGGTAGCAGTTCAATCACCTGGGGTTTTTTTCTCCCTTTGTGCCGTTGTTGCTGTTTGGCTTTTGGGATTTCTGGTTAGTTTTCCATAACAAATGTCCAGGAGGGCATTAAATGCATCTTTTCCTACAACAGAGAATAAATTGAGTCACCTGCATTGAGGGAAAAACCTGCTTCCCACAGCAGTCAGGAGAAATTTCAACGAAATTAACTACAGCACAGCAGGAATAGAAGTTAGGCCCTAATGGAATGCAATCCTTCGCAATGTGATAGAGCAGATGCATCCTCACTTGGCAGGTGTGCTGGCAGCACTGCTCGTCACCCACCACCTGCCATGACATCAAGAAATGGCACCTGAAGTGGGGAGAGCAAAACCAAAACCGAGCCCAAAACCAAAAACACCCCGAGGACTCAGGGCAAACCGCTACCTTTGCAAAGCTCCGTAAACTCCTGTTCCAAGACCTCCCGACCGCCTGCAGTTGTTGGATAAACGCGTTGCACAACAGCTGCGCTCTCAGCAAAACACCCGGACACGTCCTTGCGCTGTTTCTTGGAGCAGCTCATAGCACGGGGATGCTCACATCTTCCCGGGGGCTTTGCTGCCTCCTCAACCAGCGCAGGGGGTGGGAAACTCCTGACGCAGAATGCGTGTGTGCTCGTTTTTGGGATGGACAGGCTTCCCAAGGCTGCACAGTTCCTTTCCTGGCTGGTTTTCCTCACGTGTGGCCGTCGTGCCCTGTCCGGCCCATCTCACACGTTCTCCTTTAGCAATGGGATCCCTCTCTTCCTTCCATGCTCTTCCAGTCTCCATCCTGATTTTTCTCTCCTCATAACCGAGCTCTAATTCCCACTTGTGCCCACCGTGGAAGTTGATGGAAATTATTGGTCCAGTCTCAGTTCTGGCCCTCTGAAAGAAGCTTTTTATTCCTCACAGTTCCTAGGAACCCTTTTCCTTTGCCTGTTTTTTTGCCCCAGGTAGGTAGGAATGCTTGCTGGATTTCTCTAAGGTAAGATTCCGTCCTCTGTGCTTTTTCCATTTTGGCACTCACAGAGAACATGGAAAAAGGAAGGGAAATGAGAGTGTAGCAACCAAGCAGCTGGGAATCATCCCTGTGGGCACGCAGGAAAATGATGTCTTGGGCTGTATCAGGGAACTGGCATTAAAACAGTGGAGCAAGGGAAGTGAAAGGTTTTGGAAAGACCTCTGGAATTCTCTGCACAGCTGTGCTTCATGATTCTGGAGACCACCACTGATCTGGCCGGGCTCCTTGGTGAGGCTGCAGCTTGGGCTTGTTCAGTCAAGCCAAGGGAATGTTCCTGCTCCGTGAGCACAGCGTTTATCCTCAGAAACACCGGGAAGGCAGGGAATGCAACCGAGGCACACGGTAATGCTGATGCAAAGTTAAATCTGTCTAAACTGGCCATCAGTAGCTTTGAGCTGATGTTTTCCAAGTGGAAGAGCTGTGAGGCACTGGGATAGCTTTCCAGCAGGAGAAGTTTGGGCAAGAACCTTAATTAGCTTGACGATGGAACTCGTTCAGTTCATCAGCAGTGCCTGCAATAAAGGAGACAGTGCTGAGCCACCCGGCATCCTCCAGAGGTTATCCTGGCACTCCCTGGCATTCCAGCCATCCACAGCATCCTGTCCATCGCTGCTGCCAGCAGCCCACCCACTCCCCATGCTCCTTGGTGAAAGGACATTTTGTGGGCTGATTCACGGCTGTGTTTTCCCTCGTCGCTCCTTTGTGTAATCCGCGCTCATCCGAGCCAGCAGCTCCCCGTCAGAAGGTTTGCCAACAGCAATTGTGATCTTAATATTTCATGCCAGCTTCATCTCGCTGTCCTTGCAGGATAAATGAGGCTTATGTGCACTCCAGAGTGCAGCTTGCCTTTTGTGAGGCCACAGTTAATTGCAATTAAACAGTCAGCCTTTGTAAAATTAATATTATTGTTGCTCCGCTCTGCGTGTGCTGACACTTGGGGAATGGCTGACAAATGTCAGGCAAATGCAAGTGTGACCCTTTGCTCACTGGGATTTTAATGTATTTTAATCACCTGTTTGCCTTGGCAAAAAATGTCTATTTTGGATATTCAAATCAGTGGGAAAATAACTTTGTTTAAGGATAATCTGACATATGCTCCTTTCTGCTTTTCTGTTCAGCTTCCTTCATTATGCTCTTCCAGAGCTCTCTTTGTTCTCAAATATGGTAATCCTTGGATTCTTTATACAAGTCACCTGAAATGCGGACGGTGAAGAGTTTTTGTAGAGTTTAATGCCCAATCTCAGTTCTACCACCAATTGTACATGAACAGAGTTTATGAGCACATCTGATGTGACAGGGTGACCATCTGAGGGGCCTTCCAGCAGCAGCTGGCTCTCCCCAGGCACCGTTCCCTGCTCCCTTTTCCCAGCATCTCTTGTTGCTGCTGTGTGGAGCCAACTGATCCTGATATCGGGGTAAAATCACAGAATCCTGGAATGGTTTGGGTGGGAAGGGACCTTAAAGCCCATCCGATCCCACCCCAGGGACACCTCCCACTATCCCAGGTTGCTCCAAACCCAGCCCTCGGATGCTCCCAGGGATGGGGGAATCCACAAGTCTTGATCCCAAAAGGGCTTTCACATCCCTCTGAATTCCCCCCATGTCATTCCCCAGAGTGGCCCTGTTGGAAACCAGCCTTCCTCGGGAAGGAAACCCCAGGAGCAGCGCTCTGGGTGCAGCCCTCCCACCTGGGCTGGCCCCGCGGCCGCGCCGGGGGTCACGGACGTGGTGCCGAAGGAGCGGGGAGGGATCTTTGCCCAGGCTGGAGGTAGAAAGGATTTCGGTTCCTAATGTTTCACAAGCACACGTTTCTTTCAGAATTTCAGAGAAGAAAAACTGTGTTTGGAGTAAGGAATGCAATTCCCTCTCCCCGCAAAGAGATATTTATTCAGAAGCTGGAGCGGGTCCAGTTCAAATGTTGAGCACTGAGCCAGCTCAGAGCAGTCCAGCACATGTTCCTCACCCTGCAGGTGCAGGGGGAGAGCGACTTTGGGCCTGAGCCCTTGTGAAATATGACTTTTACCTCCATGTTTGACGTTTTCTTGCTCTTTTATAAGGAGTGATGGAAATGTGCGTTTTTCCTCCTTTCACAACCCCAACTCCTTGCTCGTTAAAGGCGCTGGATTGACGAGCACGGAGACTGGAGCCCTGTGTTTACCCCCGGCGCAAGCAGAGCCTGGGAAAGCTCCAGGGCAGCCTGGAAAAGCTTCCTTGGGGTGCTGCCTAAGCTCAGCCTTGCCCCGGGCAGGAATTCATCCCTTCCCATCCCGCTCCGGTTTTTGCGTCCCGACTCGGCCGGGAGGAGTCGGTCCTGGTGCCGCTGTTGCTCCTTTAAGAAATTTCTTGGATCTAAACAGACCACCCCAAAGCTGCCTCCGGAGCAGGAGGCAGAGTAACCTCATCATCTTCCCTCTCCCTTTGTACACACAGAACTGAGCACAGCTTTGATGGACCCCAGGTGAAAATTCCGAGCTTGCCATGAAAAATAAGGAGCAGGAAAAGATGACTAAATGAGCACATCCAGGGAGAAAACCTCAAACTGACGCCTCGTTTTCCTCCTCTGCTCTTAATCACTGGTGGATTTGTCCTCCACAATTAGGGAATGTCTGAATTTTTGGGTAATAATAAATAGGGGCTTTGCTTTAAGTGAGCTCTGGGCTGCACATCCCAGTAAAAGTGAAGGGTTAAGTACAAAGATTTTTGCACTTCTCTCATTTTTCCAGCTAGAAAAAAAAAAAAAAATCAGATGATTTAACTTTGGAGAAATATATGACATAAAACCTACTAAGTTGTCTCCAAATCCTGCTTGTAATGATTGTCCAACTTCCAAGAGGAGAGGTAGACAAACACTCCAGTCCAAAAAAATCACTGGAGGACATAAATTCCTCTGTAACCGTGATACTGCTGACCTCCAAAATGGAACTTGCCAGCTAAGCTTGCTGTAGACAACATTTTCATTGCTGCCCTATCCTATATCCCCTTTTTATAAAATATTACCATTTCTGTGGAGAAATAAACTTCAGTAAAGTCTCCTGTGATGAAACTGGCAGCAGTGAGCTCATAGCATGACAAATAGCAGATTCCTTGAGCACAGATTTAGATAAAGTAATGCAAGAAACGATTAATTTTGGAGGTTTGGAATAAACAGTGGGATCGCTGCGTGCTTTTCTCATTGGAAAACTCTATTTAATTTTTTTTTTTTTGGGGGGAACATGCTCCCACTGTGCTGTGGGTCTCTGATTCCCTCAGTGAAGCACAGTCCTACAATCCTGCTGGGAAAGGGACAACTGGGCTGGAAAAAAATGGCTCTTTCCCACATTATCTCAGGCATTAAATGCTCTTGGGAAAAAGATGTTGTGCCAAGGGCATCCTGAAGGACAAGAGCCCAGTAGAAGAGGAATCAAGGAAGATAATTTGCTTTTGGGAAAGGGTTAAAACATCGAAACTTCTACTTGAAGATGTCGAAAATGAGGAAATGTGAAATTCAGAATGTTTAGCTCAGGCTTTTAATGCTGGGACACAGCGTTGTGTTATCGGGGCAGGAATTCCCAGGTAAAACTTCCCCACCTGAGTCCTGCTTTAAGGCTCAGCCAGAACCAACATTAAACAACCTTAAAAGTACACATCTATTTTTTTTCTTCTTTTTTTTTTATTTTTTTTTGTGTCATCTTGATAGGCGGCGTTATTAACGCGGCTTTTAATTTCCCAGGCTTTTAATTTTTTTAATTTCCCGTCAGAGCAGAGATAAAACCCCTTTGCCTAAGGATCACGGTGCAAGTGCTGAGCTGGTGGATTTTAGCTGTGTCCCACTGGGCAAGGGGAAAAGCAATCCAGCGGGAGAGGGCTGAAACACTTGGGGGTTGTTACAGGTCCCGTCTGGTGAGAAATCTTTTTTCTTTGGGCAATTTCCAAGAGATGCTGCTCTGATTTCCCTCCTCCACGTCTGTCACCACATCATCCAGTGCGGAGACCAGCGCAGAGGAACGTGAGATGGGAATTTCAGTGCTGAATTTAGCCTGCTTATGCAGAGTAGCTTCCGTGTGCTCCCACTGAAAGGGGGTTTTTGAAATTTGAAGGTAAATATCACGCACTTTCAAGAGACCTTTTGGTGACTACATGGGAAAAATTTATTTCTTTTTCTGGTTTTTGTAAGTTTATCTTTCCTTGCTGGTTCGTTCCTGTCGGAGCTCCCATGGAGTAACGACACAGGCGTTTCTTTTCTGTCACACCTCCTTGGTTTGGCTTTTTCTTCCACTTGGATGCAGAGATCCACAAATCTCTCACGTTCACCAAAAGGTTGACCACAAAAACTGCTCACATTCCTGCTTATCACAGAAGAAGGAGGAAAATAAACTAGAACTTTAACTAGAAGCCATCATAAATTCTGCTCTAAAATCCTCATTTTTTGGCAGAGCACTGGAAATCTTTTTCAGCGCCTGGGCTGGGGACCTCCAGCCTTGGAAGGGGTTTCTAGGGTAGAAACGTGGGACTGGGATGGCACCAGCTCTGCTTTCAGGCATTAATTAATTAGTACCCATGAGGTTTAACCTTGGGGACAACTCTATCAACGTGATTTGGGAGGGATTTTCAGTAATTCCCAGTAATCCCTGCTGGCACGTGGTGTCCTGGTAGCTCTTTGTGTTTGTGTGGTGACACACAAAGGTGCAACTCAAGCCCACTCTGGATGTTCCATCCAGGTAGGAGCTGGCTTCCCAGGATGGGGCAATCCAGGGATTTTTGCATCATGAAATTCCTTGGTCTGTCTTTCTTTAGCCACCTTACTGTACTGTGTTAGAATATTTAGCTTTAGCTAAAGTAATTCGTGGGCTGTTCCCAGAGCAGCTCTCCCAAACTGGTGTCCTGCCATTTCCTAGGGATCCTCAGGGTCAGCCTCTGGGCAAAAAATCTCCACAGGAAAAGGATGATTTTATTTATAAAGCACCTGGCAACTTCTGATGTGGGAAAACGAGGGTGTTTAAACTTTCTCGGGCTTGTCTGGTGCCCGCACTCAGATTTGTTTTCTGGAGGTTTTTAACTCCACTTTTATGCTTTATCACTAAGAACTTCCTTCTTGTTCCTTCCTGTTCTTCCCAATACATTTTTGGAGTGAATTAACGGGAATTCTGCACTTGGAACGAGCTCTCTTGGCAGGAAAGGAGTACTTTGGAGCATTGAACAGTCTGGGTCTTTGCATATTGATCATTCCTGCTCTGATTACATTTTAGATACCATTTTCCTCATTATTATTCAACAAAAAGATGTTGGAAACCGATGGTAAAATGAGAGTTTTCGGCTGGGTTTTATGCTTTTGAACCAATTACTGCCCAGGCCTTGGCTGGTAGATGAATCCTTTTCGTTTCTGGAGCAGGCTGTGATTCTAGCAGGGCCCGTGGAGCTGGGAAATCTTGGCTCCCTGGAGCAGCAGGGTCTGCAGGCCATGGTTAGGTACATTCTGACCTTTCCAAGAATTCCACACACTCTCTGGGCACCAGGTTCCTCTGCAGGTTTGCCCTGAAGTGCAAATCCATATGGTTTAGGTGAGGGAAAGCAATCAACAGGTCGTCCCCTTAACCCTTAAATCCCATATCTGGGCCCAGACATTTTTATTGCACTGCCTCGCTCTGTGTGTTCCTCTCCTACCAAGTGAGAATTTAAAAGCTTGATACAAATGCCTCTTGAATCAGCTATTTTACTTTTTTTTTTTTTTTTTAAAGCTTGTTGATGGATATTTATTCCAGATGTAGGCTGGGCTTTATTTATTTATTTCATACCTTTCATAACTGAGCATCAGGACCCGCTTGGGGAAGGAGGCTCTCTCTGCTGAGGGACCCAAGCACATTTCAGGCTGGAAGTGACAAGTGGAAGTGCCTGTGAGGTGGCATTTCCTGGCACAGATGCTCTCCAGCTTTTATTTACCAAAACTGTCCCGCTGGTTACTCTCTATTCTGCCAGCTGCAGCGCTGGAGGAGCTATTTAGTGTCTAAAGAAAATACAGAATTTTCTCCAGCCAGTGGTTTCCCTGTCTCTGAGGGAGAAGTGCCCTCTCTGTCCCTACTCAGAGTATTAGATCTTACAACTGATGGAAAGCAGTGGCATAAGCTGATTAATGGCAGGGCTCACCAGAGTTGACATTTGGGGTTACATTTTTTGAAAGACACTTCTGAAATTGAGCCTCTAATGTTATTTTACAGCCCTTTTTTTATGCTTTGAAATTCCTCTAGCAATACAGAATGTTATTTTTCCTTTTTATCAAATTTTAAGGGTATTTCAGCAATTAAACTTAGTGTGCTTCAGCCAAAAAACATAAGTGCAGTCAGCTCCTTTGGCTTGTTGGATAACAATGCTTCCTGTGTTAGCAACAGAGTAAATATTGCTTTGTTTGGCACCTTGTGAAAAGAAAATTTCAGACGAAGATGGGAAAAAATCTGCAAGATTGGGACAACATTTGACACGGAGGAGGGTGGTGAACATAAATTGTTGTGGCGCTGCTAAATTTAGCAGAGCACTTGGTGAGGATCCGACACTTGCTTCCAAAGGCATCCTGGAAGAGAAGCCCCACTGCTCCCAGAATAATTGTTAACCCTGGACTTGCAGATGTGTTGTTTATGACCAGCAAAAAGGAAAGAGGGGAACGGAAAACGCTGGCAGTGGTGGCCCCAGAAGCGACCCGCACGCGGGGAGCACCAAAAATGGGGTTATTTTCAGGAGAGGTTTTCCAGGCAGTTTCCTCACTGCGTGGATTTTGGATCATTTGGATGGAGAAAACAACACGAGGATGAGCTGCCGTCTTCTCCTTCGTGGAGCCACACGGAATCCCTGCTTCTCAGCAAACATTGCAGCAGGATTTGGGATTCCTGCGGGTCCCAACAATCCAGAGAGATGCTGGATTTAAGGCTCCCAAAATACTCACCGGTGTGACAGAGTGCAGTTGGAAAAATCCCTAAACCAGGCTGGCAGTTCAGGATTTTGAATGTCCTCTGGTTAAATACAACCTGGGAGGAGATCCCTGCTCGTCCAGCTGGGCCAGGAGGGGTCCTCCAGGTGGGGCCGAGCCTCGGGAAGGAGCTGGCTCCAAGGAGTCACGGGTCACTGCCTGACCCTGTCTGCCTCACACGGAGAGGCCACGGCCCAGGAGAAGGAATAATCCCTGCCTTCTCTCTCTGCAGAGACAGCTCACCCTTTTTTACCATGTCACAGGGGTTTTTTTGTTTGTATTTTTGGGGTTTTTTTTTTCCGTGCAGAAGATGCAGCAAAACTTCTTTGAAGCCCAGCTGAGCTCAGCAGCTTTTTGCCTGGATCCAAATAATACAAGGGCACAGCTGATCCACATCCAACAAGGCAGAAATGCTTCTCTGCCCGTTCCTTTGCCAGAATTCCTCCCCATGAGCAGGTTTGGAATCACATTCACCTAATCACGGTTTAGAATTTAAAGGCAGAAGAAAGGTTGAGCTTGTTTGTGCTCAACAAAACCACCAAAGGCCGGAAAATGGACCTGGATTTTTTTCATAGCTCCCCTGCTTGCTCACAGGGCTGCAAAATCAATTCCAGCTGCAGCATCACCTCTGCAATTCCATGATTTTCAGGTGATGCTCCGTGTTGCATCCTCAAAGGCAGGGAGGGGTTTGCTGTCCCAGGGACGAAGGCAAGGTCGGTGCTGGGTGACAGGCAGGAAGCAAAGGTAAAGGCCATTCCTGGGGAATCCATGGCACCGTTTTAGCTCTGGAATTCTCTGGCTGGTGCAGTTCCTTGGAGCCCTGCAGCAGTGCTCTAACGCTGGATTTAACGTGGATCCTCTACGGCATTTCCACGTCTTGGCACGTGCTCGTTATCATGGGGCTTAGCTAGAAATCCTGGTCTCGTTTCAAAGGCTCCATTTCACATGGCATTCTTAAAGAGCCCTGAAACTGTCCTTAAAAAAAGCTGGTTCTACTTATTATTTTTAATAATCATGTTTCCATGCTCTGTAGGAATTACTGAGGAATTCCGACAAGGCGGGGATTTCACTCTGCGTTTACACCTGTGTTTAAAAGTGTTGCTAAAGGAAGTGTCCAGGTGAGCTTCCCCTGAGGAATAACGCTTTGGGATTATTAATTTGGGATTATTATTAATCCCATGGGATGCTGGGAAGTGGCTGCTGAGGCGAGCCCAGAGCTGTCAGCGCATCCCAGCTCCTGCGGATGACTGGTGACACATCTAAAGTGACTTTGGGCTTCTCCTCATTCCATATTTTCCTGAAACAGCTCCACGTGGCACTGAGCATTTCCTTTGGGAAAAGGCCTGGAAATGGAGCTCCCTTTCATCTTCCTGGGCAAAACTGAGGGCAGCAATGGAGCAGCACTTAACCAAGCTGAACTGCTGCAGCTTGTGCTTTTCATCTATCACGGATAAAAACGGGCTGAAACAGTTTCCCAGAACCAAACTTCGTAAAAAGAAGGAGTTTAGCTGTCTGGAAAACAACATGTGTACGTTGTTATACAAATATATATAGACTGTTATATAGAACATAAAAACAAGGGACTTCAGTGCTCCGCCGAATGCATGAACATTTATATCGCTGCTTTAATGGGACTTCAGCAGAAGGACTCATGAGTTCTGCCTAAACATCCCACGAGCAGAAGGTTTCGAGGGTGAATTTTATATTTCGTGCTTTATTTGGTGCTATCATGTTAAATTGAAAGGCGTCACATGTAGAATTTCAGGTAGAAATTCTGATTAATTGCCGGTGAGTCACCGGAGAATGGTTTCCAGTGTTACCCACAGATTCAGCAGTTTACTCGTGTGAGTTTGTTTTACTTATTTATTTTTAATTTCGGTATTATTTGTAAGGTCAGGGCACAGCGAGAGCTTCCCCGAGGTTCTGTCCCCAGCACACTGGGGGCAGGCAGAGCTCCGCAGAGCTCTCCATAAACAAGCTGTCAGGACTGTTTGGATAAGAGCTGGGGAAGGACAGTAATGAACCAAATGTACACGACAGTTTGAAAAGCCAAGTTTCCCCAGACTGTTTATTTTTAACGGGATTCCACCACTAGAAGGTGCTTTTATTTGTGATGCAAATAAACACCGTGAGTGTGCAGGTCTTCAGCCACTGCAGGGCCTTGAGAGTTGAGTAATTTGCAAAACAGGATGAAATATTGGATGTGCCTTCAGAAAAAAAAATCCTGTCTGGCACAGTAGAAAATGATTTGTCCGGTCTCTGATTTAAAGATAAATAAAGCCTGGAATTCCCCGTGTTTTCTTTGGAAAGTGCAGGTAAACCCAGGGCTGTGCAGGTGGAAAGGGGATGTGGTGTCACCAGGACATCGGCAGGGGCTGCAGTTGCCCCTTTTCCAAGGAGGTAAAGCCCCCTCCTAGATCAGAGCTTGCCAGGTCTGGTTTTTATCATTTTCCTGCCCAGACTAAATAGAAAGAAATGCCAGATTAATGCCACGTTCATCAAACAAAGCAGTGAGGAGTTGGCTGGTTGTGAGAAACCCCAAAATCCTGCTGCTCTCAGGAGCCTCGAGGCCAGATCCCAGTGGGGCTGGGAGTGCCCAGGATGCCCTGAGCAGATTTATGCTCCTGTCCCTCAGTAAAATAATAATAATAATAATAAT
>VWZN01009433.1:248919-303155 GCA_013396955.1 Regulus satrapa | reverse complement strand
TTCCCTCTCCTCCTGTCCCTGTTCCCAGAGCCCGACACCCCCCCCCACCCGGCTGTCCCCTCCTGTCAGGCGCTGTGCAGAGCCAGAAATTCCCCCTGATCCCCTTTTTCTCCAGCTCAGCCCCTTTCCAGCTCCCTGAGCCTCTCCAGCCCCTTCCCAGCTCTGTTCCCTTCTCAGGCCACGCTCCAGAGCGAGCACAGGGGGAAACTCCAGGGGTCATTTGGTGGAAGTGGCTCCGGTGTCATCACCCAAGAGCTGATCTGATGAATCCCAGCCTTCCTCAAGCGCTGAAGGTTCTGTGCCCAGTCAGCCCCAGCACAGGGCAGACTGTGCCAGTTCAAGGGCACTGGAAGAGAACAGGGTTAGATGGGACTCTGGGGAGGAATTCCTGGCTGGGAGGGTGGGCAGGCCCTGGCACAGGTGCTCAGAGCAGCCAGGGCTGCCCCTGGATCCCTGGCAGTGCCCAAGGCCGGGCTGGAGCAGCCTGGGAGGTGTCTCTGCCATGGTAGGGGTGTAACAGATGAGCTTTAAGGTCCTTCCAAACCATCCTGTGATTCCACAACTCTCTCCAGGCTGCTCCCTCCATCCCTGTTTGTTCCCTGCAGTGGCTCGGCTGAAGGAAGCTGTGCTGGGATGCAGCTACAATAACAAATCACTCGTGGAGTTTGAGGTTTGGATCCCAGCTTGGATCCCTCGTCCTGTTCTTTGAGCAAAGCACACAGCTGAGAGCTGGCATCTGGTAGCTTTTTAAATTTTTTTAAATTTTTTTTTTTTGGAGATGTAAAGCTTTGAGCGAGGAACCAATGGAAAATGTAAAACTAATTGTTAAAACACTGGAAAAAAAGATTCACTTTGACTCTGAGTATTTTATTAGAGAAAACCAAACCATCTTGCTGGGTTCTGACTGTTGTAAGTTTTCAATTGTATTCAACAATTTGAAATGAAAGGTCATTTCAGCTGAAATAATGACTCTTCCCCTGAAGCCATCTAGAAAGGATTCACAATGGTATGAAGCTTTTGTTTTTACATAAACAATTCATTAAGATCAACATGAACCTGCAAAAAAAAAAAACCCAAAAAAACCCCCAAAACCCAAAAAACCCCAGTGCCATCAATCAACATGTGTTTTTGCTTTAAAAAAAGAAGAAGAAAAAAAATAATCCTCTTCAAACCAAACCAAACCAAGAGGAGGAGATGCCACCGAGGAGATGGCAACAGCCTGACACATCCCAAAGAGGCTTTTTGCAGGTTTTTATCTTTATTTAAAGAAAACAGCACAAACGTGGGCTCTTCTGATTCATTGCTGGGAATTAATTAATAACTCTTGGAGGTTATTTTTGTAAGCCTTAAGCAGCAGGATATTATCTGCCGTGTCCCGGGGCTGCAGCTCCTCCGAGCAGTAGCCAGGATGTCTGAGAGGCCTTGGAGGGCTTTTTCCCCCCTCTCAGCCCATCTGCTCCCTGGATGAGCTGCTCTGGGAGTGGGCTGCTCTTTGAAGTTTGTTTGGAGTCCTGTCTAGACTCCCAAAAAATTCCTTCCTCCCCAGCTTTGCTTTTCTATTAAGCAAAAAAAATGAAAAGAAGTTTTTCAAAGTTTTGCCTTTGAAAAAGGTCATTTCTCATGCCAGTCCCGACTAAACTTCTGGGAAAGACAAAAGCTTTTGAAATTCATGTGGTGGCCCCTGAGCTGCCTTTTCCCCTCCTGGTTTCATAAACCCACCCTGAAGGACTTTCTTTGCAGGCAGAATTAAAATCCCTGTACCTGTTCTGTTTGGGTTGCAGATCCCTGTCCAGGAAACACCAGCTTTGAGAGTTTGGCTTGGTTTTGCTTCAGACAATGCTCATGGTTAATCTCACCCACAGATACTGGAGGAAGAGAAGTTTTAATGCTTTAAAATGGGCATGGAAACACACTCTGTGTTATTTCTCATTGTTCAATTTCTTCCTATTTGTTCACATAGCCAAAGATATTTGTTGGGTTTTTTTCCTAAATCATAATGAACTGGAGAATTCAGAGTAAACTGCAGTTTTGTTTTTTTTAATAGATGTCTCCTGTTGATTTTTCTTTGAATGTTTTTTTTTAGCTTTTATGTGCAGTCATTATTTCCTGGAGGTTGATGCTTCTAGCGTTTATTTGAGATTTAGGTTTAATCTTAGTTTCAAAAAAATCCTAAAAATTATGAATACTTTTCTTTCAACCCGATGTTCATTCCTAGAAAAAAATTATGCTGCTGGGAGCTGCTGTCCAGCCCCACACTTGTGGCAGTGCCCATCTTCTTTTAAAAGAGGTTTTGTTAACAAGCTCTGCAGGTCCTGACAGAAAGAAGCTCAGGAACCATGGGAACGGTGCTGTAGCTTTTTATCAGGCCGATCCAGATATTCCCAGAAGCTTTTTTTGGACCAGAAATCATAGTAAAATTTTGAAGTCAATTCTGTTTTATATCTATGAAAAAAGAAAAAAATGCTGTGAACTTTTCCTGACCCTTCACACAGACTGGGCTTGAAGCTGGCACAAATTTCATCTCCTAACTCTCAGAAGGGACTAAAATGTCTTTCCTTTTTTTCTCCCTTCCCTTTTTTCCCCCGGTGAAAACTTGTCACAGGTCCAAGGACAATGTTACTCCAGTGGATCAGAGGTTTAGGATAGAGGATCCTGGAAGCCTAAAGCACGAGCAAGAGCCGTAGATCAGGGGAACTTTTAGGTGTAAAAGGCAGCAAAGGAACTGATTTTCACCAGAACATCCATGATTGTGTGGCCACCTCTGGGCCTGAATTCTTTGGAGACAACAAGTGGGGCTGTAAAAATCTGAGCACAGAATCCAGAATTATTTACTTGGAATAAAGTGGGAAAAGCCCTCCAGGAGCATCAGGTCCAAGCTGTGGCCAGTTCCCACCGAGTGCCACATCCAGGTGTTCCTTGGCCACCTCCAGGGATGGGAACTCCACCCCTGGATGCTGTGCAGAGTGAGGAACCTCTCCCAAATATTTCACACCTGACTTATCTCCCTCTCCTGGGAATGTAATCCTGCCTGGGAATAAATCCTTACTCCAGAGTTTCCCAAGCTTCCCTTCCAATTAAACTCATTTTATTTTCCCCACTTGACTTCTTATCGTTCCTCCAGCTCACACAGACTTCCCAGGTGGCCAAACCAAATTTTTCAGTGGATCTGTGAGGTCAGAACAAAAGCGAGGTGATTTTTCCTTCTGGTGGCTGACTCAGTAACCGGGGAGTTACGCAGCTGGGGCTGGGCTTGCCAAGGACAAGCAGCAGAACTTCGTTAACTTTGGGAAGGCGTTTTCGGGGCTGGGTGGGGCCTGCTGAGTGCTGGCCAAGTGGAGAAGGAGTTTGGCTGCGGGGAAATTGGGATGTGCTCCCAAACTGGGCTCCCAGCACGGCTCAGGCAGCTCGGCTCACCTGGGCAGGTGAGTGAGACCCAGCTGCCCCCGATAGTCCCAATTCCCATCCCTGCCTCCCCTGTTTCCAGGGATTTCCCCTGCTGGCACCAGATGACCTGGAGTCATCCTCTGTGGCCAAAACCTGGAATCCTCAGGGAGCAGCTGGGCTGGCCTCTCTCCTGCTTAAAAAAAAACTCCTTCCAGTGCTGTAAGATGTGTGGAAAAAGGGAACCTAGCAAAACCCCAACAGAACAGTCCCAGGGGAAAGAAAAGGTAGGATAAATCCCCACACCTAAGGATAAGCAATCAAACTTTATTTTTACAAAAGAGGACCATTTAAATGAGTGTGTTTCCATCTTGAAAAAAATTCAAAATGCGAATTTATGAGGAAAAAGAAATATTTTAGGTTATTATTGTAAATAAGTGACATAGGTTTGTAGTCTGGCTTTTTAAACCAGTCTGGTTGGGTTTAACTTGTAAAAAAAAAATATATATATATACTACTAGGACAGGTTTGTAGTTAAAACAACCGACTTATATCTTGCTTTTGGGTGAAATATTTTATTGGACGTGTTGCATTCCTGCTTGTTTGTCGTTTGAAAGCTGAAGGCAGGGAATTGTACTTTTGGCTGCATCCAGAGCAGGATTTTCCTTAGGACTGTTTCCCACGTGGGTTCTCAGGTGGAGCCAGCAGGTAAAACGAGGGCTCCAGCTTTCTCCTGGATTTTCCACGCTGGGATTTGCCTGCTGTTCTCCTCCCTGCACTTTGCTCTCAGCCAGTGGGGAAGGGGAGCGCGCAGGGATCCCATGCAGGGGAACATCCAGCTGCTGATTCGGGGAGCGCGGCCGGGCGAGCGCTCTGTGCTGAGCTGGTGCTCCGGCCGTTGCGCACAAAGGATTCGGGAGAGCAACCCCAGCTGGAGCCTCGGCAGTGCCAGAGGCCATCTGGGTGTCACCCAGCCTGGTGACATGAGCTGCCGTGACAGCCACCCCGAGGGAGCACGGGGAGAGCTGCGTGGGTCCCTTTTCCTTTCCCCTGGAAAGTTTTGGCCGGCTGCTGCTGCAAGCTGGGATGTCAGCCCTGGAGCTCTCTGGGAGCTGATATTCCCTGCCAGAGCAGCAGGGCTCACTGCAAGGGATTCTGGAGATGCTGGGAAAGATTTTCTCCTGGAAGAGGTCTGTGGGATGGGGGTACCAGCTCCTAGCAGGAGCACACACCCCGGATCCGTGCTCGGGGCCCGAGCTGGGCGCTGGGCATTGGGTGCAGTGCCCAGCCCAAACACAAACCTTGGTGCTGCCTTGGGAGAACCATGGAGGATTATCAGGTGACCACAAAATGTCACATTGCTCAGGGCCCTGTCTGCCACCCCAGCCTGGTTCCTGTCTAACCTGTGCACCTGGAAAAGGAGGCTCAGGGGGAATTTCTGGCTCTGCACAACTCCTGACAGGAGGGGGGGGAGGTCGGGCTCTGGGAACAGGGACAGGAGGAGAAGGAACAGCCCCAGGCTGGGCCAGGGGAGCTCAGGTTGGACACCAGGAGGAATTTCCCCATGGAAAGGCTGGTGAGGCACTGGGAGTGCCCAGGGAGGCTTGGAGTGTCCATCCCCAGAGGTGTCCAAGGCACTCCTGGAGGTGACACTCAGAGCTCTGGGCTGGGGACAAGGTGGGCACCAGGCACAGCTTGGATGGGATGATCTTGGAGGGCTTTTCCAACCTTACTCATTTCCTGATTCTGTGATTAAAATGATGAGGAGAAGGCAGAAATCCTGGGAAAATGTCAGTGGGAATGAGCGACCGGCGGTCAGGGCTGACTTCAGAGCCTCACCTGGCCCAGGGTGTAGAATCTCTGCAAAGGTGGAGGATGCTCCAGCCTCTCTGGGCCCCAGTTCCATGCTCAGCCACCCCCCCATGCAGCTGCTGAGGAAAAATGACCTTTTGGATTAAATGCTGAGCACAGGCACTTCTCTCATTCCTGCCGCAAACGCTGCGTGACCTGGGGAAGGGTCTCGGTTTTCCTGCGCCTCTCTGGTGCATCTGCAAGCCTGCTAATGACCCTTCATTCCTTTTTTTCTTTTTTTTTTTTTGTACTGTCCATTAAGCTGCAGGCTTGGGAATTGTCTGGTAATGTGTTTAGACAGTGGCCAGGACTTCAGCAGCGATCCTCAGGTACAGACTGATGCGAAGTGACAGCAACAAAGACAAAAAGTTGTTCAAATATTTCGGAGATGAGCTGAAAAATGTCCTGAGTTGTTCAGTGTCAAATACTTTAACTGCCTGCTCTAAACAGATTAAGCTGGTCCTGCTGCAGACATCGAAATATTTTCCTTTCGTATTTATTTATTTTTTTAGAAGATGGCAGGTTTACGAAGGTTCATCTCATCAGTGGTTGTTAGGAGTGGTAATCCTCCTTTCTCCCCTTTTCTAAGGAAAATTGGAAGCTGGTGTGAAGGCAAGAAGGGAGAAAAGATGCAGCCAGCCTCAGGTTATTGGGAATACAATGGTATGGAAGTGGTTTTCCTTTATATAGGGAACTGCTAATTGGGTGTTAGGGGCTGCTAACTTTATAGTCTTGTAAAACCCGCACCGACTGGGGCTGACACTTGTGTAAAGCCTCCGGGGGAAAAGCCAACTTTCCCCCCATCACTCCAAGGAAAAAGTTAGGAAACCAAGGGGAACAGCAGTTGTGGAGCTGTTTGTGCTTCAGGAATTCACAGTTCTGTCATTTAAAAGCAAGATTTCGGACATCCTGGTGGAGTTTGCAAACCAATTGTCGACGTTCTTCGTGAAAACAGCAAGAATAAATTTTAAAATGGCCTGAACTCCTTTTGCACGTGGCCAGGCTGAACTCAATTTCCCACTGCTGTGGTTTTCAGAGAGCCAGCAAGTGGAAATACAGCTCCTGTGAGTTGGTGCCAGCAGAACCCAGGCAGGGGAGCAGCCCAAAATGTGTACCTTGGACACAAAAATGGGTAAATAGAGTTTTATCGGTATTTTCTCCATACAGAGGTGAAAAGAGTGTGTTGTTTTAAACACAGACCACTCAGTTTGTACCTCTTTTCTTGCCTAAATAACAGGAATGACAGTGAACAGACCTTGAGGATTTTTAGAAATCAAATCTTACTGAGGAGGAAAAAAAAAAAAAAGGCATAATTTCCTTAACTTTTAAGATGTGTTGAGAGTGTATAAATCTGAATATTGGGCCTTGAGGGACTGCAGTGCTGGCCTTGTGCAGGTGCACGCAGTAGTAAAGGCAATAAAACACCCAAAGTGCTCAGTGCTCTTGATGTATTCAGATCGATTACTGAATTCTCCTGTATGGAAAGTGCTCCAGCAGAGATGTCCCCCCTCCTTGGAAAGGATGGAGTGGCACACGGAGCTCCTGAAGGCTGCGTGCACAGCGGAGGCATGAACCAGCTCTGGGTTTGTTTTTTTCTGAGATGGACGGCGGGAGTGTCAGTTTTGGGAATCCAATCTTACTGTTGGGGGGTGTGGAGTGCTTCCCTGCCACTCTTCTGCCTGGGACACTGTGCAAGGGCCGTGGGTGGCTTGGGATGGTGATTTATGGCCTTGAGCTGCCACAGCCAAGTGTCTGCACTCAGAAAGAGAGAAAAATGCCGGCAGAAAGTGGGTGAGAGGCGACGAGTGTCCTCCAGGTGACAAATATCTGCGTGTCCCTTTGCATTTGACAAACTGGGAACAACCAAATGATGGTAGGAAAAACCCCATTTTGTACGTTTAGGTGAAATCCCCAAAGCTGTGAGGCTTCTGGGCACTGCAAATCCTGGATTCTGGGTCAGGGATAACCCCCCACTCCAGAGCTGTGGGGAAATGATGACGTTCTGTTTAATATCACAGCACCAGCAGATATTGTATTTATCAGGGTGAGTCCTTCCAGCTCCTCTCGTCTGTCTGGCACAGCAGCTGGCCAGATGTGCGGAGCAGGAGAGCCAGGGCCAGCCTGGGCACCAAGACATGACAGTGACATCCTCGCTCCCAGCAAAATTCCCTCTGGCAGGGGGAAAGAGGGGTGAGGCTTCTTAGCCAAGCCAGAGGTGAAAAAGTGCTTTTCCTCTGATTGTCCATTTCCCACAAGATTCAGATGGGACGGAGAGTTCGGCCCTGCGTGACTTGAACGGACAGAGCCGGTGTGCCAGAGCAGGGAGCAGAGCCAGGGCCGCCAGTGCAGAGCTCCCGGAGCCTCCCCGGCTCCCAAACCCCACCGGAGCCTCCCCGGCTCCCAAACCCCACTGGAGCCTCCCCAACTCCCAAACCCCACCGGAGCCTCCCCGGCTCCCAAACCCCACCGGAGCCCGGGGAAGGCGTGCAGGGAGCGAGAACCTTCCCGTCAGCTCCACAGGCTTCCCCGTGGCTCTCCCCTCCCTGGGAGCTCCTCCAGCAGTGGCACTCCCTGGCTGCGTGCCAGGGCTCTGGCAGGAAGGAGGGGTAAATCCCGGCCTTATTCTTAGTCAGGGAAGGAAATGAGTGATTAAGTGTACATGGGACTGCAGTGTCCAGCTCATTATCAGTGCTGGCATTCCAGCTATGCGCAGCACGTGGATCGGGGAGAGGGAAAGTATTTCCTGATGGCTGCTTCTGCCTTTCTTCTTGCCTGATGCAGAGATAAGGGCCTGCCCTGATGGATCTGTGGTGGGAGATACTGAGATTGATTAGGTCTATTACTGAGGGAATAGGTCAGATCCCTGCAGTACAAAGCTCGGCTTCAACTCTGATAGCTCTCAGGCTGCGCTTTTATGTTTGTCCTCCCCTCAAAAAGAGCTTTTACATCGACGAGGAGATGTTGAACTCCTTGAGAAAAATCTCTTCAGAGAATTCAGAATCAAGACAGAGAAAATAAAACAGCGCCGATGCTTATCTACAAATCTTCGTGGCTTTTGTAGTGGCATTTAGCCTGAATGTCAGCTAAACCACCAAGGTGATGAGCATCTCACACCCCGCTTAATGCTGGAGTGACATCTTCCCTCGCTATTTTTATTTACTTCAAACATTAAACAGAGTTTGAATTATTTAAATATATCCTCAGTGGTTGCTTAAAGGCTGTTTAAAGGTTGTTTAAAGGCTGTTTCTTAGAGAGCTGCTCACTTTTAAAACTGATTTCAGTGAGGTTTGTGCCACATGCTGGCAGAACTCTCAGCTCCAAGCACAGCTTTGAAGAATGCAGTGCAAAACCCCTTCCAGCCCTGTCCGCGTGCCTGGCCTTGCTGTTATAGGTGTTTTATATCTATATATACACGTTTTCTAATCCAGAATCAGCATGAATCAAGTGTTTTGTGGTACCTCAGGACACAGCCTGTGCTGCCAACAGGAACAGCTGTCCCTGCTGCAACTCTGTGGCTTCATCTTCTAAAACTTGAAACCACTGTCAGGATGGGCAGGAAGGTTTACTTGGATTTTTTAATGGATAACTTTAAACAACTCCTCAGCAAGCCCTACGTGTAGTAGGGAGGGAGGCGGTGAGGAATCAGGAACTCAGGGATCCCATTGCTCTCGCATCTGTCCACATAAGATTTTGATGGAGAGGGTCCAAGGAAGTAGCAACAAGGCTTGGAACCCACAGCTTCAAAATGGGAAATGTCCTCTGCTGACCAGCATGGCTGGAAACGAGCAGAATGACTTTCCCACTGAGAATAATAATTCACTGCTGTGATCTTAAATAATCTTGTGGAGTATGAGGGAGCGGCCTGTGCTGCCCCTGAGACGTGCCAGGTGGTCTGGGACATTTCTGTGGCAATGGGGTTTGGCATTTCTGTGGCATTTCTGTTTGCAATGGGGGCACAGACACTGCGGCGCTTTGGAGCAGTTCCGTCCCTGTGAGCCCCGGCGCTGGAGCTCCCTCTGGAATACCTGTTCTGGCAGCCCTGGGAATGCCTTCTGAGCTCCCTTTGGCATCCTTTGGTCTTTTGTGGTTTTGTTTGCTTTGCGTCTCCCCGCGCCTGTTTGTTTCCCAGAGATGTGGAGTTGTTTATCTGGATCATCAGGGAATATCCAATCTGTTGACATGTAAATACAGCAGCTGTTGTTTGTAGAGCTTTTGTGGTCGCTGATCTACAAATTATTCCCAAGTTGTTATCTTTGCTATTGTATCGCACTGCTCGCTATTGTGAAGTACATTTATGTGGTTTTAATGTATCCTGGATATTAACAAAAAGCGTGAGGGAATTGTAGCCAAATGATTCCTGGGATAGTGGAAGGAGGTGATCTTTAAAGTCCCTTCCAACCCGAAACATTCTGGGATTCTGTGATGGAAATGTGCCCCAGCTGGTCACATCTCTGGTCTAATGCTATCAGAGCTCCCCTCACACAAGGGGCTACCTGGGAAAGTGATTTTTGGGAATATGTTCATCCTTCTGCTGGGCGGGGGTCGTTGGAGTGGAAGCGTTTGGGGAGCTGCACCCAAATCCTCAACCCCCAACTCGTGGAATCTTCCGGAGTGGTGGCTGTGGCTCTACCTGGCTTCTGCAGGGAGATGTTGGGAAAGGCGAGATCACTCTGGCAGAATTTATCTGACAAGAATAGTCACCTTTTGGTGTGCTGCAGCAATCTCTGAAAACACGGAAGTATTTGGAGCCCCGCAGTCGCAGCTGAGGTTGGACACGGCTTTTCGCCGCCGCAGAGCAAAGCCCCGAGTGCTGAATCGCACTGCCGGAGCCAAGTTTTGCAAGCAGCCTCTCAGTTTTTCCTATCCATCCATTATCTTTACCTCAGGGAGGTGACTCACGAGGTGATGTGGCTGCTGTGGATCAGCTCTGTGGGCCAGGCCGCAGCCCCGGTGTTTCCCGGCTGCCGATCCCGGCATGGCTTCGCGGAGCAGCGTTGAGCACCACGCTGTTGCAACATGTTAAATTGCTTTGAACACAACCAACCTCCCCGTCACGCTCGGGGCTGATCATTGCCATATTTGTAAAAGGAAAGCCGAAGACATTTTCTTGGCACGGTCCAGACCCCACCACACAACCCCGTAACGCGATCCGGGACTGGAGGAGCTTTAGGACTTGTAGGGAAATGAACCCTGAGAGCCTCAGCGCGGGGGTGCTGCTGCTGCAGGAGGCTGGAACCCTCCAGGATGTAAAGACTTTTAAAGCAGTCATTTCACTTTGTTGAATTAGGTTTAGGCAGTTCTACTTCTAAGACCCTCCAGGTCCATTCTGATTATTTCGAGTCCCATGTGACACCCTCCAGATAACAGAAGTGGCCGCAGTTTACTTTTGCTCTTAAACTCTGCATTTAAAGAGAGCCTGGAGGTGTGCGTTTGTTTTTATTAACACTTGGCATAGCCCAAAATGCACAGTTCTGATAAAGACAGGGTGGCTCTTAACTCCAGAGGTTTCTGCGTTTGTTTTCCATCTGTCCCTCGCAGATCCTGCAAAGGGAGAGCTCCAGCTGGCTCAGGAAGCTGTAAAAGAAAAGCTCTGAGCCAAATACACCTCCAATTATTGTACTCGAAAACCTCACATCTCACTTGTCAGCTAAGCATGGCGTTAGAATTAAAACACAAAAAATAGCGAAAGATAAATATTTCGACAATATCACTCCACTGAGGAGACTTTTCAAACCTCTGTGTTACTGAACACCATCACCACGTATTTATACTAAAATGTCCCGTGGATTTAAACAATGCCTTCAGTCATTTGCTGAGGAGCTTCTGGAATACCATTGTTCCCGGCCATGACTTTATTTTGTAGGTAACTCTCAAGTTTCAAAGCTATTAAATGTTATTATTCAGCCACCTCTCCTCTCCCCCTGCCATTCTCTCAGCAAGCCAGTGCCACTCAGCAGTCCCTCTTGATTAGACTCTGTTGAGAAACGAGCAGGTGAAAGAGCTTTTTGTGCTCTTGGCCACTGGGATTTGGGAAGCCAGGGATGAAGGTTTCTATTGCCTCAGTGGGTTTTTAACTCTCTGGATTCCTGGTTTAGGACAACGTGGGTTCAGCACGTCCTTTGTGTTTGCCTCTCCATGGAACGCTGTGATGGAGCCTCTCCTCTTCCTGGGAGTTCTGGAGGAATCCTTCTGACCACTTGAGCAGGAGAGTTTTGGATTCCAACCTTTTAATATTTTTTTTTCCCTTCCTGAAACACTTGACATTTTAACATCCTGTAGTTTGGCTGTGTTTTGGTCAGGTGCCAGACCTTGATTTGGGATTAGCTGGTAGGAGATCAGCACAGAAAAACCACCAAAATTTCCAAGCTAAATTCTGGAAGAGGGAAGGAAGGAAGGAAAAAGGAGATTATACTGCAGTCTTCCTGATGCCTTTAGACGTGCTCAAAAGTGAGACACGTGAACTATAAACAAACATGAGCTAATAGATTCCCATCGTGCTATCATGCTTTGGGGCGATACCGTGCTATAAATAAATGCGAGCTATAAATAAAGAGATATAAACAGTAAACAAACCCAAAGCAAGGGCTGGAGCCGTGCCAGGAGGGATTCAGGTTGGATATTGTGGAAGGTTCTTCCCCCAGAGGGTGCTGGCACTGCCCAGATCCCCAGGGAATGGGCATGGCCTGAGGCTGCCACAGCTCCAGGAGCTTTTGGACCCCACTCCAGGGTGGGATTTGGGGGTGTTTTGGGCAGGCCAGAGTTGGATTTGATGATCCTTGTGGATGCCTCCCAACTCGCGATATTCCTCAGGTCTGAATGTAAAATATCCTGAAATTTGCTGCAGAAAACACAGTTTTCTTCTTTTTTTTTTTCCTTAAAATCACCTTTTAAAACTTCCCAAATCTGTCTGGAAGCTCTGAGAAACTCCTTTGCATGAAAGGAATGAATAAAATAAACCCCCCAAATCAGCACCTGTCCCTCAGCCTCAAGGCCACGCAATCTCCCAGCACTCCAAGGACTTGGAGAGCGGGAAGGGATGCACAGGACGCGTGACCTCGAAGTGTATTTTTAATTATTACGATTCAGCCTTTGCTAATGGTTACCACACGGTGTCATTTCAGATGCCACATTCTCCCCTCCAGGCTCAGCCCTGTGGGAAGCGCTGATTCCCTTGAAGCGGGCGGTGTTGGATAGGAAAGGGGAAAACCAAGGGAAGAGAGGAGCTGTTTTAACAGAGTCCAAGGCAGTGCTGGGTGAAACTGAGCAATGGAAAACACAGAGCAAGCGGCAGGAGTGAAAAATCCTCATTGCAGGATTTGCTGGCCTCGAGGATGAGCTGTAAAAATAGGTGGTGGGAACTCTGTGCTCGGTTTAGCGGCAGCACCATGAAATAAACTTTTCAGAGTGCAGGAGGGAATAATTTTGCGTGGGGAAGAGGCAGGAGTAGATGGAAATGTTGCCGGTTTCCCAAGAGAAGAGGGGAAAGTGAGACGCTCAGGCTGGTTCCTTGAAGTTTCAACATGATTTCACTCCATGCTTGTTGCCGGGTTAACCAGCAACTGTTGATTAAACAAACCGAGAAGCATTCTTCTGGCCAGGTCTGACGATGTCACCATTTGGGGGCTTTTAATAAGGTGTTAAATGAGATTCTGACATCTCTGGATGTGCAGATGGGCTGATGTGAGCCTCAGAGACCCCGAGGGTCTGACCTGAGTCACTGAGACTGTCAGGACAGCAAGCTCATGCATTTTGGAAGCTTTTTGACTATTTAAAAAGCACTCAGCCCAAATAGTTAATCTGTCTCTCTCTCTTCCCCCTCCCCAAGATTCAAACAGAAGGGAGTCAAGGAAAAATTTATCAGAGCCCAGCATGCCCATTCCTTTTTCTAATGTTAGCTAGGAGTGGTGGATTCAGTTAAAATCCAGGGGTAAGATGGAGAGGGATTTAACCTCTTACTCCCCAGCGCTGAAGAACCAGCACAATGCCAGTGCCAGGCGCAGCTGATTTGTTGGTTTGAGGCTCAAAACCCCACGCTGTCACCTGAAGGTGGAGTGGCTTCAGCCAGCAGAACCATTCGAAAGCAAATGAGCCCTTCAGGCAGCAAAAACCAACCTTCAAAGACATGGGAGTCAAACTGTGGAGCGTCCAAACCCATGTGGAGTGGGGGCTGCAGAGCCCCTGACCTGCAGATCAAAGGCTGGTTTGAAGCCTTGCTCCAAGCCCCGGTGGGACATCAAAAGTCAGCTCCTCCAAGGGCAGCACTCGGGGAACGTGACACGGGCTCCTTCCCTCCCCCTCTGAACAGCGTGTCCATTGTAGGGAAATGAAACCAGCATCCATCTTCGCCAGGCTTTGATCCCACTGTTTGATCATCACATCTCTCCTATCATTTCCAGCCACAGATGACACCCAGAGGGACATTTTCCAGCATTCCTCTCTTTGCTCTTAGCGAGAACGAGCGTTTAAGCTTCTATTGCCTGTAAAAATCCATAAATATAGCGAGGGAAGAGCTGTCACGTGGAGGTTTGTGCTCCTCCTGATCTGCACAGACAACACTGGAATTAACGGGGTTTGGAGGAGCGAAAAAATGCCCCAAGCCCCTCCTGCTGTGCTCCTGCTCTCCTGTCTCCAGGAAATCCTTGGCACCAGCAGGTATTGATGATAAGGACACCTGGATGGCCTCCTTTGGAGCCAGCATCCCTCAGCCCTTGCTGGATTTCAGCTGGAGCCGGGGAATCACCAGAGCACCCTGCTCTTCCCTGCTGGCCAGGTTTAGCTCTTCCCTCCCCCAGGAATTGCCCAGCATGAGCAAAGTCAAACAGAGCCTGGTGTGAGCCACGAGCTGGCTCTCCTAGGGATTTATGGCATCCACTGCAGCCTCCAGTGGAAAGCCCTTTTCACATCTGGAGCATTTAAAAAGCACTTTTTGCCTCTGTGGAGACTCTGGGGTGGTTGTCAGGGCTGAGCTCACAGTTCTGATACAGCACATGGAGGATTTCTCTCCTTTACCCACCCATTTATATCAGAGGGCAGGAATTTCATCAGAAAGCCCTTCTGCTCCTTGTAGGGTACTGAGCCAACCCAGAAGGGTTCAATAGGGCTGGGATGCTGCAGTAGGGCAAAAATTCATTGTTCAGCCTCGCTTTGCCCAGCTCCATCCTCTCAGCTGCATCCAAGTCCTCTCCTCTCCTCTCCTCTCCNTCCCCCTCTCCCATTTCCTGGCCTGAGGAGGGGAGGCTCTCCCTTTGCCAGCTCAGCCTTCATCATCTCCTCATTAAATTCCCAAACAAATGGCTCTGTGTGTTCCCGTCCCTCTCTCCTCATGCGTGGAAGGAGCTGCCCGTGGATATCTGTGCAGCTATTCCAGAATTCCTCCTTCCAGCCCTGCCATGATCCCCACAGAACCAGCCTTGTTATCAGTGGGAAAGATACAAAAAATATTTTAAAAATCCACCCAGGAGTATGAACATCCAGCAAGACAAGTGGCATTTAATCCCGACTTCCCAAAACCCAAATCAAAACTTCTTGTGGATGCAGAAGGGGGGAATTGTTATCAGTTTTGATTTGTCCTTCTTGCTGACCTGACTCCCTCAGCACCATATCCATGCTCCCTAAAATCCAGCATTTCGGAGCAGCCAGAGGAAGCAGCTGCAGGATAATTTTCACAATCCAGGGGAGCAAGTTCAAATAGTCCCAATATTTATCAGTCAGTGTCAGGATAAATTTATTGGCGAGCTGAACTTAAATTATGATAGATCCATTCTATACCTGTTGTTTCTCTTCCTGTACTGTGTGCTTTTTCTTTCCTGGAGGTATTAAATAGCTACATAAATCCTGGTAATCCTTCATTCATGGGATTTAAGGGAAAAAAAAAAACATCCAGGAAGAAGGCTGTCAGGAGAATGGACAGTTATTTCCAGAGCTTGTGCTGCCAAAAAGTTCATTGTTGGAGTGTTAGAACTGCTTCTGTCACAAAAAGGAATTAGCTCAAGGAGGTGGTTTCTTGTAAGAACTTTTGCTAAACCATTTGACCACTTGATTCAGTCCCAGAGCAATTTTTATCATTTTTTTTTTAGATGGAAAAATAAGCACCCTCCTTACTTCAGGAGAATGTTCTCCCATAAATATGAATTATTGTGCTGCTGGTGTGGGCAGCCTGGAAATCTCTTTTAGGGTGGGGATGAATTGCCTCACCAATTTTAGTGATGGTTGGCTATGAAGAAAATGGTGCTGCTCCTTTTTCTGCAAGTGTTGCACGTGGCTGGGGTTAATGCTGGGGCTCTGTGCAAATGTGGGAAGAACCCGGATAGAATAATGAAAGAAATAAGGAAGAATAATGGAAGATTTAAGGAAGAATAATGAGCAGTCGGTGGGAAAGTGGAATTCCTGAGGATCAATGTGGCAATTAAACAAATCTGGGTAGTTACAGAAAGCACCTCATGAGTTATTTGGTTTAGGTTGGAAGGGATCTGAAGCCCATCCAGAGACACCTTCCACTGTCCCCTGTCCAGCCCAGCCTGGGGCAATTCCAGGGGCAGCCCCAATTTCTCTGGGAATTCCATCCCAGCCCCTCTCCACCTTCGCAGGGAACAGTTCCTTCCCTTTTAACTCTCATATTCTCATATTGCAGCCCAAACCAAGCTTCATTCAAAATGTGATTTTTAGTTTAATCTGAATTATTTTTACTTTTACAAGTTTGGGTTTTTTTTTNCCCTGTCCAGCCCAGCCTGGGGCAATTCCAGGGGCAGCCCCAATTTCTCTGGGAATTCCATCCCAGCCCCTCTCCACCTTCACAGGGAACAGTTCCTTCCCTTTTAACTCTCATATTCTCATATTGCAGCCCAAACCAAGCTTCATTCAAAATGTGATTTTTAGTTTAATCTGAATTATTTTTACTTTTACAAGTTTGGGTTTTTTTTTCCCTCAGGTTTGTATCCCAAAGTTCAGGGATTTAATAACAAGTCCTTTATTTCTGTAATTATTCTTAAAGATTTGAGCCTGGTATTTAATTTTTTTTTTTAAAGTCTCAGTACCTGGAATGCCTGACCTATTATCTAAAGCTAGAGCTGAGCTGTCCTTTTCCCTGTCTGCAACAATCTCAGATCAAATACATGCTATAAATAAAATTATAAGCTCAAAGCACTATAAAGTATAAAATAATTCTTCTCATCTCCATCCTCTGCTCGGCATATTTAAGGATAAGATTTATTATTACCCAGCTTTTTCTGTGAATATATCTTCATTTCCTAGAATGCTTGTTGGGTGTAATTCTTTAAAGCTCACGTATGAAATGTGAAGGAAACCATGAATATAATCCCAAAACATTTAGCGACTCCTGATCCAAAGCCAATCCATGGAAAAGCTCTGATGCCTTCAATAGATTTTGGATCTTGGCCCACGGTTCTGGCTTCCCACCTTGTTCCCAGCTGCTGAAGCGCCTTAAAAGAGGCTAAAAATACATCCAATAGTTCTGGAACATTAATTTTTGTATGTAAGAAATGGCTTTAGTTGCCCTGTTGGGCTGTGGGTGGTCCGTGGCTGTATCTGCTGGTCCCATGGGCTGTGCTGAGGGAAACTGGGAGCCTCTGGAGTGGACACTTGGCCAGCAGAGTCTGGAGACAGGAACTGGAGAAGAAAAACGAGCAGCGAGTCTTGTGCTGCTCTGGGTGTCCAAGGGATGCTGTGGAGAAGAAACAAAAAAGTGTTTTAATCGAAAAAAAGGGCATTTTTGTTCTGTAGGAGACAATGCACCTTCGGGAGGAAGGAATGCGGGGAAGGTGTGATGGATTGGAACACATTTGGGTGCGGGATGTCCCTGAGCTCTCTCATCCCCCACCTTTCCTCCGGGGTTATTTCTCTTTCTGAGTGATGAGATGGGGAGAGACACACAGACTTTATTTCTCCCTGCCCGAGCAAAAGGTGTCACGGAGGCACCGGTTTGACAGATATGGATTTCAGTTTCAAGGGATCTGTTTAAACTGCTGCCCTGAGGAGCTGTGGCTGCCCCTGGACCCTGGCAGTGCCCAAGGCCAGGTTGGACACTGGGGCTTGGAGCACCCTGGGGCAGTGGGAGGTGTCCCTGCCATGGCAGGGGTGGCACTGGGTGGGCTTTAAGGTCAAATCAGTCTGCATTCTCTAATTCTGTGAAATGAGTAGAGAATTCTCTGAATTCAGCAGAACTTAGGTAAGAACTTCAAATTCTCTCCTGGTTTTGGGAAAGGTGCTCTTGGAGGGCTCAGCTCAGGAGGACTAAAGGGTGGGCACTGCTTTGTAAATCCATCATTTTGCCCGACCACTGCTCCCTCCATTCCCCTTCCTGTGGTTTATCCACCCTGGGTTCTTTTCAGCAGGGATGAATCCCATTCTCTCTCAGCGTGCTCTCTCAGGCAGGCAGTTCTGGTGGCAGCAGCACCAGGGATATTTTCTGGAGCCTTGTCTCAGGAAATGCTTGACAAAAGGCAGCTGTAGCAGTTCCCTGCTCACAGCATTTCTGAATCATTTCAGAAACATGTATCAGAACAAAACCCAAGGATTTGGGATAACTCGGAGCTTTGGGGAAAGCTAGATTCTGCTCTGAACTTGAGCACTGGTGCTTTAGTCTCTGGAATAAAAGCCGTGCCCGTGAGCATCTGTGAACTCTGCACAAGTTCAAAAACCAGAACCAGACCCACACTTTGTGGCTTCAGCCCATCTTTCATTCATTAATTTCTAAAGTATTTTATGGCCTTGGTTATCTGGCTGCTTCCTGATGCCTTTAACAGCTTCCTCAGAGCAAGTGAAGGTAATAAATTTACAATCCCCATTCTTAGGGAAGTCTTAGGCAGAGTCACTTTCTTTAAAATAAAATAAAAAAAAGGAAGTGGGGGAGTTCATCGTTTGATCTCTGGATGGGTGGCAGCTGGTAGGGAAACAATGCAAATAATGACTGTGACTGATGAAACAGAGAAGAAGGGAATCTGATAACTGGGCATGCAGGGAAATGTATGGAGTGGAAGATGCTGGATCAATCACTGGAGCTGGGCTTAGGAAGGCTATTCCCAGCAGCGTTCCCAGCTCGGGGCCCTGGTGGCAGCACAACCTGTTAATCATCACACCATCAGCCCGGCCGGAGCGCAGCTCCATAACTCAGCCTTTTGTGTTGCCGTGGATGCTATCGAAGCATTCCTGGAACAGTCATTTCCTTCTCGACCTCCATGGAAACGGCCATAAAACAATTCTGAAAACGTCAGGAGAAACTGCATCTAATGGCGCAGCTCTGGCCAAAGAAAACATAGTTCAGTTTTGAAGCGTTCCCACCAAAACACTGAAATCTTAAAGCTACTAATAGGCTGTGCATCGGTGCCTGAGCACTTCAGCGTGACATTTAATAAAATGTAATTCATATCCCAGCCCTGCTGAAGTCACAGCAGTCACCAGGGGACACTGGAAACTTTCCAGAAGAGATCACACAAAGAGGGAAGGGCACGAGGCGGAGGCGGAGAGGGAGCAGCCGGCTCGAGTGTGCCACCAACACCGCGGCAGGAAGGGTGGCAAAGGCTTCAAACCATCCCACGCTCTGTAAATGCCCTGGGAAAGAGCACTTGGTGCTGTTGGTAAATGTGTCACACAGCACATTTCCCAGCAAGGAAAATGTGACATCCCACAGCGAGTCCGTGTGGGCAACAGCAGGGCCTGTCCATGCGTTTCATTCCTAAAATTTGGAGTTTTTTCTGATGCTGCTTCTTGGCAGCAGGGGAAAGGAGAGGATTCTTCTTGATTGAAGTTGCCTCTTGAAAAGCAGGTCTCTGGTGGGACAGTCCAAGGCTCCAGGTGAACAGGAGGAGCTTGTACTTATGTTTTGGCACAGGACAATTCTGTGTCGTGGAGTGTCCAGTTCCCAACTCCCCATGAGGGGCCATGGGGAAGGGCTTGGCAGCCACTGGGACTGCTCCATGTACCACAGAATCCCAGTGAGAGTCAGATAATGGAATCCTGGAACAGTTTGGGTTGGAAGGGACCTTAAACATCATCCCATCCCACCCCTGCCATGGCAGGGACGCCTCCCACTGTCCCAGGCTGCTCCAAATCCTGTCCAGCCTGGCCTGGGGCACTGCCAGAGATGGAATGACTTCCCTGAGGCACAGACAATCTTGCAGAGAACCTTCCCAAAGCCTTTTTTCCATCACCAAAGTCCCTTTTGATGCTTTTTCTCCCTAAAAGCAAACTCTGAGGGACACTTGGATCAATAAAACGCATTTCGCTATGGAAGGAGCAACTTGGAATGGTTTAAGCACATCCATCCGTCCTTGTAACTCTTTTCAAATACTCTGGAGGGTCAAAGGTTGAAGCCAGTCCTTTGAAGAATCCCATATTGCTGAACTTTTCAGGGAATCTTAGCAGGAATGTTAATTAACTGGAGTCGCACATGGAACACGCTTCACGTGTTGGGCACGCAGTAAAACTTTAACAAAACCCCTCAAACCCATTTTTCCTGAACGTATCCCAGGGCCCAGTCTAGCAGAGATTTTAAGGAACTTTAGTAAAATTAAGTTTAGTTGAGTTGAGACTTAAGTTTGTGCTTAAATACTCAGCTGTAATAGGGCCCATATCAAAAAGGGACTGGAACTAAAAACCCATCCTGAAATGCCAAGGATTCCAGATGATCCCAAGATCCTGAGCTCGAAGGGAAGAATTATCGTGAATCCCTGTCCATATTTTTCTGTTTTATGAGCATCTCACAGTGTATACGTTGGGTTAACAGATGAAGTTCGTTGAAAATCCGTGGATCTTCTCTGCTGTGACACACACAGCCCGGGCCTCTGTTCCAAAGTGCTTCATATTTATAAATATGAGTTATTTCTAGGTTCTTATTTATATATATATAAAAAAATTGATTATAGGAGAACTTCAGACAGTTTGTCCCAGAAGTTCCTGTTTAAATTCCTTTTCCTTTAACAACACAAATACTGCTTTTTTTTTTTTCTTTCTTTTTATTTTTCTTTTTTTCTGAGAAAGAAATCATGAATAACTGAAGGTTTTCACCATGTAATTAATACATCACCACCTTGCAAAGGCTCAAACTTTCCTCAAGGTGCATCAGCAAAAAGCAGACAAAACATCCTGGAGTTATTTTTCCAGAGGATGGTCGGAGTTGGCGTTGCAGTAAATCCCAAATGCCAGTGCAACCGTGCTTATCCTCCTTTTCAAGTGAAGCCAGCTCGGAAACTTGGAAGCCCTTTAGGTGGACAGCCCTTGTTCCAGCTGCTCCCTTTCCAAATTTTGAAGGGAGGGATTATCAGAATGTGGGCAGCGAATTAATGGAATGATGGCACCAGCAAAAACCGCGTTTTCAGCTGGAAACAACCGGGGAAAACTGAAGGGGAGCGGCCACGTCCAGTGAGATGTTTCCCTCGGGAAAGCCTTGGTGGGCAAAGATTCCCACTCAGTTCCAGAGCTTTTGGTTGCAAATGCTGCTGGTGAGGCGTTGGAAAATTGGGATTTCCTCCCGGAGGCCAAAGCAGGAGCCCCGTCCAGGAGCACAGAGCAGAAACCTTTCTTGGACTAAAAAGAGGCTCAAAAAATCAAACCACAGCTCTTCAAGTGGGAGAGGCTTCATCTGGGGCCCCTCGTGATACTGCTTTGGTTCATCCTGAGTAATTCCCCACAGGCCCTCTGGGATTTATTCCACAAATTCTGCAATTCCTTTATTTTCCCGCTCCTACCCCTTCATCAAGATCTGCAAATTCACAGGCTCATCAATTTTCCAATATGATCCCATCAGTTCTGTTTCTGCCACCCCAGCAAACAATCAGCGAAGTCCTTGGAATCGCACCACGCTCAAATTTATAATTAGAAATATTTTAATTGCTGTCTCTCATGGAGAGGAAGATAACTTATCTCTCCTAAAAATAAACAAATCCAAATGGAAAGAATTCATTCATAATTAAATCATTCTCTCCAGAAAACCTACAAGCAAGATGGATGATACAGGGGAGAGATAAGAGGATTTGAAATATAACTTTAAAATTGTCTTAAGGGGGAAAGTTTATGCTCGCAGAAGTTAAATGATACCCAGATCAGTTACAGATAATTAATTCAGCTCAAATTAAACAAAGGTATTAGCAAAATAAAGCCAAAAAATTAAAATGATAGGCAGCTTCTTTAGTGTGATTCAAAGAGGAGAAAGGTTTAAGAAAGGAGAAATTAAATATTTAAGAAATTCAGATGCTTTAAAGTGGAGTTTAAATATTGCCTGAATAGGTTCACATAGAATTTTTTAATCCTTTCCACACATTTTGGAACAAGGTATGAAACCGTGTATTAAAATAAAAATACTCCAGGTTGGAAAGTTGAAGGCAATCTGGAGCACCCAGGAACTGAAGGAACCTGGGACAAATGCAGGAATCCACACGAAAATCCAGCCACAGAAAAACCGGGATATGGGAGCTGCTTCTAATGAAGAGGCCACGCTGCCTTTCATCTCCACCTCAGAACTCGCCCGAGTGGGGATGAAATTGCCTTCAGTGCTCTGTCCTCTCCTCTCTCAGCACAACGGGATTTCCATCAATAATCTTTGGGATGGCCCCTCCAGTTCCTGAAAATGCCAAGGGCAGCCCAAGGAGAGGCTCCTCCGTGTCACCTCACGGACTCATCAAGAGCAGCAGGGGGAAATTTTTGCTGTTTGGATAATCCTCCAGCCCTGGCACAATACAATTATTGAATTTTTTTTTTTCTTCCCCTTTTCTCTGGGGCTTTCTTAAATATTGACATTAATCTGCTCAGTTGGAAGCAACCCAAGCTTCTGTATTTCTTATCCTCCCCATCGTCTGCACTTCAGATCTGTTTACCAAAAGGCCTGGATTGCATTCCCATAAATCCTGGGATTCGGCTTTGCTGTGATATTAATTTATTGGTGCATTTTCAACATCAATTACTCTCTATCTCAACAGACATAATTCTCTCTTCAAAGCACAGAGAAAACTCTGCAGCTCTTGGCTTTCCTCGTGCCCTCCCCTCCCTCTGCTCCGGCTTGGAGGCACCGGGAATGGGGATCTGAACAGCAGCAAAGACATCGACCAGAAGGGTCCCTGCTCCAGGGGGATTTTGAGTTTCCTGATGTTTTGCTGGAATGCTGGTGCAGAAGATGACAGCAAAGCCACGTTTGTGTTCGTAGGAAGGAGCTTGGAATGGTGCTGGAAGCTCAGACATCTGAATAGGAGAGCAGGAGAGGGCAAAGGCTTTCAAAATGCCAAGATTTTAAACCAGCTTGAAGATTTTTAAGTTGAAGGGAGACCATCAACTCTGTATTTTTTTAAACCTGCACAGCAGGAATAAATACCTACAGATGTGCACATCTGCATTCCAACCCAGAGCTTCCCACTCCACCAGGCTTTGCCCTTTAGGGGGAAACCATTCCAAGCCTCCACTTCCTCAAATGAAAAATGGCAGAAGACAATTCTTTGCAAAAGATCTTCATCCCAGATCTATTCCCCGTGTCCTAACATTGCAGGGAAAAGTCATGGGAGGGGGAAAACTGCTTTAGTGAAAAAGGGTTAAGTGCCTTCATTTTCTTCCTTCCGTTGGAATGTAACTGGGGCCTTGGCAATGAAAACTTCTCTCTCAGTGACCTGGTTCAGGCTGGAAGTGCTGCTGCGGTTTAAGAAACGCCTGTCAGCCCGTCCCTGATGCAGAGGGGGAAAATGAGAAGCACATGGGGCTTTGATCCCAAATCTGACACAGTTTTCCCCCCATCCCCTGCCCTTGGAGGTGCTCAGGGTCAGAGCCTTGCAGCCTGTGCTTTCCCGCCTGCTGGAAAAGCAGGAGCATTTCCCTGCTGCTCTTGGCCAGAATTAATGATCACTGAAGAAGAATTATAATTATTGCCCCTTCTTTTTTCACTCAACAGCTCAGAAGTTTTCAGTTCTTGGTAGTGCAATGAGAAAGTCCCAATTTTCCAATTTTTTTCCTACAAGCTCAAATCCCTTCCTCACACGGGGAGTGAGGTCTGCAAGTACTGGGAGGGGATTCCAGAGGCAGAAAACCCCTAAAATTTTTCTCACTTTTTTTTCCCCCCAGTTGCCCAATCAGCCCAACCAGAGCTGGATCCTATGAAAGGATGGAAAATTCTTATTTTCAGCCCACTACCCCTTTGAGATTTATTCCTGTGCAGCTGCCACAGGAATTCCAGCCTCCTTTTTAGTCTATTTTTCCCTAATTTCCCTCCTATTCCTATATATATTTTTTCTCCCTAGTTCTGTATATTCTATTTATATATCTATTTCTCTATCATTCATTTAAATTCCCCTCTTTTGTCCAATAGTTATTCTTCAGTAGGTTATTAATTCCAGTGGAAAGGGAGTGATTTTTCTGCAGTCCCTTTCCATTGGGATACCTTTCCATCTTGCCCCACTAAACTGCAGCACAGATGTTAAGCACATTTCACTGTGCAGTCAGCGTGTGCATATTTTTAACATAACTTGTCTTGAAAATATTTATTCAAGCCAAGACAACAGAAAATTAGAGTAATTTGATTGCTCAGGCTTAAGGAATAGATTACTACTGTTCCAGATGTAAGGAACAACAGACTACTTGCTCTCTCCAGGCTGAAAAAAAACCCCCTTTGGCTCCTGATTCCAACCATATTTGCTATTATGTTCCCAGTAAATCTTTTAAAAATTGAACACTTTTAAAGATTCTTCACTTCCAACTTCTGCCAGCCGGCGTTAGGAGAATTCCAGCCCCAAATCAGCTCGTTAGGAAGGGGTTCAAAACGGGCCCTGCTCCAAGGGGGCAATTACCAAGTGGGGTTATAAATCATCTTTGCTGGGGAATCAGGGTGCCAGATATCTCTGGAGCTCACTTGGGGCTTGGACCGTGCAGGGTTTTCAGCAGTCGGGGCTGATTTCAATCCAGAATGAGGCGTTTGGCACAAAAGTTGCATAATCTGGTTTGCAGGTTGGTTTCTTCCTCTTCTCATCTTCAACCAAATTTTTTTTTAAAATTTTTTTTGTTTTTAGATCTGCGGTTATCACTCCAATTTTGGACTTGATTTAATTGGGGTTTTCCCCTCTTTTTCTGTGACTTCACCATTTAATGCTGATTCTTTGTGCCACTCTGTGCCCCGTTTCTGAACATGTACAAACGTGCAATAGGAAAGCAAGATGGAAACACTGATTTGCCTTCCCAGGATTTAAAATACGTATTCCCAACACTCGTGTTAATAAGTGGTTGTACTGCCAGATATCAGAAGATCGTGGGGCTGTGGAAGGACATTTTAGGGTGAGCTTCTCTTCATGTGAGAGCTGCTGCCACAAAATCAGAGTCGCAACTCCTCAACACAGAGGATGGGCAGATATTTTGCTAAAATTGCCATTTTGCTGTGGCTCTCATCTCCATTACCCCCTAAATACCACTTTCCTTTATTCCTGGGCGTACTTGCCGTTTTTATCACTCTCAAAGACAGAGAGTGATTAATGATTAATAAAGAGACAATTAAGGTGGAAGGTCATGGATCCTTAACATGTTAAAGGATCATTCTCAGGATATCTCTGGTGCTCCCTCCAAACTCTGTGCTGATCCCTTCTCCATAGTTGATTTGGAAGATTATTTTTCAAGGATTAGCTTTCCCTCCCTCTCTTTTTCTTTTTTTCCCCTCCTGACCTTTTTCAACAAAAAAAAAATGTCTGTGTAGGGTTTTCCAGAGCCTGCACCGTACAACTTCAGGCATTCTTCATTACAGATCCCCCCTCTCTGTGCCATCAGCTGATTCTGCTCCAGCAGAGCATGGAAAAGAGACAGAAAACCTTTGCTCCAGTGTCTGCTTTTACTTAAGGGATTTTCTCCTTTAAGGTGAAGATGAGCACGAGGAAATAGCAAATAATTGCTCTTGTACAGCAATAATTGCTCTTGCACAGCACCTCCCTGGGTTCAGAATGATTTCCTTAAATCCATCCTTCTTTTCTGTACTCTGCACAGCAAAGAATGCCAGATATTTCTGCAGCAGTGCCAGATTTTTCTCCCGTCAGAGCCGAGTGAAGGAGTCACTCAGTGAAGTAAAGCACCAGTTCTGCTCCTTTTGGGACAAACCCTGGGCCTCCCTCTGCCTGAGTGTAACCACGGGCATGCTTAGGGTTTAGTGAAGAACAGCCCTTCGAATCACGGCTGCCTCAACCTGAGGCATTCACGGCAGAACCTTTAAATGGATAAATGAATTTGGGCCGCTGCTCTGGCAGCTGCAAGTCTGGCTGAGCTGTCTGAAGGGAGAGCTCCTTCCTTCCTCTCCTTCCACATTCACCTTTTGAGGAATACCGACGTTTGTGCATAGGAGCTCGTTAGGGGCTGGGTTAGAGCTGAAATCCCAGCACCTTGTGTCATCTTTCACATAATAACCGGGACGGAGCAGAGCACCCTCGGCAAGGGAACCCGAGCGCCGCCGATAAATGGGAACTGACAGCCCAGTGAAAACAAAAGGCTTAATTTTCCTCGTTTGTCTGCTTTGTACCCAGCCAGAAACTGCGCCGAGTGCTCTTATTAGAGCTCCAGGAGAAATCCTGGCATTCTAAAATTGCTGAGTACACACGAGCGGTGCCATGGTGTCCTCGGCCCGTGCCAAAGCAAATCCTGGGGTTGAGCAATTCTTGTGCTCGGTGTTTGCGTGAGGTGGAACATTTGAGCTGCTTGCAGGAGCTCCCAATCTCTGCAGTTTATCAAGGTGCCACCAGCAGAAATCCATGGCTTGGCATCCCATCCCATCCCATTCCCCACAGACTCCAGGGTGGGATCAGCCCCTCTGGCTCATGCCCTGGGTCAGTGGGCACTGCTGGGTTTTGCTCTCGTGGTTCTTTTGTGTCTCTTAGGTCACAGCAGGAGGTTTTTGATGTGCCAGAAAATTCCCAACTGAGAGAGAGTCAGTCAAAGTCGTGGTTCTTGCCCACACCACCAGCCCAGATCACTCCCAATTCCATCAATCCTGGCCTTATTTCATGTCCAACTCTGCCAAACTCCCGACTCTTTCAGCCCATGAACCTCAGTGAGGTGGCTCTGGTGGCTGCCGAGCCCCTCTCCTGAGCTGTGTAAATAAACATTCCATTTAATTAAATCCCGGAGCCTGCTGAAGTGGCCTGCAGCAGATGAAAGGGGCTGCAGCCCGTCAGCCTGTGATGGTTTGAAAGGGCTTTCAAACATTTCTGCGCCTTGCTTTGCTTTTACTTCGCTGCCTTTATTTTCCTTGCTTGTAGTTTGTGGAGCGGTTGTGAGCCAATGGCTTTGTAAGGCACTTCTCCCGCACTCGTGCAGCTCTCTGAAGTGCTCAGCATTTCCTAATTCAGTGGCAGCTTTTCTGGAGGCTTCAATGGGAGCAGCAGCGAGCCCAAGTGCCTCTTGAAAAACCACACTGCTCTCCCTGGAGTTCTGTTTGACTCTTCAGAGGATAAAGGCAGCAGCATCACAGGTGATAATTGGAGCAGTCACAATTCCAGCACATTCCTCGATGTCTCTGATCCCAGTGCCCCCAGACACTCCTTTCCACGGGGCTGCAGTCAGGGCAGGGGATACACAAATAGTAATTTGGTGTTAAGGGTTAATTGCTAATGAGAAATCCATGCAAAAATCAATCACGTCCCTGGGAAAATTCCTCTTTTCTCTTGCTGTCTGTTGGTTTTGCTCCAAGTTTAATCACTCAGGGCAGGGAATCTCCTGGCCTCTCTCCAGCCTGGCTCTTTCCCATCACAGTGACACTTGGGACCGCTGGGACTTTCTTCTGAACCCAGCACACGAGAAGCCAATCCCACCACGCTGCTCTCTGCTGGCTTCCAAGGGTTCTGAAGTATTTTTGTGTTTATTTTTTTGAAATGTAAACCCACCTGCACTGCTTTCCATAAATACAAGCTGAGGCTGCCAGGACTCCTGTGTCTGCAGCTCAGTGTTTATCCATTGGAGCTGAGATCAGGTTCTGCAGGCCTGGCACAAAGTCAGGGAGAATAATGGCACTCAGGGAGAATAATGGCACTCAGGGAGCCAAAGCTGAAAGCTTGGGGCACTCCTGGATTTGTGCCTGCCTGTCAGAACTCCCTCGGCCACAGTGGGAGCCCTCCCAGAACTGGGAAGCACCACGTGGATACGGACAGGAGCTCCGGGAGGACAGCTGGACCCAAGGAGGTCACCTGTGCTCATGCCTGGAGGTTGGCCAGGAAAAGAAATCAGCTTTTTGTTCTGGGGAACCAGCAGTGTCTTTAAGGTATAGAAATGCAATGAGTAGAGAGCATTTCTTTTCCTCTGCCTCACTTGGAGAGCTTCAGATACACAGGGAGATCCTTGCAAGGGGCACAAGGAGGGAAATTTACAGGTGTCTCATCCCACTCCCCACTTCCATCCCCTCCTGTTCCTGGGAAGTTAGAGTTCATCTTTGGGCTGATACATAGTGGGCAGGATATCTGGGATTCCTTATTTCAAAGTTTGTTTAAACACCGTAAGATGTTCCGAGGAGTTTGGGTTCTTTCTTGGAAGGTAAAACTGGGAAGGGCAATGGCCAGGGGTCACAGGAGACTGGCACAGACAGCAGCTCTGTCAGCTCGTGCCATTGGTTCCAGATTGGTCTCTTGGATTCACACAGCTCACTGCAAAAATTACTCCTCACTTGCATCCCTGTGCTCAGCTTTGCATCAATATAAAACTGCCCAAATAAGTTTAATAATTAATTCCATCCTGGGAGGGTATAACGGAAGTTCTGCTCATTGCTGACAGTAAATAACAATTACATTTATTGCTTTGGTTCTGACACTAAAACAGGCTGACAACGTCTTTGGAGGGCTCGGGTTGATCTGAGCAATAACTCCTTGTTTATTGATGAATTTTAACTTGAAGGAGCAGCAGCAAAGCTGTGATGGTAACACCTCCTCGTAATTAAAGGCGCTTTATCAGTAATCAGGAAATGCTTCTTAGGAACACTGGGAACGCTCACAGGTGAGCTGCTGGGGATGTGAGAGCATCCTGGGTTCTGTATCCCAGCCCCAAACCCGGCCCTGCTCAGCTTGGCGTGCACGGTGCCTGCGGGAGTGAGTTTGGGAAGGGATCGAATGCTCCCAAAGCTCCGAGGCTGTCATGCAAGGAAACCAAAATCCCAGGGCGCGATTTGCCCCGTGGTTTGGAGGGAACCAAACCCCGAGAATTCCCACCCTCGGCATCCAAACGAGAGCCAATCTGCTGAGAAATGTGGTGGAAAAGGACACTTCTGCAGGATTGGGATCTGCAGTTTTTCTGAGAGTTGGGGTGGGATGTGCTTTGGACCATCCTTGTGGCCCTGGACGTGGCAGGAAGAATTTGATCCCTTTAGCCAGGATATTCCTCCCTGTGGAATCCAGTCCTGGTTTAAACACATCTTTTTGTGAGTATGGCTCCTACTGCAGGTATTTTTGCACTGCCTTTGGCATAAATTGAGAATATTTCTGGCAGGCTGTGGACTCCTCACCCCTGGAAGTCTCCAAAGTCAGATTGGACAGGGCTTGGAGCAACCTGGGATCGTGGAAAGTGTCCCTGCCCATGGCAGAGGGTGAAAAAAATCAGAGAATCCCAGAAAGATTTGGGTTGGAAGTGGCCTTAAAATCTCATTATTCCCCAGGGTGCTCCAAGTGCTTGGACACTGCCAGGGATCCAGGGGCAGCCAGAGCTTCTCTGGGAAAACCATGCCTCTCCCTAATTTTCTCCCTAAATTTTAGTCTAAACCTGCTATCTTTTAGTTTAAATCTCTTCTCTTATGCCCCTCCTGAGTCTTTAATAGATAATTTTTTGGAAGATTATTGCAATGCTCTAATCTGCTATCCCTGGCCTTATATAAACACTACGGATAACAGCAGCACACAAAACCCCTGTCAGAGTTAATTAATTTGGGAATTTGGGTGAGAAAATACACAGCTTGGCAGTGCTGTGCTTCAGGAGGATTAAGAACATGCACAAACCTGAAACAGCATCCAAAATCATTAGCTGATGCTGGATTTTCGAAGTATCTCAGTAAAATCTGGATTAGGTTCAAATATTCCTCGAACATCCATGTGTTAAACAGTGGAAAGATTTTAGTCTTTTAATGCCACAGGGGAAGGAGTTTGGTTACTTCAGCACTTTAATTTAAATTAAGCAGGTGTTAGATTGGGATATTTGACCAGAATCCTGAACGTGATAAGGGAATTGCCAGAATAAAAAATGCATATTTCCAACATATTTCTCCTATCACTGATGCAGTGTTTAGATTTTGTGCAATCTGTGCTCTGTATCTCTCAGGCAGGAATCCTCCCAAAAATCCTCCCTCAAAAGATCAGAATTGCACTTGGGAAAGGTTCTCTCTCCATCCTTCACCCATCAGGACTCTCTGTTTTGGAAAAATGGGGTCTTGCACACGATGGTGAGAGGGGCAAAGAGAGGCTGAAGCTCCTGGCAGTGTGGGGAAGGGACCTGGGAATGAACTTTGGGAAACTTGAAAAGCCAAACAGCACAAAAATCTGCCTTGACCACAAGGAGTGGTTTGGGAACTCGTTACAGATGAGTGGCGAAAAGCTGAAGGAGCAGCCTGTAAATATTCCCCAGAAAACGAGGGAGAATTCTCCAGATCATTCCACCATCTCCATTTCCCATTTGCTCCAGAGCCTTCCAGGAGAAGCTGCGCTTTCCTTGCCCTGTAAATAGCAAATAAATAACAAAATCTTCCTGGAGCTGAGGGATGGGAGTGAAATGGAGCCCTGGAATGAGTGTGAGAGCCTCAGCACCATCCCTAGGCCAGGCTTACTTTGGCAGCCGCTCACTGAGCTTGAGATTGCTGCTCTCCTTTGGCCTGGAGAACAAGGACTGGGAGCAGCCACGCAAAGCCTGGCACTGCTGGGGGGAGAACAGGGGGTCCCCTGGAATTCCTGAACCCTGGCACTGCTGGGGGCTTTGCTCTGGGGAAGGATCGGGGGGGGGTCCCCTGGAAGTTCATCTGGCCGTGCTGCTGCGCTCAGCGTGTTTATTTGGATTGCCTTGCCTTCCAGAGGGAGCCTATATCCATTTCCAGCCTAACGAGTTCCTTAAAGCATGGCAGTTGCCACAGCTTTGAAACCTAATCCCTGTGGCTCTGCAGTAGCACTACACCAAATGCTGAGCTTCTTGTTTGTTGAGCTAATAAAAAAATCATCAGTGGTTTATCCTTCCGTGAGGCTTCCGCGGCTGCTAAAGCAGTTAGGGCTGAACAAGCCGACTCTGCCCTGCTCCTGTTGATTTTCCATTGTACAGGCTATTAACTTTTAGAGACTCTGGGCTGGGTTTTTGTGGCAAAGCCATTACGGGGTCACGAAGCCCACAGACGTTTGTGCTGCTGGGTGCAATTAAGGTGAAGGCTCGCGACGTCTTAATTGTGTTTTTTTTAGAAGTGGCTCTTTTGCGCCGACAAAACCAGCCCTGGCTGAGCTTCGAGAAGGGCAGAAGGATTGCTGCATCATGTAAGGATTCAGGAGATTGATTTTGTCAACCTTTGGATTTGGTGGCTGTCGTTAGGCTGCCAGCATGGGGCTCGCAGTGCTGAGCTCTGCGTGCCTGGGATGGAATGGGCTGGGATGGGATTCCCTGGAAATTCCTTGGAAATCATGGGAAATGCAGTGCAGGACCATGCTGCAGCCACCGACGAAACTTAAGATTCCCCCCCCAAAAGCAGCAGTAAAAATAAATTGGGTTAAGGTTGGATTCAACTTTTCTTGATGTTAGTGAGGGCCTGAACCCAGAAGATCCTGCTGAACTGTGGATTTAGGAAACTTTCTTACAGTAAATAAGTCGTAGCTGCGGCTAAATCAATTATCTCATTCCATCAATGAAGGGATTAAAAATAAACCTCCGAAGCACTTTTGTGCAGACTAATTACCTGCATAATTGCTTTTGTTGGCTGCTGCCTGGATCAGGAGTGCCACTAGGGCAGGACAAGGGGCAGGACGAGGACAGCTGTGATCGAAACCCAAGCCAGAGCCATGAGCAGGGAGTTCAGTCTTCACCTCCCAGAGCCCCTGCCCTCTCTGGAGGCTGATAATAAACTCGAATTAGCTGGAGGGCCTTGGTTTGGCCTCGGTCTCTGGGGGATGCAGGTCAAGATCCTGCCTGCCACCGCTTCACCTGAGCTGGGCCCAGCTCTCCACACACACAGAGCAGCTCTTACAAGTGGCATCTGCTCGACTTGCAGCAAAATTTAAGAAAACGGCCTTTGAGCAGAAGAAATGAAGTTTTAAATCCACCTTCTGAGCCTCTCTGAGATCAGGCCTGTGTGGTTTTTAGAGTGCAAGTTCCTCCTGAACTGTAGCTCAGTCCCAGCTTGGCCAAAGCATCCAGCTCTGGCATCAGTTAAATATTTACATTCCCCCCCCTTTTTATATAAATTGTGCTCTATTAGCATACGTTTCACAGTGTGGCCTTGTGTTTCAGCCTCTGGCTGCAGTTGGCAGGTTGTGCATTAATCACCATCGAGCCATGTAAAATCCGAGGCATGAGGCTGCAGCCATCAAACAGGCAGCATTTACTGCTCCGTCATGGGCAGCCAATAAGTCACGGGGCGATGTCTGCCTCGTACCACGAGGATCTGCGAGAAAAGGGAGCGTGTTTACACTGGGGAGACTTCTGTGTATTTAAGGAGTAATTGTTTCGGGCCCTCCCATTAATTCATCAGCTGACACGGGCCCGTTTTTCGTCGCCGCAACAAAAATAATTATCGGGCTCGACGAAATAGTCGTGGATTTGCACATGGCAGCCTTCTGCTGTAATTTTCTTCACAAGTTATAAGGGTTTAATTGTGGCTTGCTGGTCTCCTTATCCTCTGCAGTCAGTTGTGGCCCCCGAGCGCTGAGGTGCGAGGAGTTACGGCGTGCCGCGATTTATGGGGGATGTAAATGATTTCTTGTTTGCCCTCCCTGGGCTTGGCTGCCTTTGCCTTCCTTCGAGCCTTTGTGGGGTGGATTTAGTGCAGTGGCACTGATGGAAGCCAGGGACAAGCCAGCAGGTGCAGCTCAAAGCCCTGTCCAGCCACTCCATCCTTCGTCTCCAAACACGTCTGTCCCGCGCCGCTCGTTCTGTGGGGAGGGAAATCAACGGGAACCTGCGCCAGGAGAGGCCCCCAGAATGCTCGTGCACGGCATCGGGGCCTTCAGGAAAGCAAATTCCACAAGAAAACGTGGATCACTGGGAGTCACAGGGATGTGTAGGCTTTGTGAGGGATGCTCTGGGGGGATCTCAGCACCTTTCAGACTCCAGAGCTTTTGGGAGGGAAATGATCATCTCGGACAAGCCAAGTGTTGCTGTGCCACAGTGCTGCCTCCCAATGCTCCTCCCATCCCTCCCTGGACTCCTCCTCGCCATTCCTGGCACTGAAGAATCTTCACACATCCTTCTCCCTCTCCATTCCCTCGTGATATTCCGATGGGGTTTTGTGACTCCTCTGCTTCTTGTCACATCCACTTCTGGACAAGCCACATCCAGTAATTTCTTCAGCTTTTTTGCTTCCTTCTCTTGCAGTCATCCAATTTTCTTTGGGTGCTTCCCATTTCCACTTTCTCTTCTCTCTTTCTGCCAGCCTGAGATGCCCAGAAGAGCTCAGGGTGTGGAAAAAAAAAATCCAGGTAGGTTGGGGGCAATGGGAAATGATGCAAATTCCCAGCCTTTGTAAATTTGCCTGAGAAGCAGCTGTGCTGTGCCCTCTTCCAGTGTTCCAACTACCAAGGATCCACCAGACCCTGGACCCATATCCATTCAAACCTCTTTTGTACAGGCAGGAAAACACTGTGTTCCTCCAAAAACTTCCTTGTGCGCCTCTCGTATTTCAGACTGAGCAGAGTACAAATAAAAATTCCTAGAAAAACCCGGATATTCTGTGAGTTTGGGCGGCGTGGGATCCTTCCAGGTCCACCTGAGCGCCGCTCCATCCCAGGAATGTGGCGCTCCTGGTCTGCCTGAAGTGCCTTGAAGAGCCACCTTGGCCACATTTCTCCAGCTCAGGAGCACAAAGGCTCGACTGTGAGCTCTGAAATGCTGGCCCTTGGCCAAGTGGCCGTTTCTTTTCTTCATTCCCTGTCATTAAAGCTGTGGCTTGCTCCAGGGCGCAGTGTTTTGCTCTTCTTAAGTGGAACTGTTAACGACCCAATTTGGAGTAATGTAAAGTGCACCCAGATTCCACGGTGACTTCTAAATCCATCTAACATTAATGATAATCTGTAATTAATGGCTGCAATCAAAAGGAATTGTAGGGCGGTAATTAGAAATTTAGGATTAAGGTATTAGCATATAAAATGGGCCTCTTAAAAACCTCCTCTTGCAAGAGATGGCTCCGATCCCGAGGAAGAAAACAATTTTTAACTGATATGACCTTAGCCAAAGATCAAGTTACTAAAAATACTGACTCGAGGAAGGCACCAGGCTGCTGCCAAAACATCTAAATATATTTTAAGAGTTTGCAGAGACTCAGATGTAGCAATCACATAATTCTTCTGATGACTTCGAGATTCAAGAACAAATCTTGAGAATGATGTTTTTGAGAAGGAGTTTTAATCTCCCCAGCAGCCCTTTGGGGTGGGTTTTGTTGGAACCCTCAGTGACTGCCCCACCCTGGCCCAAAGCCGGGGTATCCTCATGGCAGAGAGCAGATCTGCAGCAAAAAGGAAGGCACAGGGGTCAGGTGCATGAAGCACGTTTGGCTTCCTGCCCTGAAACCATAAATAAACTGGAATTCTTCCTGATGGCGCATCCCAAACGGGTTAATCCTTGCCTTTATCTCCAGCCCTGCAGAGCTGGGAGATTTAGAAAGACTCCCAGGCAGAGAGGTCCTGCTGATGAAAGTGCCAGTAGCAGTGGTGAGGTGCTCTGATAGATGGAGGAGAAGGGATATAAATGAAGCTCCTAACAATTTCCAGTCCTGCACTAAATGAAATCGTCCTGCTGCACGTCTCCCTTTTGAAGGTGGAAATTAATGTCTCGTGTATTTGAAGTCCGCAGAGCCGGAATTGTTCACTGGTGTTGAAAATTTCCCTATCTAATGCCAATTATTCACCTGCCCAGGGCTATCAATAATGATAACACTGCAGATAAAGAACAGGTAAATGTGCAGGAGTTTTACATTTTAAGAGCTGGAACAAAATTAACCATTTGAAGGTCATGAACACCCCACAACTTCATCTCTGCCCCCGCTGCACGGAGCAGTCTGGAGAGCTCCAGAGGGTCCTTTGCCAGCAAAAAAGGCATTTTGGACACAGTGATGACAGTTTGGAACTCTGGAGGAACCATTTAAATCCTGTGAGGAGCAGCTGAGGGAGCTGGGAAGGGGCTCAGCCTGGAGAAAAGGAGCTCGGGGGGAATTTCTGACTCTGCACAACTCCTGAGAGGAGGGGAGAGCCCAGGGGGGTGGGGAACAGGGACAGGATGGGGAACGGCCTCAGGCTGTGCCAGGGGAGGGTCAGCTTGGATATTGGAAAGAATTTCCCCATGGAAAGGATGGTCAGGAGTGGCAGGGGCTGCCCAGGTTGGTTTGGAGTGCCCATCCCTGGAGGTGTCCAAGGAATTCCTGGGTGTGGAGTGCTCTGGGCTGGGGACGAGGTGGGCTTTGGGCACTCAGATGATCCTCTAAGGCTTTTCCATCCTTGGGATTCTGTGAGCTGGTAAACTCTTATCCTCTGGATCTGCCCAGGCAAGGTTTTGGCAGAAGCAGCTTTCCCTCTGCTTTTCCAGCCATGGAATCACCAGGTGGAGCACAGCTGGCTGGGGAAATGCCATCGTGCAGCATTTCACCGGGGACAGCTTTATAAGGTCTGTCCTGGGGCAGATTTTATTGTGTGTAATTGTAGGCTCTTGTCTTCCAAAATATTCGGAAAAGCAGCTTCACCTGAGCATGGAAGGCATCTTGCAGGAGTGTATTTTTTTAACATGGGCAGGTTTTTAAAAGAATCCATGGAAGGTTTGTCCTGTGGGACGAGGATTAGTGTCCGTAGCTAGGTTCGACCTGTGCTATCACACACTATTCAAGGCAGTAGATTCTCCTTGAGAGACACTCAAAGAGCAGAAATGCTCAACAATTCCCCATCTTCCTGCACTTTTCCCTCATTCAGCTGACTGAAGTATTCACAATTCCCACCTCCTTTGGAAAGAGAAGAATGCAGAGAGGTACTGATGTCCTGAAAATCCTTTCACACATTAAAGGTAGAAGCAAAATTTGACATATACGATAGAAATTTCAGGACGGTGCCAGCTTTAAAACAGACAATAAAATTAATAAATGAATAAATAATGGGTTGTATCCATCACAGTCTGTCTAAATTTCCTTCAGCAGCTCCGGGGTGGGCTGTGGAGAGGCTGGAAAGTGGCTGATTGCAAAATGGAATATCTGGGGAGATCAGATGGAAACACGTGGGGAGCTCACAAAGGATCAGTGGAACAGAGAACAGCAAAAAACAGAAAAGGAAGATGAGGGAGATAGGAGTGAGAGGAAAAACAGCCAGAAGGCAGATCTGTGGGAAGATCCTGGAAGGGATCAGTCAGGTAGGAACCAGACAGAGAGAAAGATGAAGTGTTGGTCTGGAATGTGCAGAAAAGCAAAAAATACCGAGCACTTAGGATAATGAGCTTTTCTCTAGGTCTGTATAACTTTATCTGCCGTTCCTGTTCTCCTGAAGTTCTATCCAAGTGGGAGAGCTGAGGAGTTTGCTTGCTGGGGATTTCATTCCCCTCTGCAAGGGGCGGTTGATGTTTCTGGTGGATCTGCAGCTATAAAACGTTCAGGGGTGGTTTGGCCAGAAAAAGCTGCGCCTAAATCCCCTGTGGAGCTGTCCTGGCCTGACCCTGCTGCCCGCGTGGGATAACTCCCCGTTGCTGTCTGCAGTCATGTCTTGCCCAATCTTGTTTTTAATGTCTCGGGAAATTGGGCTTTTATCACTTCCTTAGGCAAATTCCTTCACAGGATAACAAAGCTCACTTGGGGAAGGCTTTCTGCTCTGATTCAGCGAGAGGCTTGCAAATGGAAAACTTTTTCTTATGTTAAACATGAATTCTGAATCCTTTATCTTACAATTCAGACCTCTAACTCCTTCTCCAAACACCTCCTTGTTCTTTTGGCTGTTTTGGGTGTCCCGCAGTGAGATCTGAATTGCAATCACATTTCATTTTTCATTTTCATTTTTCTATCTATTTCGTTTTTCTATTTTCTATAATATTTTTCATTCATTTTTTTCTATCAGGAAAAAAAAAAAGCTTCTGATTATAGAAACAATTGTATCAATTTGGTATAGCATCGGGGTATAGAATGAGCCCCTGGCATGATGCAAAGATGCCCATGAAGAAGACACTTCCAATTTTTTGTTTGCACATTTTAACAGGACTTATTTTCCATCTTAAAAAGGGTGGGATTTCCACCTCTGCCCCAAAGGAAGGTCATTCCTCCACTTTGCATCCCTACATTCCTCGTGCTCTATCCTGCCTGCCTAAGCAGGAAATCCTCATTTCTAGACTTATTTTGCTCTCTCCTTTTTTTCTGCACAGGAGATTCATTCTCCATTAAAATTTTCAATTATTTCTGGGCTTGATGTCATCTCAGTTATCTTCTTTCTCTGACTTACAGTCTCTAGTTCATCTGACAAATGCAGGTACAGCTTTTTTTGTAAACCTCACTGAAGTTTATTTAATCACAAAGGCTTTACAAGGCCTGACGTGTGAAATTCACTCCACACTTGTGCAATATGGTGATAAAATCAGATCTTGGCCAACTTCTCCGTGGGAAGTGTGTTTGAATACACTTTACTTGGCTTTTCACAGCCTGCTGTGACTTCTCATTAACTTAAACCCAATGTTTCTTAATAGGTTGGAACAGATAATTATCTTGCCAGTGTTAAGAAGAGTCATCATTCATCTGGAATGTTTCCATGGCTAAATACAACCTTAACGGGATAATGGCTATGCCTGCTGATCACATTTCTCAGGCTGACTCTTCTTCCAAACAAATCTAATGGTTCAAGTCAAAGCTGGGCATTAGGGGAGTTTTAAGAAGAATCCGCTTTTAAACTCCACGCTCAAAATTCTTGGTTGCAATATTGCCAGGATAAGAAGAAACGGCCTCAAGGTGTGTCAGGGGAGGGTCAGGTTGGACATCAGGAGGAATTTCCTCACGGAGAGGGTGGTCAGGCCTTGGGAAGGGCTGGAGTCCCCATCCCTGGAGGCGTCCAAGGATGTCAGGGCTGGTGACAAGGTGGGGACGGGGCACAGCTTGGAATTGGTGACCTTGGAGGGCTTTTCCAACCTCAGTGATCCTGAGATTCTGTCATCTAATATTAGGCAGATTTTCTTCTCGCCATTTTGACGTGGTGACAGCAAATGGAACAAGTCTGTTCCAGTGCCCCAAGTGCTGTGAGCAAATCCCTGACTCATCCCTTCCCAGGGCTGGCTGGGAACTCACCTGGAACTATCCCAGAGCTTCTCCAAGGGGAGGTGGCACCACTCTCACTTTCATGCCCAGCAATCCTGAGTCATCACAGGTAGAAATGGAATCCTGGGGAGTCTCCTTTATTTCTGGGATGATGTCTTTTCCTGCATTGGGGTGGTTTGTTCCTACACGGTGTAGCTGCTCTGGGAGTTCCCTTCAATCAGGTCAAGTGTTTACTATGGGCACAGGGATGCTTTGCCCTTCTTTGGAACTTTAGGTGAGGAATATCAGAAAATCACCAGCCACCAGAACTTCCACAAATAAGAAACTTTGGTCTTCTGACATGATTTCTCCTGTAGATGAGCTGGTGGGCGTCTGCTCTGAGATTCATGGCCACATTTTCAAAGCCTGGTTAAGAAAACATCAATATGAAAACTCTTTAAATAACAAAATACTGCACGTGGTCATTGTGTTGTCAGTGCTGGAGTTTCAGATAACAAATGCTGCATGTGGTCACAGTGTTGTTAGCAATTTCTGGTTAATTTGGCTTAATGGGTGCTACCTGTTGGCAGAACACAACTGTTTTGTGGGCTCTTCATACTAAAATATTTCCAGGTGAGCTAAAGTAGCTACAGAAAATCCATTGTGGAGCCAAACGTGAGTGTGTGTTTGAGGTAACCACTGTGTGTGGGTTGGAGCTGTGTCTGTCACAGGGGGATGAACCACTTTGGTCCCAGCAGGAGCAACAGCACCTCAGATCCCTGACCTGGAGGGGTTTTACCCCAGGAGCTCTGCCGTTTCTTGGCTAGGAGAGCTGGAAGGGTAAGGAAGGGTGGAGAGCCAAGCATCCCAACCTCCGGTGCAGCCTGGCAGCCTCCACCTCCTGGGCACCCTTTGACCACTGGTTATTTGTCACCTACCCCCTATGACAGCAATATTGGCACACAATCTGCTTTTTCTTTTCCTTAAACCCTGCAAGTTTAAGCCACGTGGTCCCGAAAATTTGGGTTAGAGAAGGGTTATGGGTTTAGACCAGCTCAGCTGTTAATTAATAGCAGAGAAGGGATGGGCCAAAATCTCAGCTGGTGCCAACGGGTGCCACCGCTGGCTGTGCCACTTCCCCGTCCCCAGCTGTGCAGCTGGGATCTGCACAGGCCAGGAGGTGCTCGCAGGGCAGTTCTAATGCCTTCCAATTCCATGCTTGCACTGGGAATACCTGGCAGAGAATTGGATAAGCAGCACTGCCAGGTGGGCTCTTAAGCCTGGCCTTATTTATAAAGAGGGCACTGGCTGTGTCTGGAGCAAATGGCTTTGTGGGTTTGTGTGCCCTGGGTGTTTACAATTTCTGGTGATTTTTTAAATGAACTAGAAGAGTGGCCAACACATCAAATAAAGGCAGAACATCCTTGCATATCCTTGCATGCCATGTTTTGTGAGTGAAATCTGGGAACAAGCTAAAGGGTGGTGTCAAGGTGAGATGAATGCACTTCAGAACATTCCTGTTCTTGACTCACAGCATCCCAACCCTGCTTTCCCTGTCCCACTCCGAGATCACCCAGCACCAGGGGCCCCTCTAGGGTGCAGGATTGGGCTGTGAAATGTTCATTTCCTGTGGGTTTTTCCAGGACTGGCACCCTGAGCACTGCATAGTTTTATTTCCCATTGCCTCTCCCACACTCAGCGCTGTCCAACATCACTCTCCTCCTCCTCCTCCTCCTCCTCCTCCAGCTCAGGTTCCTCAGGGCTGGGTGAACACAGGGACTAAAGCTTGTATCAAATCTGTTTATCCCAGGGGACGACTCCAAAAGCCTTCCCTGATGCCTGAGCAGCCTCCCAGGCTGCCTGTGGATCTGCTGTTATAGGGAGACAGTAAATCCAGGATGCTGGATGAGATTTGGATACAGGGGATGTTCTATTATGACCTAGAGCTCAGGCAGGACATGCTGGCTTAACACCACCCTCCTTGTAATTTGCTGTTTGAAATTAGGTAAAAATATAAGTAGAGACTTAAATCTCCATTCAGCTTTTTCCTGAAGAGGAAAGGATTCTCCCAGCAGTGAGCAGGTGCTGCTGGGGTTCAGCTCAGCCCTTCCAGCCCTGTTAACTCCCGTGTATAAAGCACATCCCTTCTCGTGCACGTGGCTTTTCAGGATTCAAACATCTTGTAAATATGAACAGGCAACACCCTTCAGCAGCCTCTCAGCACCGTGTTTCCCTCAGCTCTACCACTGCAGACTCATTCCACCTCTAAAACCCGTGGTGAGGTTTTAGGGTAGGTCAAGTCCGTCCCAAAGATTGGCTCCTGAATTAGCAGGAGGCCTGGCAGTGAACAGCCCTGCAAAACAAACTCCAGCCCTGGCCCTCTGCCTTTTCCCCCTTGGCTGCTTCTGCTGCCCAGATGGTCCAGCCTGCCAGCACAGAGCATCAAATCATTTAATTCCTGTGACAGCAGCTTGATTCCTGATGATATAGAATCCATATATTAACAGCAGCTTGTGGTTTTTCTCTTTTCCCCTTCCAGGAGTGAATTCCTCGGTTGTTGCTGATTTCATGCCCACATCGTCATGGAACATCTCAAGTGAATTAGATAAAGGTAAGCAGGCAGAAAAACCCCCAAAAGCACCCAAAATCTGATTTTAAAATCTCCATTTTTTTCTTGACTTGACCAAATCAGCAAACAAACGGGGTCAGGGGGTTTATTCAAGATAAACCTGATTTGCCTCAGGATCCTTTGACATTTAATTGCGTGGGGTTCTGTGGTTTCTGGAGGTTGCTGTGTTCATTTCTTGCACCAGGAAAAGGTTCCACATGGCAAAAATATTTCAAGATGTTCTGTCACACGTTTTTTCTTGTGGATCTTGGGGTTTGAACTCAAAATTCACAAGCATCAGGCACTCAGTTTGCCCTGATGTGTTCTATTATGAAATTTTGAGGCTTTAATAATACAAAATACATTTGCAGGTGGTAATTAGGTGTAATTTGGAGCTCTCCAAGGGATATATATTGTAAAAAAATGACAGACTTATTTCATTTCGTAAATTAAGCACTGCTAATTTAAGGCAAATTGTTGAGATTCCCTCATTTCAAGGCAGTGGCTGCAGCTCTTGAGTCAGACCTGTGCATCTCTGAGGAAGTGCAATTTGTCAACCACTTTTCATTCGCCAACCATTTACCCTTGAGATGGAAATTTGCCAGAGTGGAATTGTGCCCCAGATGGTTTTCCCAACTGGTTTTGTCTGTGATTTGTTAATGTTATTTTCAACATGTGTACATAATGTTTGATGTTTATGCACAAATGTGTTTTCTGTGCTTAAGAATGAGGAGAATATGTAATTCCGGGTACTTTAGGTCGGTTCTTTCACATCTGCCTTCCCAGCAGGGAGGGAGAAGGACTTTCTGGTGATCCAGGATGCAGTGGAGATTGAAGTCAAAGGGCTGGGGCTTGCTGGTGGGAAAGGGAGAAAAGCTTGTGGTCCTTCAGAAGAGAATTCCCAAACAAATTGCTGAGGGAAGGTGTTGACAGGATGGATTTCTTATCTCGCTGCAGGGATTCATCCACGTGCTCAGGGAACACCCCAAAGCTGGGGAGAAGTGAAGGTGGTGCTTGCCCCAGGCAGGGCCATGGAATCACAGAATGCCTGGGGTTTGGAGGGACCTTAAAGCCCATCCAGTCCCACCCCAGCGACACCTTCCACCGTCCCAGGCTGCTCCAAGGCCTGTCCAGCCTGGCTTTGGGCACTGCCAGGGATCCAGGGGCAGCCACATCTGCTCTGGCACCTGTGCCAGGGCCTGCCCACCCTCCCAGGGAAGGATTTCTTCCTGATATCCCATCTAAACCTGCTCTCTTTCCATGTTTCTTGTTCGGCAGCTTTCTTTGGTTTTTCAGAAAGTAGGAAATAATCAAGTGGCCTAGAAAATGAAAGTCAAGGCCACCAATCCACTCAAAAGTTCAGAAATGCCAGAGAAAGCAAAACTTTGACTTTATAGAGTCCAAGCAGAGCTGTCACTCTGTCACTGAACCATCTCCATGGCACCTGCTCCTGAGCTGGAGATATTGTCAGAAACAGGTAAAAAAGGAAGGTCCCGCTCCTAATCCACCTGGAATGCAGCAATTAGCGTGGCTTGGGCAGAATCCCGCATTCCTGGGGGATTACCGGCCCCTTTCTGCAGCTGATTAGCATTTCCAGTGCTGGCAGCTCCCACACCTAAACACGGATTTCCATGCGGGATCCAAAAGCTCCCTCAGAGGGGCGGCTTCTCCCGGGGCTCCTGCCAGCACAGGTTTTGTCTTGTCTCGGGCACCAGCAGGGGCTTTCATGTGGGAGCTGCTGCTCCTCCTCAAAGCCTTGGAAATTCCACCTTGCTTCAAGCCAAGCCCTTCAGCACACGCTGAGCTGGGCAGTGGAAACCTCAGAGGAGAAAATGAGGTTCCCATTTCTTTTGCATCTCAAGGAGTCGACATCCACTCGTCTTCCAGGAGGTCACGCCGGCGTCGCAGTAAAACTCATTTTAAAGCCTGTTAAGTTCACCACATGAAAGTGGTTTCCAAGCAGATTTCCCGGTGAAATCCCAGATTTGATATGTGGCTCCGGCTCTGCCCGATGCCTTTTGGAAAGGAGCATCTCCTCCTCCAGTGGGTGCCCCGTGTTGGGGAAGGAGGAACAGCTCGGTAATAATATTGTGCATTTTGAAATAATGACTTAATCTGGTGCTTTCCCTCCTCGCCGGGTGAGTTCTGCAGTGATTATCTTACAACTGAGCCCTATTCAGGTTTCAATTTCTATTAAATAAGCTAAATCGACAGCATTAAACAGTTGCCTGTTTATTCTTTTTAGCAGGAAATGAATTTAAAAGAGACGCAGCCACCCGTGAAGAGCTGTTGAAAGCAACGATTGATGGGAGGGTAGGAGGTGGTTTCTCACCAAAACCTTAAAAAAACAAACAAACTGGGCATAAAAAATAATAAATAATCACTTTTAAAACTGGGGAGATTTAGCTGTGAGCATTTCTCTCTCTTTCCCTACTGGTAAACCATGGTGTGCAAAGGGAATGCTGCGAGGGAAAAAGAGAAATGAAAATATGATCCTATAAATATTTAAACTTTTAAAGAGAAATAAGTGAAGTTGAGGGGAAAAAGGGGGGCTCTGGTGGTGGGCAAAGCCCCATTCCAGGGGGCTGGAGGCAGCATGTGGAGCTTTTCACTCCCAAATGTTTGGTTGAGATTCCCTTTGGCTGGAGCAGCCCCAGGTGGGAGATGTCCCATGGGGACAGTGAGGAGGGAAAGGCCTCATCCGGCCCCATGGCACAGGGATTTCTCCTTGGATTTCTCCTTCCCTTCTGTCCCCTCACACCACCAGCCCCTGCTCCAGCTCTTTGGCTGGGAAAGCTCCCAGTTCCCCATCTTCTTTTCCCTCTATAATAAGCTGGAGAGCCCTTCATTCAGCTATCTCACAAAATGGATTGTGGAAGGAGAGGCTTTTCCTTCTTCCTTCCCTCCCATGGCAGTTTGTTTGCAAAGAAATAAGCCTGAATTGCAATGAGAGCCCATTTACATCTGCTACACTGGAGGAATTGTTTGGGATCTCTTCATCCTTAGGCAAAGACTATTTTTTCCAGGAAAGAGTCAGCTTTGGAATATTATTTTAACTGTGCAGAGGATTCAGCTCCAGAGGCCGTTCCCTCTGCAGGGCTGATAAGAGAGGGGTGCTGTTGCTGCAGCTTCCCTGGGATGAGTCTTCCCCGTGCTCCCATTCCCACTTCCAGCCTCCTCCAGAGGCACAGGGAAATGTCCTGGCCTGTGGTTCCTCCTCCCAGCACCTCTTCCCGTGGTCCTTCAGCTTCCAAAAAAACCCATTTCTCTGACTTTTTGCCTATTTTCCTTTTCCTTTCATCAACTCTGTCCAACAAGGATAAAGCCTTGGGAGCCATTTCTGCTTCCAGACATGCCAAGCCCAAGCTTGGAGCCCCCCACAGCCTCTGTGGGGCACAGCACTTCCCAGTCCCACGGTGCTCCCTGGAACAAACATTCCCTGGCAGCAGGATCCAGGATTTTGCAGTTCAAGGTTCACCCGGGATTTATCCGGAATATTCACGGGCATATCCAGCATCACCTCCAGCATCCCTCCCCTGGGGTGGTCTGGGGATCCACAGCACAAAAGGACCCCAAACAAGGGATGGCAGAGGTGCAGCGTTTGGGACTGCGTGTCCCGATCTTCCTGGAGATCCTGGAGTGGGCAGAACGTTCCCTGGAAGGGCTGGAACCCTCCCAGCACAGGAGGAGGCCGTGGAAGTCTGCAGGACACCCAGGGGTGCAGCCAGGCTGCCCATGGAGCCTTTGGCTCACCCTCACTGACAAAGCCAGGCTGAAGCTGCCACCCTGGCACGTCCTTGCAGGCAGGGAAAGAACCTGGCTGGGAGTTCTCAGAGGGAAAATCTCCATGATCTCCCAGGGAGAATTTGACTCTTAGGCAAACTACATCCCAAACAACATCAACACAGCCAAACGTGGGCAAACCCAGGCGGGTCAGGCCTCCTGCCTTTGGCCCAGTCCTTTGGAGATTCCAGATTCTCCTTTGAAATCACTGGATACGAATTTGATACGTGTGCTGAAAGGGGAAGAATTACAGCTTTCACATTCATGCGTAATTTACCTTTCTATTTTGCTTTATTATCTGGGGGATATGGGGTAAATCAAGCTCCCCTGATGGGGCTCAGGGTTCTGATTCCATTTGTGGGGTCCTGTTAGTAGCAGGGCAGTAAATTACTGCTACTTTGTTTGAAAATTTTTTTAGCCACAGTACATTAGCTCCTTTTGTTTGCTTTTCCACTGACGGAGTGCACATTTTTATTTGAGAATTTGTGTTTCTTGAATGTCTCATTTATAAATAATACAGGGTGTGAAATTCGAAGGTCACAGAACACGGCCTGAAAATGAAACCACCCCGAGTAACTTTGGGCTTTCACAGCAAAAATCTTTCACAAAAAACTTCACTTAAGTCGGATTTTTTATATAATCTGAGCGTGTGCAGTGAATATTGACCATTATACATAAGGTAACTATATATAATAACCTTTTCCTGGCTCATCCAGCTATCTTTGTTTATTTGAAAGATTGATAGATCAGAGGGTCAAGGGACGTGTTTTATTGTACATTTCTGTTCCAAATTTCCTGACATTTTTTGGTTGAAAAAAAAAAAAAAGTAGACCTTTAAAAGGCACAGAAAGGGCTAATAAGAACCAGATCCTAAAGTGATGCTATGTCAAAATGTCAGAAATAACAGCTTTTCTTTGACTCCACAGCATCAATCTTGAGGCACATACCTTTCCATACACCCTCCCTTTAATGCTTGAGTTTTTCTTTGCGGCTCTTTACTGCAGAGCAGCTTCTAAAGTGACAACAAAATCCCTTGATGGTTTTCAGTAGTTGGCTTTATAGCTGGACGTGGACGTTTGTTTACCTATTCCGAATCCCCTTTTTTTTTTTTTTTTTTTTTTTTAGGTGATAAAGTTTAGAGGTTTCCTACTCGGGCTATAAAACTGGTTCCTGAGTAAAGAAAAGCTTCATTTCCCCTCCAAGTGACCTCTGAGCCATCTGCCCTTAAACCTCAGGGTTGTCTGATGAAAGGAGGGGCAGAAGCAACTCTCAAATGCATTCACGAGTTCATGGAGGGCAGTGAGTTGTCCAGTTCCCATCCAAGAGCAGGGGGATTCAGGTTCCAGATAATTTTTCAGAAGTCCTCTGGGTTCCCCTCCACAAGCCCAGCGCCGTCTCTAAGCTGCCAACTATCAGGATATAAAAATTAATTCTGAGGGTCCCAGTGACAGTCACGTGTGGAGACCTGGAAAGCCATCAGGCCTCGAGCTGTGCCCTGCCTGGGCGAGGCCAGTGAGTTATCCTGGGTGGCACTGAGCCCTCTGCGAGGGGTCTGGGAAGGGAAACTCCAGGACGGAGCTTCCATGGACATCCCAAATTGACTCCTGTGCATCTCTGAGGAAACCCAGGAGGATGAGCAAGCTAAGGCAGCAGAGGGTTTCCTTTTGTCCAAGACTGTAGACATTGGCTGTTTTCACCTGATTATCTGGACTCCTTTAACCCTGATATTCCTCGCCAGATCATGACTTGAGCGCAGCATCTCTTCCCTCCCACCGTCATTCCTCTTGTTTATTCATTTAAAAGAAGTGAAATTCCAAGTGGGAGTTTTCCTTTTACCCCTTTTAATAACGATCAGACCCACGGGGCATTGTCTTCCCTTGTGAGTTATGGGCACATCCAGCAATCCACCGTGGATCCTTTTTCCAAGGGATGTATATGGCCACGCTTCCATCAGAAATCCTGCTGCTTCCTTCCTTTCCATGGAGCAGCCAGCAAGCCCCTCCAGCATCTTGGGCAGCCTCTGTGGTGTCGATCTTCTCCAAAGAGAATGGCTCCACTGGGAAATTCCCAGTGGAGTGAGCTCGGTTTGATATTTGTGAGTGCGGAGCACACCCAGGTGTGGCACCACGTTGGACTCGTGGGTCATCCCAGGCTCTGGATAAATGAAAACACAGCTTTCCCTGGGCATTTTTCCAGTGTGTGCAGTGACAAAGAACCAGCCAAACCTTTCAGTTCACAACCATAATTCAAGGCCAGGTTGGACGGGGCTTGATCAGCCTGCTCTGGCGGAAGGGTCCCTGCCCACGTTTGGAACGAGCTGATCGTTGAGGTTCCTCCCAGCCCAAACCATCCCCAGGTTCCAGAAATGCAACAAGCACTGGAATATTGGGGTCCCAGGGCCTTAGTCCAGCCAGGGCAGATCCTGCTTTCTATGCTGCAGTGCAAATTTGAACCTTCAAATCCAGAATTGAACAACTTCTCCAGGCCAGCAGCTGCAAAAGGCGTCCCCACAGCTGCTTGAGGAAAGGTCTGGAGATATTTGCAGAGAATTGTGTTGCTCCCTCTCTGTGATGGAAAGGACTCGGCTCACCAGCCTCTCTGGTGCACCTGGATTAAAGCTGGTTTAGGCTTGAGCAGAGGCTTTAATTTTAGCTTTTCTTTGAATATTCCGAGAGATCAGAAGGGCAGAAAGAGAAGGATAAATGAAACAACAACTCTCCTCATAAAATGACCCTTCCAGGGTCTAATCCTGCATCCCCATCGTGCTTTAAACACCTTGTGAAATCAGAAACATGCAGCACACGCGGTGCTGGGGTGGGGAAAGGTCTCTCTGTGGCCAGCAAAATCCTCCTGCAAGCCAAGAGGGTGTTACTGCTCTAAGATGTGTCTTTGGTAATTTAAGATAGAGCAACCATGTGGTCACAGCACAGATTAACATTCCTTGGCCGGCCAGGACGAGCTTTTATTTTGAAAGCCACCTGGGTTCCACTTAAAAGTAGTAGAATAGTGGAGGATTTATTAGGACTGGGCAGGCTCCTATTTAACAATGTCAAGGCAGAGCTGTGGAAATACAGACACTTTTCTTCTTTGGAGACATGCAACGCTCTACATTTCGGCCTTGCACAGCTGTTGCTGTTCTGTAACATCAAACCAGCACAAAGTTTGGCCATGAAGGATACCTAATATTTGGGTTTTATATGCAGTGTCTCCAATTTATGCGCTCAGAATCATGAGGATGACTTATGATGTGTTGTGTTTGCCTTGGCAATGGCTCAAACCCAGAAATATATTTCAGGCTTGGCTTTCCAGATATTATCTCAAGTCATTTAAAAGTTCATTATAGGGCACCCGCTAGTGCTGCTCTAGTAAAGGGGCTGTCAGCATTTTTCAAGGGTTTATAACTCAGCCATTAAAAAAAAAAAAAAGGCCTCTCTGTGGGCTGAAACTTGGCATTCGGGGTCTAGGCCCAGCAGTAAATTGTTTTTACAAATTAAAAAAAAATCAGTTTGACTATTATTAAATTATAGGTGGGCTAAATTTTATTTAGAACTCTTTCAGGCTATCCTCCCGTACTTCTGTAAATTAAAACGTTTCCCAAATGCTTTTATAGAGTGCTGCTCTAAAATATGGACAGCCTTTTGTTCTGTGCTCGAAACCCTGAGATTTAACTTAAAATATAATAACAGTGCTTATCCCTGCATAGCACTTTTCACCTTCAAAGTGCTTTATGAGCATTATCTCATTAATGTACATAGCAGCCTCCCCATGATGTAAGAGGGATTATTATCCTCACTTTATGGCTGGACACATCGAGCCAAAAGGTTTAGGGCTGTTTTTAAAAGGCCTTAGTTGCACAAATCCCATGTGAGCTTTGATTGGCTTTGGGTGTCTACTTCCCTTTGGCTCTTTTAAAAATCACAACTGAGCTGATTCACCCAAGACTGTTCCAAGCCAGGATTAAACTCAGACTTTCCAAAGGCCAGTGCCACCAGACTGGATCATTCCCAGTACACAAAAACCATCCTTTTTTCCACAAAATTGTTCTTTAGGCCAGAGGGAGTCAACTCCATCTGGAGAGCTCCTGGATGGCAGGAGAGGTTCTGATGGATTATGGTGAAATGGTTTGGATTGAAAGGGACCTTAAAGCTCTCCCCATCCCACCCCTGACAAGGGACACCTGCTATCCCAGCCTGGCCTTGGGCACTGCCAGGGATCCAGGGGCAGCCACAGCTGCTCTGGGCACCTCTGCCAGGGCCTCACCTCCCTGACAGGGAGGAATTTCTCCTTTGATGGGCTTTGGAAGGTGAGAAACACAATCAAAATACAACTGGGTTTCTCTCCAGCCCCTCCACGCCAGGCCAGGACAGCGATGGATGAGTATGGTGCATGCCAGGGAAGGGATGCTCATCATTTTGTGTGCCTCAGTAGCAACCCAAGGTTTTTGGGGAGTTCATTTTCCATCCCAAAACTGCTTTACTTATGAGAAACATCTCCCAGAGCTCCCGAGAGCCTCAAAGCTGCCTTGTTTAAATCTCATCTCAGGTGAGCTGCTTGATTATGATTTGGATGCTAAATTTATGGATTTGAGTGCTGATCTAGGGTGAATTTAGCAGATACATTTGTTTTAGTGTTTCTGCAGTAGCTCGTGGAAGAAGGTGGAGAACAATTAGAGGAATCAGCAGCTCCTGAGGCCACTTCTGTGCTCCCTACAGAGAAACTGCAGCCACACTTCTCCACTGAATCATTTCTGTTGATCCCTCAAACTCCTTTTCCAGCCTTTGGAAACCTGCCCTATGTCCTCACTCCTTTATTTGCCTCTCCTGAGTTCGTCAGGACCTTTAAAACATCCTGATCACCGTGCTGTTAGTCAGGCAGCCCATCCCAGGGCTCCTTCTCTCCCTGTTAGGCTGGGGATGTCTGAAGCAGTCTCCGGAACATTATCAGGAATGATAGAAATGGCTGCGGTACAGAAATGTCACCTTGGGTAATTAACTGCAGTTCTCTGCTCCCAGGCTATTAGTGGGGCTTTATTCAGCCCAGATTGTGCAGGGAGAGCAGGAAGCCGTGAGCTGGCCGGAGCTCTGCTTCCCAGGGAGGGGGAGAGGATGGCAGGGCAGAAACCTGCCGTGGGATGGAGCTTGGAGAAATGGTCCTGGGGAGCGCAGGAGCCACCGCACGCCCCTGAGAGAGACTTTGGAGCTTGCTGTCTGCCCTCCAGGGCTGGGATCTCTGCCCTTTTAACCCCAGCCACAGATTTCCCAAATAATTGGCTCCATGGGAGTGTAGGAACAGCTGTATTTTCATAGGATCATGGAATGCTTGGGTTGGAAAAGGCCTTTAAGATTACCAAGTCCAACCTCTGCCGTGTTCACCACTAAACCATGTCCCAGGTGCCACATCCATGTGGTTTTTTGCACATTTCCAGGGATGGTGACTTAACCATGGCTCTGGGCAGCCTGTTTCAACATTTTACAACTCTTTGCACAATTTTTTTCCCTGATACCCAATCTAAACCTCCCGTGGTGCAGCCTGGGTCTGTTCCTTCTCCTCCTGTCCCTTGCTCCCTGAGAGAAGCACAGTTTCGCACCTGCACATTAGAACTTAATTGGGGAAAAAATAACCACACGTGGAAAAAAAAGATCTGTGGGCAGGGCCTCGGTGCCAAATGTTTGTCCCAAATGGCTCCTGGGACCAGGTGAGGACAGGGACGCCTTGTTCAAAGTGCTGTGCAAACACAGGGTAAGCTGTGTGCTAAACAGATTAAAAACAAAGGCAAGAGATACTGCTCTCCACAAGCCATAATGAAGGGAGGAGCTGGGCAAGCCAAGATTAAGGGAGTAATTAGGGAACGGCTTACTGAGGCAGGTTGGGTGGCTGAGCTGGTTTGGAACGTGCTGGAGGCTTTTTTCACACTTTTAGGAAGGTTTCTTGCTGGAGTTAACTGCAGATGGACTTGGGAGTGATGGAGCACAGGCAACACAGCAGCAGTTTGGGGATTGCCCATCCCTGGAAGTGTCCAAGGCCAGGCTGGAAAGGGCTTGGAGCAACCTGGGATAGTGGAAAGTGGCAGGGGGTGGGACTGGATGAATTCCAAGGTCCCTTCCAATCCAAATAATTCTGTGATTCCAGGTCCACTGACTGCTTCAGGCTTCTCTTGACCTCCTGGTTTGGCTCGGAGCATTCAGGAGCCAGAGCTAGTTGTGAGTTCTCATTCCTTGGCCATCCTGCTGGGACAGCCAGCAGCTGATGGTGGCTCTGGGCACTAACGGCCACCATTAGGTCTGAACCTCCCACATGGAGATGAGAGCCTGAGGATTCCATTCCCCATCCCCAGTCCATCTCCCTCCCAGCCTGTAAAGGATTTAATGCAATGGTGGCTACAGTGAACAAGGAATGGGCCTCCTCCTGAAGGGTGCCCACTGAAACAGCCCTTGACAGAAGCAGTGCTCAGGAACGGAGTAGGAGAGATTAATCTTCATAATTTTAACTTAATTTGATTTTTCAGTCGTGAGCCCCATCTCAGATTGGAGGTTATCTTCAGTATCTTAGCCTTGGAAATACTGAGTGAGAATAAAGTCTCCTTTCCCAGATATGATCCTTATTCCTCATCTCTGTAGCTGGTGCTTAAAACATCGTGGATAACACAAGATGTTCTCTGCCTGAGAGTCACTAAAAACAGCTGGGGGACAGGCTCACAGAATCCTGGAGTGGTTTGGGCTGGAAGAGACCTTAATTCTCATCTCACCCCACCCCCTGCCATGGGCAGGGACACCTTCCACCATCCCAAGCTGCTCCAGCCTGGCCTTGGACACTGCCAGGGATCCAGGGGCAGCCACAGCTGCTCTGGGTAACAGGATTTTCACTTCTGAATTATTCCTTTCCTATATTCCTATGTTTACTGGATTCTGGCATGGGCAGAGGCAAGTCAGCATCAAAATGAACAACGGGAGTGCTGAGATGTTTTACATGTTTATTGGTTAGGAGAAACAAAAAGAGCAGCGGTGTTTATTTCTGTGCTAAATGAAGCCAAACAGGAGATGTTGAATCAGCGGTGGGAACCCTGATATCCACCTCCTTTGTGCCTCTTCCAAAGACAAGCAGGAGCCTTCTCCACCTCTCCGGGGTCCTTCATTCCCCTTCTTTTCTCTCCAACCCCAGATTACTTCCTGACGCTGGACGAACCCATGAACAACATCACCACCACCCTGGGCCAGACAGCGGAGCTGCACTGCAAGGTGTCTGGGAACCCCCCTCCCACGGTGAGGTGGCTGAAGAACGACGCTCCCGTGGTGCAGGAGCCACGCAGGATCTCCTTCCGAGCCACGCCCTACGGCTCCCGCCTGCGCATCCGCAACCTGGACACCACCGACACCGGCTACTTCCAGTGCGTGGCCACCAACGGCAGGAGGACCGTGTCCACCACCGGCGTGCTCTTCGTCAAGTTCGGTGAGTTCTCTCCTCCTCAGCTGCTCCAGCTCTTCCTTGGGAGAAAGCCTGTCCAGGGAAAAGCGGCGTCACGGGACCGTTCAGCTTGGGAAAAGCTGAATTTGTCGATTATTCAACCCAGATTGTGCAGGGAGGGCAGGAAGCCGTGAGCTGGCCGGAGCTCTGCTTCCCAGGGAGGGGGAGAGGATGGCAGGGCAGAAACCTGCCGTGGGATGGAGCTTGGAGAAATGGTCCTGGGGAGCGCAGGAGCCACCGCACACCCCTGAGAGAGACTTTGGAGCTTGCTGTCTGCCCTCCAGGGCTGGGATCTCTGCCCTTTTAACCCCAGCCACAGATTTCCCAAATAATTGGCTCCATGGGAGTGTAGGAACAGCTGTATTTTCATAGGATCATGGAATGCTTGGGTTGGAAAAGGCCTTTAAGATCACCAAGTCCAAGCAGCACCGAGCCCCATCACCGTGTTCACCCCTAAACCACATCCCAGGTGCCACATCCATGTTTTTTGAACAGCTGTAGGGATGGTGACTCCACCGCTGCCTTGGGTGGAGTCCAACACTTCTGGAGGAGAAATTTTCCCGATATCCAATCTAAACCACACCCTGGAACAGCTTGAAGCTGTTTCCTCTCCTCCTGTCCCTGTTCCCAGAGCCCGACCCCCCCGGTGTCCCCTCCTGGCAGGAGGTGTGCAGAGCCAGAAATTCCCCCTGAGCCTCCTTTGCTCCAGGTGAGCCCCCATTAATGAGGTACCTGGGTGGATTCAGACCAGAGGAGAAAAACTCCTTTATTCTGAGCGACCCCTGTGTCTGGTGAGTGAGAAATTTCAGCTGGCACTGCAGGCTGAGGGCCTGAGATGAGACACATATATACCTGTCAGGGAAAATAAGCACTCATTCTTCCAAGTTTATACTGAGATAACTGCCTTCAAAGCTGATCTTACCACTCAGAAGATTCCAAACAAGAAACAGCTTTTGTGTGTCTCCTCCTCCTCCTCCTCCTCCACGGTCAGGGGGAAATAATTCACTGAGATGAAGATATTTGCACACAGTCCTGGTTAATCCTCTCTGGAACTGGACAAATAACACGCAGGGAATGATGGATGTGATGAGTCTCATCGTCTTTTTTTCATTAATCTCCCATGTTTTCTGATTTCTGATAAGAAACTAATCATCAGAAGTTGTCCCAAGGCAGTTTCAAGAGGAGGGTGAGCTGCTCACCTGTTTATTGTCCTCGTGTCAAAGACAGGCTTGTCTTTGGTGCTGAGGGACTGTCACTCCTCTGTTCAACTACACAAACCACAGCCAACACCACAGCCTGGTGCTTTTATCTTTTAAAAGCTTTTCAAAAAGCTTCCTGCTTGCTACCTCGCCGTAACTCATCCTGCTGTTTTTCTTCTGTCACTTTTCCAGGTCCCCCGCCAACAGCAAGCCCAGGATCCTCGTAAGTCCTTTCATGTCTCTTCTCTGGGTTCATTAATCTTGCATTTCAGCAGTCAGAAGTTCATTTGTCATTCGGTGTGACAGGAGCACTTTTACATTCTGCTTTTTAAGCCAGATAGGATGGTAATTTATTATAACTGAGTTATCTGTCTCGCAGTTGTATTTTCATGTTATCGTGTCAACTCCCATTTCTTACCCCAGACTTCTTAATTTCCAATATTATTACCTTTAGATCCTCTGGTGCCTTCAGTCTGTGAAGTGATTTCAGTGCACCTCCAGGTACTTCATCCATGTCACAGCCCAGCCCGGAAAATATTTATCACTACAAGCAGATTTTACTGCCCAGGGGCTTCTTGCTGATTTTAAGGGTCGTAAACCATGTCTGTCTCTCTGTACCTGTATTAATAAACTGTCTGAAAGCTGAGGTTTTACAGATTGAGTAGGTGGGTGGGAGCAGTGGCTCCCAATCTCCTGGAGCTCAGGTTTGGCTCCTGCTGCAGGGCCTGAGCACTTCCCACGTTGTATTTTGGCAGTGGAGCTTCTGCCCTGGGCAGTTTTTTGAGAATATTCACTTCTATCTGTAATTTCAAAACAGCTGATCAAACCTGTTGACCTTTTAGATGCCTTGTTGTTCTCGAGTGTGGTCTCCAGCTGTCCTGAAGTTTGAAATCAGTTTTGTGGCGCTGTGTCCAGCTTATTCACATCTCACATTGTGGGGAAAAATTGAAAATCCACCTCTCCTGGTGAGGGGAGGGGAACACAGAACCAACTAAACCAGAAAATTAATTTATTAATGCAATTACAAGGGGTGCAAAACCTGGGGATTTGAATGTTCCTGGCTCCTTATGGAAGATCTTCCAAAAATTATGGCAGGGGATATAAAAGAGGAGAAGCATCCGACCACAAAAGGATGTTGTAGGATGCCCTCTAATGGAACAGCCTAAAATGTGGTTTTCTCTTCCCTCGTGAAGGTGCCTGGTGTGGAATCCTGCAGTTTGGTTTGGAAGGGGAGCTCTCTGCTGGGATTTCAGCTCTGTTTGGTGACTGTGGGGTTCTGGGCAGCCAGGTTTCCTGCTGCTCTGGGATTTGGGGGCTGTTGGGCTCTCCAGCAGTTTGGGGAATTAATGAATGAGGTGACAAAATGGGGATTTTGTGCTGCTCCTGCCTAGTTTGGGGGTTCTGAAATTTGTGGGGTCAAACGACACATCCTTGGTGAAGAACCCATGTGAGAGCAGTGTGAGCTCTCAGAGAAAAGCAGAGAGCTGGCCTGGAATTTCACTGTCTAGGCCACTCAGGATTGTATTTTGTATTTTGAAAACAAAATACTGTGGGGAACTTTTTTTTTTCTTTTTTTTCTTTTTTTTTTTTTTTTTTGCTA
>VWZN01009433.1:229237-248334 GCA_013396955.1 Regulus satrapa | reverse complement strand
TTCCTGGGCCTGCTATTCCCATGCCTTTATCAGCCACCCAGGAGTGGAAGGTTGTGTTCATGTACAGATTTCGTTTGAGGATCGTGTTTTTAAAAATATCCACACGCTCAGCACTTTTCCTAATGTAATTTATAGGTGCAGAGCTCTGCCCCGACGCGATGGCAGAAAAACAGATGGGCCAAGTGTGAATGGGAATGTTAAATGCTGATTTCTGCAAAAGGAGACAGGCAGGGATAGATAACACAATAATTCACGTCTGTTATTTTTGCTGCTTTCCCTGAGCTGTGCTGGAGCCAAAAGTCTGATTTGGAAATCAGCCTGAAGCAAAGGCAGCAGCGCTGTCCCTGAGGCCACCAGGAGCCCCAGGCTGGGCAGATCTGCCTGCCCTGAACACCCTTCCTTTAACTCTGCCCTGCTGGACAAGCTGAGAAACCCTTGGAATCACCTGCCACGATCCTGCTCTGCTGCTCTGACTTAGCTGGGAGAAGCTTCTTTTGTTAAAAAAACCCCAAAAAACCAAAAAATCCAACCCAACTCCCACCGGTGCTTTGGAAATAAATCCTTCTTTTATCCTTGAGTGCTGCAGATGCAGAGCCAGCTCCAGGCAGCTCAGGGGACCTGGGGAGGGTGGGAATCACATCTGGATGTGCCCCCAAGGAGGCAGCTCCAGGCTCTCCAGCTGCTGGAATCATTTCCACGACGTGGATGGTGTCAAGGGCAGCTCCACAGCAGGCTGGGAGGGACAGGCAGCTCGGGCTGGAAAAGGCCACCCTCAGCTGATGTATCCCCACGAGTTTCTGAGTCCAAACCCAAATGGGGTTGTCTGAATAGCTTTGGGGAGGTCAAAGGCAGCATTTTGGTGGTTCACTCGTGCATTTGTGCATTCTCTGTGCACACAAATAAATCACAGAATCCCGTTGGGGTTGGAAGGGACCTCAGAGATCAGCTCGTTCCAACCCTCAACCTTCCACTAAACCAGGAATTTGCACTGGAGCCGTTGCTGGTCAATATTTCCCCCCCAAAACTAGGTTTTTTAACATGATTTTTGAATTTCCTGTGCTTCACATCCCTTGGAAAGCCACTTTTTATCCATCATCCGTGGCAAGGTTGGTCCCTTAAGGACTTAGAAATGTGTGCCTTCAGCTCAGGTGTGGCTACAGAGATCAGAACCAGAACAGAAGGAGGTCAGAGCACAGCAGATTCCTGGAGATGAGAGAATTTCATGGAACAATGGACCCACTTTGCCCTGGGAAATGGCTCTGTGCCCAATCTTTTTGTTCTTTTTGTCTCACTCTCCATTGTTCCCCTTAACCTGGAGCCTTGGCTTTGTGCTTGTCCCAAACTTTACCCACTGCAGGAGAAATCCTGAGCACAAATCACTGAAAGTAGAGGTGGTGGAGCAAGAACTTCCACAAGAGCTGTAGCGAGAAAGAAAAGGAAAATGTTTACAGTTTACATGTGTAAAAATGAGCTGGAGAAACCCTGCTGGAGTGGAATCCAGTGGGAAGGGTGCAGGAAAACCCTCTGTGTTTTTTATTTATTGTGTGGTGAGCATCTTCTGAAGAGGTTTCACCTGGATATGTATGGCAGGGATCTATTCCCGAGTGGAATATGTACACCCTGGTGCCAATATTCCTCTGGAAAAGTCCTTTTGTTCTTCATGGAGCCTTTTCTATATTTAAATATCCTAAATATGGCATTGTTTTGTTCTTTATTTAACCAGTGGGAATGAGGGGAGGGTGAAAAGAGGAGACAAGAGGGCTGTAACTCTAAGGAGCATCTGATTCATAAAATGAAATGGGGTTTGTGATTCCCAGAAATAACTTGCAAGGCTTGTGAAACCACAAACCCCCCTGGATTTTCCCATCTTTTTCAGTGATTGAGTTGGTTTTGGGTTTTTTTTTAAACTTTTTTTTTTTTTTAATTTTTACTTTCAGCTAAACACATCTGGGTTTTTTAGTAAAACAGATCTTTTGTACAGAGTCTCTGTGTGCCAGCACGGTTCCTGCAACAAGAAAATGTGTAAGCACTGGCCAGCATCCAGGTGAGGCTCGGCCAACAGCGTGTGTGATTGTGGATTTCAAAGAGGAACGCAGAGCCTTTCCTCTTTTGGCCACAGAAGGTAACATTTAGAGAAGAGAAAAAGGGCAATTGAGAGGCCAGAAGAGATTCAGTGCTCCAGCAGCATCCTGAGAGCGACGTCCCCGAGCTCGGGCTGCCAGGTCTGACTCCTGGAATCTCCTGGAATCCTCCTGGAATCTGGGATTCCAGCCTGCCCCACGTTTTGTGGCTGGCACAGAAACTCCCCCCTGCTGTTCAGCGATGGAAATTTGGAATGGACACAATTCCCAGGTGCTTTGGAGTGGGATCTTTTACAGCCCCACTGTGTGCTGGTGCGAGGGACACAGCCCCGGAGTGGGATATTCCGTGCTGAGGCCAATATAAATATATTGGGGAAAAAAAAAACCCCAGCCCCTGAGTGGCTGATGCTGACACAAACCATGTTAGGTCCTGCTGCATGACTTCATCCCCGGGAAAATAATCCTCCCTCAGTTTCCAGGGGCTCAGGCAGGTTATCTGCTGGGAGCAGGCCAGGCTGGGTGGGAATGTTCCCAGGGAGAGCTGGCCTTGTCCTCTCCACGGGGTCTTTGATCTGCTGCACACTTATCTCCCATGCCACTGCCTCACCTTTTCCCTGGATCGCTCTGCTCTGGCTCTGGGGACCATGAAGTGGCTGCTGAAGGACCAGAGTGCAGAGGTTTTTGGGAGTCTTGGGCTCTCCTGAGTGAGCAAAAGCACCTGAAAACCTCTGGGTAAATGTGCTACAGGATTTAGGAAGCCACGGATGGGTCTTGTATGAAGTGGACTGGCTACAGAGTCAGTTCCAGGCTGCTTTATCGACCTCGGGGCACTTAGGTCGCTAAATATACCCCTTATCTGGGAATGCCAGGCTCCTCTGCCTCCTCACCTCCCCTTATCTCCCAGACACGCGGGGAGCTGAGCCAAAGGACGATTTAAGGTGTGCTTGAGGGTGCAGCTGAAGGGCCACTGGCCACCTGGTCTGGGGGCATCAGCCCAAGCTATTGCAGGAGTGGCTGAGACAGAAAAGGGAATGGAATCATGGCTGGGTGGGGTGGGAAGGACCCTGAAGTTCACCCAGTGCCACCCTTGCCATGACAGGGACACCTCCCACTGTCCCAGCTGCTCCCAGCCCTGTCCAGCCTGGCCTTGGGCACAGCCAGGGATCCAGGGGCAGCCCCAGCTGCTCTGCCCATCTTGTGCCAGGGCCTGCCCACCCTCCCAGGCAGGAATTCCTGCCCAAAATCCAGCTGCTCCTGCCTGCTGTGGCCCTGCATCACCTGCTGCTGGCTTTCCTGTGAGCAAACAGCCAAGTTCTTTGCCACAAAGGGGCTTAAATTGTGTTTGGTTATGCTGTGGCAAGCCTGCAGAAAAGGAATTGGCCTGGAGTTTGGTGGAAGATTGACCTTCGAAAGTGCTTTGGACTTTTCAGAGGGTGTCTGATAACGATTTCTGCAGCTTTCAGCTGAAGGGTTCCCTTATCTGCGGGCAGTGCAAACAGAAACTCCTCCTGTGGAGACACAGCTGGATTATCTGAAAACAAATTAATTCCCCAGGTGTCAATATTTTATTAAGCAGGGAGGGAGAAGGGAGTGAAGTGCCTTAGAAGCTGGGCAAGGGGAGCACAGGGGAAAGACCCAGAGCTGCCTTGGCTTTCCTTCTGTGCAGGATCACCCACGGCAGATACAGGTGGGAATAAATGTTTGGGGTGGAAGTGGCCCTTGGGGAAAGCTCCAGTCAGGATTGGAGGGGTTTGGGACTTGTATTTCCATCAGACTTTCATACAAGCAGCAGAGTCAGTATTCCCTGGCCTGGCATGTGGGATTTGTGGCCACATCTTGGAGACTGAGGGCGTTGAGAGTGAGGATAATCCTGAAAGAGGCATTTATGCTGTCATTTTATCTTTATTGCCTTTATTTATAGATCAAGGGCTTTATTTATATTCATATATATATAAAGACCTTATTGCCTCTTTTAACCCTGGATCCAGGAAATTCTCAAATCCCTCACAAGGTCCTGGTTATTCATTGGACTCAATGATTTTTCCCAACATTTATAAATCTATGATTCCAAGGGGACTGATAAGTAAAGGACAGATAGAGGATACATTTTTACTTTCTCTAATTGAATATCTCAGTTGTCAGTCTTTCCACAACACTACAGAAATCCTGTGATGCCATAATTTGACCCTGAGTTACAGACTCCGCGCCTGTTTTCCCGATTTATTTTAAAAATGGAGCAAAGTGAGGATAATTTTGAATTTTTTTTTTTTTTTTTTTTGACAACAGAAAGGCCAAAAATAAATCAGGAAAGGCTGGAAAGTCGCATTACTTCTGTCATCACTTCCTCCAGGCCGTTGTGTTCATGGAGATATTCTTCAACCGCTGTAAAAAATAATAAATACCATTAAGCCCAGTTGGCAATCGGGGTCTGACTAATAATAAACCCAGTCCCATGAGTGAAACCAAACAGCCCAACCTGCCAAATATTGTTGCCATTAATGCCTTTATGGCACCCCGAGGCCTTTTTCCCACTGCTCTCCCTGCAGAAGCTCTCTGGGGTTGGAGTTCATCCCCCCCCAGGACAGGGGACCTGCGTTCCTAAGCTCCACAATTAAGGCTGCAGCTTGAAAGAAAAAAAAACAAAAACTCCTGGATTTGATGAAACATTCTGAGCTTCCAAATTTGGCTTTTATTCCCCGTTGAAACCAAGCTGAGCCCATCGGGCGTTTCGTCTCAGGAAATCAAAATTGCACAGCCCCTAACCCAGCAGAGAGCAGCGAGATGCTGGCTGTGCTTCAGAGCAGAGGCGTAATCTGCTTTTCCCATATTTCATGTGGTCATTCCAGGTAAAAGCTCTTCTGAAGCCAACCCCAAAATCCCTCGTGGAGTTGCTAAAAGCTTGCAGCAGCGCTTTGGGCCAAACCACTGGGTTTTTGTGAAGCATTCCAGCGTTCAGGAGGCGGTGTTTGCTCTTGAAGACAGTTTTAATCAAAAAGTTCTCATTTAGCTCTAATCAGAAGGACATTTTAAGTGGCTTAGCGGGATTTTTTTGAGCCTGAGGGCTGTGAGCAAAGATCTGACTGTATTACAGTGACAGTGGATTTCAGCCACCCTGGCCTGGGTTAGGTTTCAGTCCTGGCTCAGCTGAGCCTGGCTTTGGAAGGACTTGGATGTGCTCAAAGAGGACAAATAAAAACCAATGTTTTAGAGAGTCTCTAATTCACGTGAGATTAAAGCTGATTTTTGTTCTGCTTGAGGCAGCACAGGAAAATTACTGATCTCTTGTTTTATTTGTGTGTGAAACCAACCCAGTTCCTTCTTCAGTGGCCTTTCACTGCAGGGTTGCTAAAATAGAGGTGGGAAGTGTTGTTCTGGGGACAAAGATTGTATTTTACAACAGAAATACACCTCAGTCATTGGGAGCTTTCTATTATGTTTTGGGGGTTTGCTGGTCTACCCTTAAGCAGGTAAAAAATAGAATACGACAGAAAGTTAAATGATTTGAAACCAAGGTCCTTGATTTCCCTTCCCACCAGCCTTTGGTGGGTTCAGAGTCATTGCAAGGATTCAGTGCTGCAGGAGAAGACACCACTTGAGTTTCTCTGGTCCCCACTGTGGGTGAAGGAGGGAAGGAGGGAAATAATTCCAGATCCTGGGTGCTCGTGGTGTAAAACGCTGTCTGGCTGTCATGAGTTGGAAGGAGGGAAATAATTCCAGATCCTGGGTGCTCGTGGTGTAAAACGCTGTCTGGCTGTCACGAGTTCGATGTAACTGAGTTGGAAAACTGACAGATGAAACTGTGACTTCATGACGATTTTCTGGAAGAGAAGGTGGAACATCTCTCACGTGGAACAAGTTTCCAAGCCTTGTTTTACTTCAAACCCTGAATGCTGCTCTAGAACTTTCCTGGGTCTTGGGAGTGGCTGGGTGCAAGTGTGGAATGAAGAACTACTCACACATTTCAGAGCCCACTTATAATGCATGAGGTCATCTCCGAGGTACACGAGGTTCCCCGTGCCATAAGGCCTTTAATTATGAAGGAAATCCCATTTAAAGCCCTGTAATGTTTCTGTGGCCGCAGTAAAATCTCTCACACGAGCCAGCAGTAAAATCTCAGCGGGCAAACCTCAAACCTCTGCTGATTTTGTTCTTTTCCTTCCGTGCCCAGCTGTTGCTGACGTTCCTCTAACAAATCCTCTTCTGCTCCTCTCATTTTTGTGTGGGTGGGGGACCAAGGACAGGAGGAGCCCTGAGGGATCTGCTGGAGGTTCAGCAGATGCAAAGCTCAGCTCCTGCCACAGCTTCAAGCAGGTTTTTGGTTTATCTGCCAGCCCCTCTACCAGTGGGCTGGAAAAAGAATTCAGATGAAACATCTCAAACGCTGCAGTAGCGAAAGCTCCGGTTGCTTGCGGTAGGAATTATTCAGGAGAGCAAAAAGCTGGAATAGTAATAATAATAATAATAATAATAGTAATATTGACTACAGCTTTGCAAGCACATGGCACTGGCAGGGGGAGAGGTGGTGTCTGTGGCTCTGTGGGATAGATTTGTTTCCTGTCCTTGGCGTTCTTTCACCCACATGAAAAGTCATTTCTCTCTGCATGTAAATGCTTTCGTTCCGTGGGCAGTTTGGGATTCTCCTCCCCGTTGTTTGCGTGGTGAGCCGTGCCAGGCTGGGATCCAGAGCCAGGTGCTGGACCCTGCCGTGTCCCTGGCAGTGTCTGTCCCAGCTGGAGCTGGCAGCTGCAGGGTCCCTTCCCTGCCACAGCTCTGGCAGGGTTTCACTGCAAGGGACCTTAAATCTCATCCCAGGGCAGGGACACCTCCCACTGCCCCAGGCTGCTCCACAGCAGCTCTGGGGACCTGTTCCCGGGCCTCCCCACCCTCTCAGGGGGCAATTCCTTCCCAACATCCCATCTAAACCCACTCTTTTTCAATCTGAACTCATCCCAAGCTCAGTTTAAGGTTTTACTCCAGGCTCCTGCAACCCTCGGTGTTGGGGCAAGTGTTTATTCAGCCTAGTGAAAACATGAAAAGCGGGAATAAATCTGTAGTGTCCCAAGGGGCTTTCATGACTTCAACAGGGTGTAAAACCTTGGGAATGAGTTTTCCTACAAGGATAACATCACTGCTCAGCCAGCCTGTGTGTAGTTACTACTCACTCCCAGTCTGTGTAGCTCCACCACCAAGTCCTGCAGTGCAAGGGAGAAGATTATAAGGTGTTACATTATTTATCCTGATAATTAAAACCACTCCTGACGTCCCAGCTCTGGCTGTTCAAAGCAATAACCCCGGGCCACCTCAAATACTGTAAAAGGAGTTAATCATCCATTTCTGAGTGTGTCAAGTTTATTGATCTTGTTAACAGGAAAACATGTGTGGTTACCTGGGTGAGGAAGGAAAGCACTTATCATCTGAGCTGCTCTTTGGATGCTGCTATTGGTGCCTGAGCCAGCCAGGAGTCAGAAAAATGAATCACAAATGTTACCCGGCCGTGGTTCTCCAGCCAAACTTCTCCTGTCGGTGAATTTGCTTTAAACAAATACATTTTCTCTCCGTGCTGATTTTGCTCCAGATGAACGGGCACATTCTTTTTGCCACGGTTCTGCCCAGCAATTAGCACCAAGAGCACTCTGCAAAGCAGTCCCCTTTCAGGGTTCACAGCTGGTTTGGAGATTTGGAGGAGATTTTAAAGCGAGCAGCGACCATTGCAGTCCCCACTGCTGCGGAACTCCTCTCTTTGGGTATGGCCCAGTTGTGGTGATTTTCAATTAACTGGGACACACCTTCGGGGAAAAAAAAAAACCAAAACAACCCTTTTCATGTTGATTTTATCTGTCTTTAACTTCTGAACATGCTGGTGCACGGGGTCAGATGCTCCTTTAGGATCCTAAATGTACGAAAATTCTTCCTTTTACGACCCAGCTCTTGACTCTGCCAGAGTGGCCTGGGAATTCAGCTCCTGGGAATTTCCATAAGCTCCCCAGCTCTGTCAGCACCTCAAATCCAGGGGGGTTTGGGCTTCATTCCACTGCTTGGGCGGGGTGATTTGAGTTTTCCAGGATGTGTGTGAGTACACGCAGCACCCCCCATCCTGCAGAGACCTTGGAGAGGTTTCTTCTCCAGGTCTGGGATGGAAACTGCCTCATCCAGGCTGCATCTGAAAGATTTGGCTTCAGCAATTTCTCTCTAATGCCTTTTCTAGCTGCTTTTGGAGCAGAAACTCTTTAATTGCGTGTAAATGATAAATAAATGCCTTTAACTGCGCGTTATTGGTGACAGTCTCACCCTCTTGTGAGAAACAAACATGAATTTCAGCAGAAACTCTTCTTCTCCGGCTTGGAGGCATCACAAAACCTCTCTGGCACTGTTGTGGCACCTCTGATAGTTTCGGAAATCTCCTTGGCTGATTTTTGCTCCTAATTTTTCAGCATTTCTTTAAAATTCAGTGGTGTCAATTTTCCCCCTTCAGCCAATCAGCCCAGGAGTATCAGAAGAGGATTTGCCCTTCCAGGAGCGTTCCCATCTTTTTGGAGCCTGGGAAGGAGCAAGAGATAACAAGAGAAAATATTATTGCAGCGGTGCTGAATGTGAGGGGAGGCTCTGGGGAGTGTTTGCTTTGCTCCGGGAGCTCTTTGGCTCTTTCAGGCTCCCATCTCAGCTGTGTGGGATAAACCAGAGGAACTCCGTGGGCTTCAGCTCTGTATTTTTTCCATGAATAACGTGGATTGTTCCTCCCTCCTTGGCATGGCAGACAAAGCAGGCAGTGGCGGTCTTGCCAAAATAAAGTTCCTTGGCTGGATCAAAGGAGCAGCGGGGTAGGAATATTAGGATTTCCTTTGATTTTTCAGCTTGAAATATGATTTTCTTCTTTTTTTTTTTTCTTTTATTTTCTGTTGCGGGGATGGGGGGTGTGCTGCCTTTTCAATGATGTCTGGCTAAACCCTCGAATTTTTTTAATGCAGTTGCAAAATCCATGTTTTATATTACAAGACCACGATAAGAGGGAGTATTGATCTGAGAATTTCACCTACTCCGAGATAAAACCCAGCTTTTAAATTTGATCCAGTGCGACTGCTCCAGCGTGCCAGAACAGATGTTATTAAAACAAGGTCCCAGAAACAAGTCTGTTATCTCAAATAATATTTTTCTAGTGGGAGAATGCATTTATATCAGCCACATCATGCATCCGAGCTTATCAATAGCAATTAATTCCAGATTTGCAGCTGAAATGTCGGTGGCACAGGTAGGAAGTCTGGCACACATTGTTTAATTTGCATCAAAGTGCCCCGATTATCATGTGTAAAATGACTTTAAAAATGGTGATCCATTCCCAGTGGCACATTAACATAATTCCTTCTAATGCAAACCTCGAGGGGATTCGTATTCTCAATTGCTGGAATAATAAAATAAAATTGGGATTGTTTTATGTGTTGGGTAATAGCAATAAATTCCATATCCTAAAACTTAAGTACAGAAAAATTTGTGCATTTTCAGCCACATGAATTTTAAAATGTGCTCCTTGCAGGGATGAAAAGTGGTTTTTTTCACCTTGAATACCAATTATTGGCTGTAAAAAGGCTGTGAAGGGACAGAGTTTTAGATGTTCTCTACAGACTGGGCCTCTCCTTGAGCTGCTCAGACAAACAATTTAAACTTGTAGAGTTTCATATTGGTTGGCCTTGAAAAATTCGATGTTTCCAACAAAAAGGGAAAACAAAACAAAACAAAAACAAATAAAAAAATAACCCAACCAACCAAAAAAAAAAAAAAAAGGGTTTAGAATTTACTTAATAATTCTTTTAATGCTGCTGCCAGAAAGCAGACAGGAAGATGTCTTGGAATAGATTCACTTTTTTTGGGCTAACACAAGGAAGAGGCAGGGACTGGCTGGGGTTTTTTTCCTAGAAATTGAAGTTTTGGGAGTCCCACTGGTGAGTAGAAAACTATGATTTTTTTCCCCCCCAATTCTTTTCTGAAAGCAGGATTTTCAGAATTTAGGGCTGGGCATTCTTCTCAAGGCTAACCAAAATCTGAATAATTGGGCTCTAAATTCGGACTATTCCAGGTTTACCTCATGAAATACGAGCGGTTTGGTCCCAGGGTGGTTCCTGGAGTGTGGTCGCTTCACTCAGGTGTGTGGAAAATGTTTTTAAGGAAAACAAACAGCTTCTCTCTCCCTGCCTCACCCCGTTTCCAGGAGGGCCAGCTCTTCATTCCCATGTTCCCTGGTGTTTATTGAATTGAGGAGGAGTTTCCCACCTCCAAAAAGATCTTTTCCACAGGCCAGCCCCGGTTTGCTCCCAGTGGGGTCACCCTGGCAATTCCCAGCTGAGGCATTTGTGTTCCCAGCAGGGCCTGACTCCCAGGAAGGTTCTCGAGGAAAATTCGCTGCCTTTTCTTAAAGCAGGCTTTAAGAAATGTCAGAAAATTTGAATTTCACCGAGCCATGGCGTTGTTTGGAAAAGGGAAAAGCCCTCTGAGGTGGAGTCTGGCCACCACGTCCCCAAGTGTCACAATAATTTAAATAATAAAAAGTAAATGAATAAATAAATAATGATTTTTTTAAAAATTACAATAAAATTAAAATAAATATTTAAATAACAGAATAAAAAAATTAAATTTAATTAAAAATAATAATTTAAAAAATCCNAGTGTCACAATAATTTAAATAATAAAAAGTAAATGAATAAATAAATAATGATTTTTTAAAAATTACAATAAAATTAAAATAAATATTTAAATAACAATAAAATTAAAATTAAATTAAAAATAAAAATAAAAATAAAAAATCCCTCAGGGATTTCAAACCTCTCCAGGGATGGGGACTCCACCATGCCCCAGTCGCCCTTTCCACAAAAAAATCTTCCCAATATCCAGCCTAAACCTCTCCTGGCACAACTTGAGGCTGTTTCCTCTCATCTGGGAGTAGAGCCTGAGCCTCTCCCTCCTGGCTGCCCCCTCCTATCAGGGAAATCTTTTTATCTGTGAAATAAAACGAGAAATAAACCAGTGAATTTTGGTAACTTCGAGCTTGCTGTTATTTTTGCAGTGATCGTGGACTCCATTTATTGATGGGTGCAAATTCCTGCTGGAATAATAGCTTAAACAAGCTGACATTACAGGTATTATTTTTAATTAACTTGTGCCGAGGCATGTGTTTCACTTTGAATTCAAGTGTCAGGTTTGTGAAGTCTGTTTCTCATCATGCGTAAGGTTAAAATATTAGGTCACCAGAAGAAAGAACTATTTGAGGCAGAGAAGACAAATTAAATGTTAGGAGGAAGGAGAGGGGAGGGAGGAGCAGAAATAAAGCTGTGACTCCAGAAAATAAGGGAAAGCAGGAGAGACTTAGGGAAAGATAAAAAGGGCTGAAACTCATTTAGTGGGCTTTACAATATTACATAATATTTACAATATTAGGTTTTGGAACGATCCTCCTGTGGAAGAGTTCAAAGCTGTATTTGCAGTGTCCTGATCCCCCCAGGAAGGGTTGGGATGTTGCTTTCTAGAACATCAGAATCTGCGTTTGCAGAATGTAGGGCTGGGCAAACCTCCTCAAGTCTAACCAAAACGTGCATAATTGGGCCCTAAATCTGGAATATTCCCTCCCAGCTAGGAGGGATTTGGATGAAAAAATTGCAGGATGTGGCCACGCTCTTTGAGGAAGCCTCTTCCCTTTGCCTTCCCAGCAGAGTGCAGGACATGGATGGGGCTGGGATGTGCTCCAGGGGACTTTTGGAACCTTAAAACAGCTCTGTCCAACAAAACACGAGTGCCAGCAGTGTCCTGCCACCCCCAAAACCGGGAGCAGTTGAATGAGTGATTTGCAGTTCACCCTGAGTTACCAGGGCAGGAATCCTCCAGGAAAATCCCAACCCTGCTCCCAACATTGCTCCCTAAGCAGCTGCAGCTGCTGGGCCATGCCCAGCCTGGGCTTTGCAGGAATTGGGTCAGCAAAGGGACAATCCAAATGTTTAGGTGGAAAAAAGAAACAAAAACCATCACTGAAGCTGAATCTCAGGGCTGATTTATTGATTTTTGATCAATATTTAGCTCCAATTCGTGGCCCTCATGTGGCCTGGGCTCCCTGGTGCCATCCCAGTGCAAATCCATTCAACCAGCATCCCAAACCCCCGGGAATTTTGGATTATTTATCCACCTCTGGATTGGAGGCGTCATTCAAAGCAGCCGTCAGTCGGAATAGTGAAGCAATTCCTTAAGCAGATCTTATTTAATTATTGGCACTTTTTAATCACAGAGTCCTGGAATGCTTTGGGTTGGGAAGGACATTGAGGATCATCTTATTCCAAGCCCTGCCAGAAGCAGGGAGAATTATTATTAATATCATTATTATCATTAATAACAATAATAATTATTATTATTAGTTTCTGCCATGGGTCTCTGTGAATGCAGTGAGGTCAAAGCACAGCAAAATGAATTTTTTACTTCCTGCCTCTGCTTTCCCAGTGACCCATTTCAACCCTGGCTGCCCTGTGCCTTTAAAGGGGTGTCAAACAACAGCAGCTTTTATTCCCCAGAACTTTTCCATCCATTACACAGTGCCGTGGAAGTCAGGGCAGTTCTCTTCTCTTTGCAAAGCGAGATGCAGAAATTTGCTGAAATATTATCAGGAAACAGAGCCAACGTGTTCCCATTTAACAAGCGAGGCACAAGCAACTGGGGGTTTGCTCTTTGGAAAATATGAGGGAATTTTATTCATCTGTTTGCTTTAAGGGAGATCTGCCAAGTCAAAACCCTTTCATTTCATCTTATGTGAAGCTGGAACATGAGGAGGGAACAAAATATAATTTATTTAACTATGTACAAATAATTTATGCAACGAGGGGGTGGCTGGGTGTACGTAACTGTAACAATGATTTATTGATACTCCTTGTAATTAATGGCAAGACAAAATGTCTTTCACTTTGTCAGTGAAAAAATAGATCTGGAGGAATAATTCAACATTTATTTGCTTTTGCTCTTCAGATTGGTTAATTCTCATAAATCAACCTTGTCTGCATTTACACCTGAATTTGTGCTGGTTCTGGGGACACTCAAAGCATTTGGGGCTTTGTCTTGCCTTGTTCTGTTCTCTCCTTTGGCCATTTTTGCTCAAGATATCCAAGTCAGTCCTGTATTTATGTTCCTTTCTTGCTGGGTACTCATTTAAATCCTTCCTAAGGCAAAAAGGGGAGGAGATACAGAAAGAAAGAAGGGAGGCAGGGAGGGAAGGAAGGAAAAGAAAGAAAGAAAGAAATCCATGGGGTGTGGTAGGAGTGACCACACAATTACAGCATCTCTGGAATATGATTTTTAATATATTGTGTAAGAAAACTCTCGATTGGATTGTAAAAATAAATACAACATGATCTCACAGGTTCAGTTTTTCTATCACCATATGAAATGCTTCTAAATGAACTCACGTTAAAGCCTGGTCACAAAGCTTTTGCTGAACTGAGTTCCCAGACTTGTTGTTGGCATTTGCTGGAAATGTTGCTTCAATTTGGGCGATTTCTTGTAATTTAGGAAAAGGCTGGCAAAGAAAATTGAGGAATTGGGAAGTGGAGTTGGACAGAGGACCTTGTGTTCAGGAACCGCTTGCAGAGGAGGTGGCACCACCAAGCCCCTCCAGGCTGAGCGTGAAGCAATAAAATAAATATTGCAATCTGATTGGTAACGATTCTCTGCTCTGCCTGCCTTGCCTGGGGATGCCCAAAAAGCTGCAGAGGCAGAAATGCTGCCAGGTTTCAGAAAGGAGCTGCATGGGAGGAGGATCAGCCTCTGGATTCACTGGAGCAGCTGAGAGAAAGAGATGGAATCAGAGAATGGGCTGGGCTGGAAGGGATCTCAGAGAGATTTTGGCACCCTTGAAAGCCCTTCCTTGGTTTTCTGTGAACTCTGAGCAATCAGATCCTCAGGGACACCTGAGCATGGTGCAAATTAATCCTCGGTGTTATTATGACACCGAGCCAGAGGTGCTGTCACAGCTGGATCCAAAAGCAATGGGCAAGCTCCAAGGGAAACATCCAGGCTGGAAATACTGAGAGCGAGACAGAAAGCAGAGTGGGAACCAAATCTGACAGGAAAGAATCTCAAGGCAGCGCTGTATCATCTGTTGATCATTAAAACCCAGCCCCTTGCCTGGGGCAGCCTGCGCCCTGTGGGGTTTGTGGGGTGCAAGGAGCAGGGATCAGCGCCGGGGCAGCTCGCAGACCCCAAACCCCGAGCTGTGCTCGGCCTGGGGCTGTTCCTGCAGGCTGCCAGCCCTGGTTTCCACCTGCTGCCCGCTGTCCTCCCCACCCCAGGGTTTGCACCAGTGATCCAAGTCCATCCACAGTCAGAAAGGCCTCCAGGCTTGGACTGAATTCCAGCTCCTCAGGACTCAGTCCTTAGGGATTAAGCTCGTCTCGATTAATTGCTGGGTCAGGCCTGGTTTCCATCCTCCCGGATGGAAGAGACCCTTCCTTGTGCGGGACCAGGATCAAGGAGCAGAAACACATCCGAGCGCGGTGCGTTGGTTCCTTACCCCCAAACACGGGCTGCGGGAAAGGAATGTGGGCTCAGCCTCCATCCCAAGAAACTGAGAGCTGTGCTTAAAGCCAACAATTGATAATGGCAGTGTTTAAAGCCAAAAAAAAAAAAAAAAAAGGTAGGTGTGTTAAAAACCAAAAAAACAATCCCAAACTGATAATAGCTGTGTTTAAGGCCAAAAACTGATAGGTGTGTTTAAAGCCAAACCTGATAATAGCCGTGTTTAAAGCCAAAAAATCTGATAGGCGTGCTTAAACCCAAAGAGTGATCGCTGCGTTTAAAACCAAAACCCGATCGCCGTGTTTGAAGCCAAACCTGAAGAACAGCTGTATTTAAAGCCAAAACCCCGATCGCTGCGTTCGAAGGCAAACCTGAAAGTATTTCCAGGCGAAGCGCTGCCAGGGGGCAGCAGGAGGTGGGGAATGCGTTCGAGCCGCAGGAGCCCCGGGTGCTTTTGTTGGTTTGTGTCGGGTCCGCCTCTGGGCTGCGATGGGGTCGGAGGGAATGGCTGGAGAGCAGAGGGCAGCATCGCTTCCGTGGGAAAGGGCTTGGGGGAGCCGTGGCTGCTCCCAGAACCGCTCCCCTGTGGGGAGCAGCGGTTCGGGGAGCTGCTGTTCCACAGAGGAACCTCCCGGTCCTTTATTTTTGTCGCCAAGAGCCCCGGAGCAGAGCCCAAGGGACCGCGGAGGCTCCTCTGTCACACCCTGATGCTCCCGTTCCTCTCGTTTGTTTTACCCTTCTGCCCCATAATGGAGCTGATTTCCAAAACAATCCTAAATAGTTCCTGCTCCTCACAAGCTATTATTCCAGTTTTCCCGGTGTGAATTCCGCTGGGTGCAGCCCCGGGGCAGAGCTGGTCCTGCCCCTTCCCCTCCTGAGATTACCGGCAAAATGCCGCTCCTCGGGGCATCTCCAGGTGGGCTGGTGTCCCTGCTCACTCCAAGCCTTCCTCCCCCTCTGAGGGGAGCCTCTGTGGCGTCCCTGAGTGAAATTCCGTCATCAAGTGATCCTGGAGAAAAGGAGGAATTTCTGGCTCTGCACAGTTGCTGACAGGAGGGAGGGAGGGGTCAGGCTCTGCTCCAGGGAACAGGGACAGGAGGCTCAGCTTGTTTGGAAATTTGCTTTACAGAAAGGGTGGTCAGACATTGGCACAGGGCTGGAGTGCCCATCCCTGGAGAGGTTTAAAATCCCTGTGGATGTGACACTTGGGGACCTGGGCAGTGGTGGCCTTGACAGCGCTGGGAATGCTTGGACTCGATCTTAGCGGCCTTTTTCCAACCTTAAGGATTCAGTGATGTTATCATTCCATTAAAAAACAATAAACGGCCAATTAATTATATCCTATATGTGCATTTAATGATGAGAAGATGAGCTCGACTCCAGAGCCTGCAGTCGCTGTTGGGGTTTTCCAGCTCAGGTTTCAGTTTTTCTCTTCAAGAACCAAGAGAATTTAAATATTTTCACCAGAGCCACCTCCCTGCAGGAAGCCAAGGATGTGGTTGTGCATCCCTGCTTGCACCTCAGGTGTTTTTGTTTGAATCCCTGAGGTGCCTCAGCCTTCTCTGGGGCGATTAATGAAGGGTTTAATTGGCAGCTAAAGGTTGTGCTTTCACAACCCAGCTTCCAGTGTGCTTGGAATCTCACCGATTTCCCAATGGCGAGATGGTCATGTGTGGGAGAGTCTCTCTGCTCCCTTCAGGGCTGGGATTGAGACACAGGGGATGGTTTTTGGTGCTCTGTCTCAGATGTTCAATCTTATCACTGCTCCAAGGCAGTGAGTTCTCAGCCCCTCACTCCAGGGTAGGAATGGCCATGAGAGCCTCGAGCTCCAAGGGCTTTCAGGAGTGGCTGAAGCAATGAACAATCACCAGCTGGATTATTTTCACTCTGCCCCCAACGAGCAGTGACCCGCAGTGCAGCCCTGCACACCCCATCCCACAATATCCCCGAGCCCAGAGAGGAGAAGGCAGGAGAAGAACGAGGAGCCAACGCCCCAAAGCCTCCATCGTGCTCCCTGGGCACCACCATCCCCCAAACCCTAAAGCTGGGAGCGCTCCCCTGTGCCATCCCACACTTCTCCCCAAACTCCACTGCCCCAGTCCCAGCTCCACCGCTCCCTTTTGGGAGCCTTCTGCACGGCCTCAGCCCAAAGCAGTGTTCTGCTGAGGGGCTGCACCTGGCAGCACAGGGAGCCCCAGTTCCTCTGGGCACAGGGTTCCGACAGGAGGAGGTTTCCATCTCTGCCATCGCTCTCTCCCACACTCACAAATCACTGCGTTTCATCCCCGGGCTTTGGCTCCTCGCTGGGAGCGCTGCGGGGAGCCGGGCGCTGCTCGGGGAGCGCGGCAGAGCCGGGGGATGTCTGGCATGTCCTGGAACGGGATCCCAGCGCTTTTCCCCGTTCTAATCCCATTAGCGGGCTGGCCGCGGTGCCCGGGCAGCGGCCGGGCCGCGGGAGGCAGCGCACAAACAACGGGGCCGCTTCAAAGAGCCCCCCTGGGATTTGCATTTCCAAGCTCTCACAGCCAAGGACTTCAGGAGGGGATGAAAGTGGCTTTTGTTAAACTTAATGGCAGAGTTGATTTTTAAAAAGCTCTGATATTTTTTTTCCCCCCCTTATTATGGCGTAGTGTGATTCCGCTGTCGGGCTTTTGGGGAGGGAGTGTCACCGCAGGGGCAGACACCGCGACACGGACCCCGTGGGTTCAGGAGGCAGAAAGAGAATCCTCACTGAGGCACACACACATTTTTGGAGCCGGTTTCACGCTCTGCAGAGGGATTGGTTCACAAAGAACACTCTGAGCTTATTGGCGCAGCACCTCTTCGGTAAACAGCCTAGGAAAACATCAGCTCTCAGCCGTGAGGAGAACAGGCACAAATCTCTTATCTGTGAAAGGATGAGTTTGAGAATTCTTCTTTTTCATAGTCTCAGGGATGAGTCTCGGGAACCTTTCTCTCTGGGCTGTAACTGCAGCCACAAGGGAGAATTCCACACCTGAAGGGTGGAACCTGTTCCCTACCCGGCTGCCACCATCCCCAGGGACATTCCAGTATCATTTATCCGAGTCTGAGAGCCAAAGCGGAGCTGGCTGGCTGGGCAGGAATAAGGAAGAAAATACCAGCAAATGGTCATTAAGCATCTCCTTTTGCTGGCACGTCAAGCAGAGCCGAGGCGTCTGTCCAGAAAATTCATCCCAAAAATCTCAGTGCAGAATATCTCCGAGTGGATCCCTCAGAGGAAGGAACTGAAAGGGCTGATTCATGCAGTTGGGATTTCAGGGGTCATGTACTAAAACCCCTCCTCAAAACCCCACTAAAACTCCCAGTTCAGTGCTGATTATTCAAAATATCCAGTGTCTGCCTGGGTCTTCAGCGATTTCCTTTCTTTGCTTTGTTTGAAGAGCACTGGCAAATAATTTCCCATCTGGATTTCTGGATTAAATGTCTCCTGCATTGCCTAAAATAAAGCACCTAATGAGAGAAATGTGTCTGTTGAACTCCTGTCTGAGTTTTGGTTCTGTTTTAGCACTAAACGTTACCACACACAGACGGCTGAGCAAACATTTCCTATTTCCAGGGTATCGGTGCTGCCAGAGGTTGGATTTTCTACATAGACTTTAAATTCTGCTTGCATGACTCTTCCTGCTGTGTTTATCAGTATTAAGCACAAGCTTGGCTCAAAAATAGAAAACTATGTGTTAGCTGCTTTAAATAAACATCAATCCTATTTTTCCAGGCAGTTTCTATTTCTCCTCTAATCAAGGCTGGGTGTATTTCTGAGCAGAGCCTTAAAAGCACTCATTTCATACGACATTAATGTGTATTTTGGCCAAGCTGAAATGCCACTTTTTACCAGGCAGACGGAGGGGGTTTATTTAAACAAACAAATATTCGAGATCTTGTTGACCAGGAAGAAGTGATCCGAATTGTTTTGAGTATTTTGCAGTCACCTTTTTTGTGTTTCTGGCTGGTTGCAGGGACGAGTACGAGGAGGATGGGTTTTGCCAGCCTTACAGGGGCATCGCCTGCGCCCGCTTCATTGGGAACAGAACCATCTACATGGAGTCCTTGCACATGCAGGGGGAAATAGAAAATCAGATTACAGGTGGGTAAAAAACTCCTCGGCTGCTTCCCCACCGAGCTGGCTGCTCCCAAAAAGCTGCTGGAGTTTTATAAGCAGCGGTGTTCTTTTGCTTTGGTCTTTATTCCCTCTTGCAGGAGCTCGTCTGGGTGGCTCTGCTCCTCCAGCTCCTCCCAAAACACCTGGAAAAAAAAGGGTTTTTCAAGGAGAAGGGGCTGTGTGTTTACAGCTTCTGGGACACTCAGTGCTGCTGTTACCCCAGCAGGTTTTGGAAGAAAAGGGGGCCAGCCTTAGCTGATTTTAGGTGGCTGGAATAACTTAGGTGCTGGGAAAGGCTGAATAAATAATCTGGCAAGTATTATTATTCTTTGGATTTAGGGGACAACCAGTTGCCTTTTTTT
>VWZN01009433.1:211658-228145 GCA_013396955.1 Regulus satrapa | reverse complement strand
CACAGCCCTGGCACAGAGCACACAGCCCTGGCACAGCCTGCTCCTCATCCAAAGCCTGGCGTTTGTTTTTCCAGCTGCCTTCACCATGATCGGCACCTCCAGCCACCTGTCGGACAAGTGCTCCCAGTTCGCCATCCCCTCGCTGTGCCACTACGCCTTCCCCTACTGCGACGAGACCTCGGCGGCGCCCAAGCCCCGCGACCTGTGCCGCGACGAGTGCGAGATCCTGGAGAACGTCCTGTGCCAGACCGAGTACATCTTCGCCAGGTCCAACCCCATGATCCTGATGAGGCTGAAGCTGCCCAACTGCGAGGATCTGCCCCAGCCCGACAGCCCCGAGGCGGTCAACTGCATCCGCATCGGCATCCCCATGGCCGATCCCATCAATAAAAGTAAGTGGGAAATGGCTTTTCCCTCCCTGGAGAGGGCACTGGAAGGGCTCGTGCGGTCACTGCTGGGCTTTGATGGCTCACGGGTGAATTTCCCAGCTCCAGGACTTCCCCCCAGCTCGTCCAGCAGGGGTGGGAATTCTGAAGGATGTTTTTAGGAATCCTGATTTTTTTCAGGAATCCAGAAGGATTTTTTCAGGTCTCCTGAAGGATATTTTCAGGAATTCTGAAGGATATTTTCAGGAACCCTGGAGGATATTTCCAGGAAATCTGAACGATATTTTCAGGAATCCTGAAGGATATTTTCAGGAATCCTGAAGGATATTTTCAGGAAATCTGAAGGATATTTTCAGAAATCCTGAAGGATATTTTCAAATCTTTTCTAAGTAATAAGGGGTAGGAAACAATGCAGTGTAAGCATTTGGATGCTGAGCAATATGGGTGGCTTCATCCTCCCTGCTCCTTCATCCTCCTCCCAGCTCATCCTTTCATGCTCCAGCAACACCACAGCTGCAGTGAGGGATCCCTGTCAGGAGGAACATTTGTAGGGCTGGATCCATGGCTGTCCTGCCTAAGCCAGACTAATTTTAGGCTCTGGCTGAGCCCACTCTTTGATCAGGCTGGGCTGCAGCCCCTTCCACATCTGAACAGTCAAATATAAAACATGGCTCCCCCAAATCCTCCACCTTCCTATGAAAATAATGGCTGCAATTCAATTTCCCACTGCAATTTTGCCTTCTTTTGTGTGTCCTATATGAAAAACGCTTGGCAGAAGCTGTTTTCACTACAGGAGCATAAGCTTTAAATCCTCCCAGGAATGTGAATGCAGAGCAGGCCCTGCCTTGCAGCCACACCAAACTGGGAGCCCACGCTCCCAAACTGGGCCATGCTGGGAGATGCCAGCAGCTCATCCTGAGATGCTGCATCCAGCACTGAGCTCAGCTCCAGAGCCTGCAGTCGCTGTTGGGGTTTTCCAGCTCAGGTTTCAGTTTTTCTCTTCAAGAACCAAGAGAATTTAAATATTTTCACCAGAGCCACCTCCCTGCAGGAAGCCAAGGATGTGGTTGTGCATCCCTGCTTGCATCTCAGGTGTCTTTGTTTGAATCCCTGAGGTGCCTCAGCCTTCCCTCGGGCGATTAATGAAGGGTTTAATTGGCAGCTAAAGGTGGTGCTTTCACAACCCAGCTTCCAGTGTGCTGGGGGAACATTTTGGGAGCCTCATCCAATGCCACCTGGACCCTGCCCCACCCATGGAGGAGTTTCCATCTCCGCCACCCCTCTGTCCCTCCCTCACCCTCCCCACATCACCGATTTGGCTTTTGGCTGTCTTTGCAGACCACAGGTGCTACAACAGCACGGGCGTGGATTACCGGGGCACGGTGAGCGTGACGCGCTCGGGGCGGCAGTGCCAGCCCTGGAACTCGCAGTACCCCCACACCCACACCTTCACTGCTGCCAGGTACCCCGAGCTCAACGGGGGCCACTCCTACTGCAGGAACCCCGGCAACCAGAAGGACGCCCCGTGGTGTTTCACCTTGGACGAGAACTTCAAGTCGGAGCTCTGCGACGTCCCGGCCTGCGGTAACGCCTGAGCTGCTTTGGGCCGGAGCTGGGGGCAGAAAGGGGAAGGGTTTGGTGCACAGAGAGTCCTTGGTGAGCCCCTGGGGGCAGAGCTGGAGGGCAGACCCTGCTCTGAGGGGACCTCGGAGCGCTTGCTGCCCCTGCAGGGACAGAGTGGTGGCGTGAAAATAATTTCACGAGCTCAGCCGCCAGTTCAGGTGCTCCTGACTTTCCAGGTTGTTGTTCCCAGCAATACAGCTCCTTGGGCCAAATTAAGGCATGGAAACATGAGATTGTTTAGGTTGGAAAAGCCCTCCGAGGTCATGGAGTCCAACCATCCCCAGCACTGGCAAGGCCACCACTGCCTCGTGTCCCCAAAGTGCCACATCCACACGGCTTGTAAATCCCTTTTTGGGTCCTTTTTGAGACCCCACCACTGCCCTGGGCAGCTGTGCCATGGCTGGACAGGCCTTTCTGGGAAGAAATTTTCCCTGATGTTCAATCCAAACATCCTCTGGTGTAACTTGGGGCCGTTCCCTCTCCTCCTGTCCCTGTTCCCAGAGCCCGACACCCCCTCCCCCGGCTGTCCCCTCCTGGCAGGAGCTGTGCAGAGCCAGAAATTCCCTCTGAGCCTCCTTTGCTCCAGCTGAGCCCCTTCCCAGCTCCCTCAGCCTCTCCAGCCCCTTCCCAGCTCCGTTCCCTGCCCTGGCCACGCTCCAGCCCCTCTGTGGTTTCTTGTGGGGGGCCCAAAACCAGGGAGAGGGTTTGAGATGCACATGATAGAGCCCAGACTATCTGCCTTCCCCTGATCTACCCTTTCAGTAAGAACATAATTTAGATCCCTTTTTGGCATCGATTCCCATCTTTCCATTAATTGAAAAAGACTTTGGAGCAGACTCAGAACATGTCTCACTGCAGGAATGTTCATAACCATAACCAGAAAAAATTTAATTTGGTTCTGGCTCTGGAGCAGGAACATCAAAGGTATCTCTTTTCCAAGGGGAAAGGTAAATGTTACTGTGACATCTTGTAGGCAATGTCAAATTTTGTGTGAAACTTTGAATTTCCCTAACATTTCTGGGTGCATTTCTGGCATGTCCATGCAAATAGATGCATTTTTTTTTCTTGGCCTGTTGTCCGTATTGTTATTTCTACATGCAGATAAAACAATTCAGGCCCATTCGTTCAGGTCTTCCATTCAGGGGTTCAGAGGTCCCCCTGGATCTCTGAGAAGCAGAATCAAATGAGAGCTGAACCTCCCTTTTCTCGTTCATTTTGCAAACCCAAAATGCAGCCAGGGCAGTTCTGTAAACACGAACTTCAAATCCATTTCAGAGGGCCTGGCAATGTCACCTCTATTTTTTAAACAAGGTCTGACTTGTGCTGGCAGTGCTGGTTTAAAGAGCTGGACTTGCTGATCTCTGAGGGCTTTTCCAACCTCAACAATTCTGTGATTCTCCCCACGCTATTCCAGTCCCGTATCTCTTCTGCTGTTATTTCAACAGAAATAACAAAAAAATCTCCTGAAGATCCTTGTGCCAGTCGCCTCTAGAAGGGCTCTGAGATGCCAGGCCTGGCTCAGCCTTTTGGTCTGGGATACCAAGATTCTTTTGGAGCCAAATTCTCTGATTTTCAAGCTTTGCTTGATAATAACGGAGATAGGCTGGCTGGGCTGGAGAATTCCTGAGAAAGGTTTTAATTGCCAAACCCTCTCACTGCTGCCTTAAATGGTACTCGTATTCTGTGGCTTTTTTATTCTAAATGCAAACAGAGCTGGGTCAGGTGAGCAGTAATTGAATTGTTAAATGCTAATCTGCATATTAAAACCAGAATACGGAGTGGGACTTGCATTCTGCTGGTTTTGCACTGGCTGAAAGAACCGTTTCAGGCCCATTTTAATCAGCATTGTGCATTCTGCCTCACCAGGACATGCCTAGATGGGAAATGGATTTAATTAGGGTGGCTCCCAAGAAGCCCATTAACCTAATGAGGCTTCACAGCGGGGGGCTGCTACTTAATAAGAACAATAATTGCCTTTGACTGGAATAGCTCAGGTGATGAACTGGTGCCCAGGTCTCCCTCTGCCTCGTGCTGCTGCTTTCTTTTCCTTTCTTCAACTGTATCTCCCGAGCTGTGAGAGATTTGTTTCATCAGTTTGTCAACCTGACGGGGGGAGATGTGAAACACGGGGTAATTCGAGCAGGAGGCCTAGCAAAGCCGAGCCTAAGAAGGTTGGGAAGGGCAGTGTGCGAATCCCTGCCTCTCTGGGAGCAGGGAAAATGTCCTGGGGATGGTGCTTCAGTCCTCTCCCGCTTCCCAAAGGCCGCAGGAATATTTGGGCTACCTCTCCTCTCAATTAAAAACCAGATGGCACAACTTAATCTGAAAGGAACGATCAGAGAGGAGCGTGGGGGGAGCAGAGGACAGCATGAGCCTGAAAGAGGAGAGGGGTTATGCAAAGTGACATCCAGAACCATTTGAACTTTGCCTCTGTCACAATTTGAGTCGAGCCCAAGCTTCAGATCAAGTTCATGTTTAATGAAGTGCATAAAAGAGATCTGTGTGGGCCGCTAAGCACTTGTACAAATCCAGCCTGGAAAACACAGACAAACAAACTGGAGTGACCCTGCAGGGATAATAAAACATTCCCCTTCTCCCAGACTCCCTGAGGCTGCCTCAGGCATTCCCAATTCCCCTGGAAACAGCCAGGGCTGCAGGGACCCTCCGAGTTCCCCTGCAGGGAGTGCCTTAATCCGGGTGGAATTCCACCCTAAGCCTTGGGAATGCTCCTGGTTAATGGCAGAGCAGGGCAGGCTCCCTGTGCCTGTGCCCGGGGCCTCGGGATGGAGAATCTGTCCCTGTGGCACTTGGGATAGGGGATCTGGTTTGACTCTGTGGGATGCTTCATTCCTTTGTTGTTGTTGTTTTTTTTTTTCTTTCTGAACCAGATTACAAAGATTCCAAGGAAAAGAATAAAATGGAAATCCTGTACATCCTGGTGCCAAGTGTCACCATTCCCCTGGCCATAGCCTTGCTCTTCTTCTTCATCTGCATCTGTCGCAACAACCAGAAATCCTCGTCCCCTCCAGTCCAGAGGCAGCCGAAACACGTCCGGGGGCAGAACGTGGAGATGTCCATGCTCAACGCCTACAAACCAAAGGTAAACCCACATTTCTGCTCCCACGGCCAGCGCTGAAACGTTCAGGTGGTTTCCAGCCTGTCATTTGTGTGATTTTGGTGAGGGTTTTCTCAGTGGTGGCAGCACGTGCTGGACCAAGGGGGTAATTCCTGTGTGTCCGTGTCCCTGGGGAAATAACGGAGTTTTTGTGTGATAAAGCAAGAAAGCGCCTCCTGAAGCAACTCTAAAACACCTCATTTAAGTGAGAGAGTAATGCAGGTAAAGATGGGATTCAGCATTTCCTCGGAGAGCTTTTCACGGCTCTGCTCAGTTCATCTGTCACCTTTCACTCAGCTAAAATCACCTCTGGCAAGATTTGTTCCTTGGGTTTTCATTTCTTCAGTGAAAAGTAGAAATGACCAAAACAGCCCCCCCAAAAAAAAAGCTCTGCCTGCAGCACAGCTCCTGCTGCTGCTGTTTGGCTTCACCCACGCTCAGGAGGAATTTTTTCAACCATTTTGATTGTGATCAGCCTCCTGCTCCTGATTTCCTGGTGGGATGTGCAGACCTGGCCGTGCCACCCAGGGCAGGGCTGGAAGTGCCCCCTGGCATCCAGGGGCTCAGGAGTGTCCTGGAAGAGCATTTCCCTTGTGCTTCACACCGTGCTGAGCTCCTGGTCCTCGGGGCCCCCTTCCAACTCCGGATTTTTTGTGGTTCTTCAAGACCTCGATGGGCTTCGTTCGTTTGGAATTTGGTGGGCTTTGTTCTTTTGAAGCACTTCAGAGTGAAAACCTCTAGCTCAATCCCACCGACCTGGTGAATTTATCTTAATTTTCCTTAGAAATTCCCAATTCCAGCTTTCCTGAACAGCTTGGAGCAGTCTTATCTCAAAGTGTTGCTAGCAGTAAAAAAAACATTTTATTAAGTCAGTGTCCAAACTGCATCTTGCATCCAACCTCCTGGAATGTTTTGGTAAATTCAGGCTTGCTTCTTGCTCCCTGTTCTGCTGGGAATTTGGGATTCAATCCTGGCTAAACTGAAGGTAATGGGAATGCCAGCATCCTTTTATTGAGGATGCAATTCCCACCTTTCCCGCTGGAAATTCCACCTGAAATTCCTGCAAATGTTTGCCAATATTGGCCATTCTCTTTCCTTTCAATTTGCAAGCCCTGCGCTGCAAGAATATTAGAAAATTTTCATTTTATTTATGCTAATTTGGGATTTTCCCACTGGGAAAGCCAGCTCTCCCTCTCTCCTCCAGTGTTTTGATTGCCTTTCAAACAATATTTTCAAGGGAAGGAAATGGAATCTTATTTTTAAAATTGATGTCAGCTCTGGGTGAAAACACATTTAAGCTTCAGACTCCCACTGAGGCAGTTGTTTGCTTGGATAAATAGGAATGTTAGCATTTCCTCCAGTTTTAAGGGACTTTAATTGCCTTCAAAAATATAATAAATTAAGGACAATCTTGTCCTGGAGCTGAAGAAGAGGTGGAAGGGGTGGGTTTCCCTCTCCCTTTCCCCTGACCTGCTGCCTCTTGTGTATTTTACACTTCCCTACATTTTGGACACCCGTGTGTGACAAATACTTGTCAAACAAAGGCTGGGCAGATTTACAACTGCTTCAGTCCAAATGAGCCCTTCCTGCCAAAACTTTATGACTTCATTTTCTTCCCCCAGTTTTCCACTCTGCTGGTTCAAACAGACAGACCCAGGCTCAGGTCAGACAGAGGTCATTTCACTTTCATTACTAAAATATAATTTACAATATGCCAGACCTAAACAAGTTTTAGCCTAAAGGATTTGGGTAATATAAACCATCTGTTCCTCAACAATATAGCTAATTTCCTGCCATCACTGTGCAGTCTACTGCTTAAATGGCTCTATTATTATAATTATTATTCTCATTATTATGATTATTAATGCAGTGTTTGTCTAAAAGTCATAAGTGATCAATACAATTAGAATGAATTCACGCTGAAACGGCTTCTTTGCAGGATTATTTCAGATGTCAGGTTTTTTCCCCACATTGCCACTGGCAAGCTGGCCTTGCATGATTTCAGGAATGCAAATCTCAGTGTTTCCACTAATTTACAGAACCGAGATCCCAAACTCATTAACCTTAAATTACTACCTGTGGATTTACTGAGGGCCCTAAATGAGTGGGTTTGGGTGTTACAAGCACAAGTGGAAGTTGGGAATAATGCAGGTTCTTTATGGCCCAGGAGTGAATATCTGCACACCAAAGGGCAATAAATGTTTAAGGTTTGCCTTTCTCCTTTGAGAAACTCACTGTCAGGGTTTCAGGGTGGAACAGAAACAGTGGGGAAAGAAACAGACGCTGCTCTACCTGGAAGGGTTAACAACAAAGTCCAGGGAGAACTGGCTACAAGGACACGGTATTTAAAATAAAATAATTTTTTTTCCTGCTAAAACTTCAGGCCCTGGCCCAGAAAACACTTCAGCACGGATCTCTTAGGGCATGGGAATTGCCTCAATTCCTGCAATTAGTCACATTTGATTGGAAGTACAGAAATGCCCGAGGCCAAATGCCAAGCTGTTGATTGTTCCTGCATATACCTGGACCCAATTCTTGTTGTATCTGACCTTGTGGAGAGGATGGAAAGGAATTCTGGAAAGGAATTCTTTTTGTTACCTTTTGGAGCGCGGTGATCCCGTTTGGAGCCCAGCGTCCCTCGGGCCGTGCCTGGCACCGGCGGGATCGTGGCTCCCGTGCCCACCTCCTTGTCTCCTGCACCGAGAGATTTCGGGGTCAAAAGGCTGCTTTTCACTCCTGACGTGTTATTCTTGGCGTTTCCCTCACAGAGTAAAGCCAAGGAGCTGCCCCTCTCCGCCGTTCGCTTCATGGAGGAGCTGGGGGAATGTGCCTTCGGGAAGATCTACAAGGGCCACCTCTACCTGCCGGGCATGGACCACGCCCAGCTCGTGGCCATCAAGACCCTCAAGGACTTCAACAACCCGCAGCAGTGGGCGGAATTCCAGCAGGAAGCGTCGCTGATGGCGGAGCTGCACCACCCCAACATCGTGTGCCTGCTGGGCGTGGTGACGCAGGAGCAGCCCGTGTGCCTGCTCTTCGAGTACACCAACCAGGGCGACCTGCACGAGTTCCTGGTCATGCGCTCGCCCCACTCCGACGTCGGCTGCAGCAGCGACGAGGACGGCACGGTCAAGTCCAGCCTGGACCACGGCGACTTCCTGCACATCGCCGTGCAGATCGCCGCCGGCATGGAGTACCTGGCCGGGCACTTCTTCGTCCACAAGGACCTGGCCGCCCGCAACATCCTGATCGGGGAGCAGCTGCACGTGAAGATCTCCGACCTGGGGCTCTCCAGGGAGATCTACTCGGCCGACTACTACAGGGTGCAGAATAAATCCCTGCTGCCCATCCGCTGGATGCCCCCCGAGGCCATCATGTACGGCAAGTTCTCCTCCGACTCCGACATCTGGTCCTTCGGGGTGGTTTTGTGGGAAATATTCAGCTTCGGCCTCCAGCCGTATTACGGATTCAGCAACCAGGAGGTCATCGAGATGATCCGGAAGCGCCAGCTGCTGCCGTGCTCCGAGGACTGTCCCCCCAGGATGTACAGCCTGATGACGGAGTGCTGGCACGACCTGCCCTCCCGCCGGCCGCGCTTCAAGGAGATCCACGCCCGCCTGCGCTCCTGGGAGGGCCTGTCCAGCCACACCAGCTCCACCACCCCCTCGGGGGGCAACGCCACCACGCAGACCACCTCCCTGAGCGCCAGCCCCGTCAGCAACCTCAGCAACCCCAGGTACCCCAACTACATGTTCCCGGCGCAGGGCATCCCGCAGGGCCAGCTGGCGGGGTTCATGGGGCCGCCGCTGGCGCAGAACCAGCGCTACATCCCCATCAACGGCTTCCCCATCCCGCCGGGCTACGCCGCCTTCCCCGCGCCCCACTACGCCCCGCAGGCTCCCCCCAGGGTGATCCAGCACTGTCCCCCCCCCAAGAGCCGCTCCCCCAGCAGCGCCAGCGGCTCCACCAGCACCGGCCACGTCACCAGCCTGCCGTCGTCGGGCTCCAACCAGGAGGCCAACATTCCCCTGCTGTCCCACATGGCCATTCCCAGCCACCCGGCGGGGATGGGCGTGGCGGTGTTCGGCAGCAAAACTCAAAAACCCTACAAGGTGGACTCCAAGCAGCCTTCCCTGCTGGGGGACTCCAGCGTGCACGGACCCAACGACTCCGTGATTTCGGCGGAATTGTAAATAGGCGAGGCCTTTGTAAATAGAACTCTTTAGGCTCGGAAGGGGGAGGAAAGTTGTTGGGTTTTTTGGTTTGTTTTTGTTTTTTTTTTTTTTGGCTTTTGGGGGGTTTTTTTTCTATTCAAATATTTTATTAAAGATCCTTTTCTGGTCGTTGGACAGACATTGCAGCAAAGTGTCTTCTGTGAAGTTTCACTGCTCGCCAGGATGGGCAGGCACAACCAGACAGGTCCTCCTGGTGGGAATCCTCAGCCTTGGCCGCCTTTCTCCAAGTGCCACCGACAATTCAAAGAGGGGAAGAGGGAATCTGAGGGGCTTTTTTAAAATAAAAAACATTTTATCCGATGCTTTTTCACAGGTTTTTAAACCTCCAGCGTGGTTTAAATCACAGGGACTTCCTTTTTTTTTTTTTTTTTTTTAAATACTGAAAACCATATTTTAATATTTGTCTCTTTTTTTAGGAGATGCAAAGGTTCGGAGATCTGGGTGTGCAATTTCAGTGCCAATAGGGAAAATACGTGTAAATGTTGCAGTCGAGGATTGTGTGTCAAATGTACGATCTGAGAGCTGAATCATTTACTTCAGGTGGGATTTTGGTCTTTGGTTGAGTTGGGAGTCTGAGCTCAGATTCAGACCAAAAAAATGTCATTTACATGACAGCACAAACGCTGGAGTTACCAGCTTGCAGTCCACAAACCTCATCTGCTGCTAAGGACAGCTGGAGTTCTTAAGGAATTGCCTTAAAGGAAATGAAATTAAAGGGCTTTAATTTCAGAACCTGAATCAGCTTCTTCAAAGATAACATTTCACCATCTAGTCGCTCAAGCAGGAATTTTGTATCCTTTTGTTGCTATGCAACTGTGTAACGGAAAAGCGCCAAACCGCAGTTTTTTATATGACAATCATTTTTCCCAGGAATATTTATTGTGCCATTTCAGTGACTCTGACTCCAGGAACCCTGGAAAAAGGGAGACTCACATTCCACCAGGCAGCAAACCCATCGATAGCAATTGTGTCTAATAATGTGAATTAGTGCTGATTTTCCACTTAGAAATGCACCATTTGTGTCATTAAAAAAAACCCATTCAGGTAGAACCAATCGAGATTCTTCATTTGAAACCACTTTAATGAGTTACACACGTGCTGTGTACGGTACATTTTCCACAGACTCTTCTTTCTATTTTTTTTTTCTTTTTTTTCTTTTTTTTTTTTTTTGTACTGAATAATATTTTTATTGTCCACAAAAACAATCTTTTTTGCTCAGTTGACAATGTTGTATAATAGGACTTTATTTTTATCTTTTTGCACAAAAGTGTGACGGTGTTTTTGTACAGCAGAAGTGAAAATACATCTCTGCGTTTTATATCTTGGGCTGTTTCTTATCTGATTTTTACCCCGATGTAGATGTTCCTGAAATATATTATGGTGATACTCAGCCACTACCTTATACGAATATCTTTCTTTGTTTTCACTGCATGCGTTTAATCACTGTATTACCTGATGATTGAGTTATTAATTACGGGCATTTCAATTAGGCGAGCATGAAGAAAAAAAAAATGTAATAACAAAGGCTATTTTATAATGGAGATATGTGCATTTTTGTATTTCACGTGCCAGAGATGATATTAAACACTGATTATTTTATGCTGCTGTTTATTAAAACATTGTTTTGCCACGAACACGTCGGCTTTTCCTCCATCCTGAAGCACATGGAAGGATCTCCCTGCCCTGGCTCCCAGTTCCCGGGGAAGCTGAGCTGGGATCAGCCAAGCATCCTTGGCTTTAATCAAGAGTTAGGAATTACCTAATCCTTAAGGAGTGGCAGTGGGATCATAAAATAATCCCCCACACACTTGGTGGTTTTACGTTCAAACCACTCCCGGCTCCGTTTGAGGTTTTTCCTTTAATTCAGAGCTGGGTCCTTGAGGTTGAAGTATTTTTAGATACGAACCAGCTGTGAACAGCACACCTGGAAAGCCTTGGGAAGACCCTGCTCTGCAGGGAAAATTGGGAATCCTGAGGCTGAAATCACAGTCTGGCTCACACCTGCTGCAAAGGGAGGTACCCGAGAGGCAGCAGCTCCTCGGGGAGAGCTGAGAGGGAAAACCCAAAGGAGCTGATGAGGTAATGTGGAAAATCAGCGTGGCCAGAAATTAAGGAGTCGCTCCTCAGGTGGGAATGCAGACGTGAAATCCGGTTTTGTGGCGAACAGAGGGAGAGGGAATTTTCCAGATGCTAAATCTTCGTCATCCCTTCCTTCTTCAAGGACACGGCACAGCCAAGGCTGTTGGAAATGCAACATTGGATTGAGGAGCTCTGGAGGATTGGGAATGAAACTCTGGATAAACAGTGTTTACTGAGCTTCAGCCCGGACAGGCTCATCCCCTCCAGGCTGGTTGTGCTGCTGTGGAAGAGAATAAGTATTTGCTGATGTAAAGACCACTGAGGCAGAGCCTGAAATGGGGATTTGCATCCTCTGCTTTCCCACAGAGGAGCGACTGGGCTGGAATTCTGCATTCTCTGGATTGAGGGGAAAAGCCTGTGCAGAAATGGGGGCTGCAAAGCTCAGGACTCGCCAGGATGTGAATTTTTTCGGGAACGCTCGGGAGGGAATCTCTGCTTTGTTTTGCAGGAACAAGGATTTCCAGAAAGGATTGGAAATCCTCGATTCCATTTCCTTGTCCCGTGATCTGCGTTCACCAGGAGAGCCCTGAAACTTCCACCCCGCTCTACCCCCTCCTGCTCCAGGCACGAGCTCCGAGGCTCTGCAATGTGTGTTTGCCTCCCACATCCACCGGCTCTTGTTCCTGCACATTCACCAGCGGGAATTTTGGGCAGGATTCAGCCTCCCCGGCGTGTCTGAGCTTTGGCTTTGCCTCCTCCGAAGGGGTTGAGCATCCCAGAGGAGATGGTTTGGGACAGCTCCCACCGTCCCAGGGTGCTCCAGCCTGGCCCTGGGCACTGCCTGGGATCCAGCTGCTCTGGGAATTTCATCCCAGCTCCTCCCCAGGGAGCAATTCCTTCCCAACATCCCGTTTGCTTCGAGGGATTTGAAGCTCCTCGGTGGCTCTGGTGTGAGCACAGGGGTTATAAAGCAGAGTCCCGAGCCAGCAAAAAGAGGCACTTGAACACAGTTCCTCTAAAGAGCATTTTTGCCCAAAAAGCACAATATTTTTTCAAAACCACTAGACCAATTTTTTAAAAAAAGGGAATTTTACATTTGCAGAGAAATATGACAGCATCTTCCTCGTGTGTTACCATATTTGAACCCGTGTTTCTTCATGAACTCATGGCTCTGTGGTCAGGAGCTGGTTCTGCTGCAGAACATCCACGGAAAAAGCAGGGAAATCCCCTTTCCATGGGAGCCTCTCAAAGACGTGATATCTGTGGGATCCAAGCAGCAATTTTTATCTTGCTGTGGGCTTTTATGGGGGCAGAGAGAGAATATTGCCCCCGAGTTGGTCACTCTCCAGCCCATCGTGTTTCTGCCTGTTTGATCTCCCCCAGATTGAAGCTCAGCCCACTGCAGGACAGTTTATATTGCTGAGGTAATAGAAAATTATTAAAAACAGAGAGAGAAACAATATTGGGGCTGCACATCAAAAGCTCTTTGAGACAAAGGAGGGAAAATTGACTCGAAACTGGAATTATTGGAAGCATCTGTGGTGTCCTTTATTGCCCATTTTCCAGCGCAACACATTTGGGAATGGTGTTGGGCTGGTTCTGGGCCCGAATTTGCTGAGTTTCACCCTAAACCCTGTGGTTTATCAGCTCCTGCACAGGCAGCAGCAGCTCCTGGTAAATGAATTTTGACCTTGAGACACGAAGAAGGATTCTGCAGCGCCGTAACCTTCAGCTGTGTGGAGAATTCAGGTTATTTTAATGCAAGGGAAAAGCAGAAATCTCTGATTTGTAAGGAACACGTGGGTTTATAAACCATGAGCGGTGCAGAGAGCGGGAGCTGCGTCTGTGGGAGCTGTGGGGAATATCTGTGTGAGTCCAAGGGGCTTGGAGGGGCAATCCCAGCACGAAGAGGTGGAGAGGAGCCCTGCGGGGAGGATGTGGGGTGGTGCTGATGGGTCCATCCCCCCCATCCATCTGTGCTGGCACCCAGAACCTCCTGAGCTGCTCTCCCAGCCTGGGCAGCAGGAGAGGGGGAATTCTGCCCCTCTGCCCCTCTCGGGTGAGGCCTCACCTGCACAGCCCCGGGGCCAACGTCAGCAGGAGCTGGAGCTGCTGGAGAGAGCCCAGAGGAGCCCCTGGCAGAGCTGGGGGGGCTCACCCGGAGAGGAGAAGGATCCAGGGAGAGCTCAGAGCCCCTGGCAGGGCCTGAAGGGGCTCCAGGAGAGCTGGAGAGGGACTGGGGACAGGGCATGGAGGGACAGGACCCAGGGGATGGCTGGAATGCTGAATTCCAGGTTCCTGCTGGAATGACCATTCACAAATCCGTGTCTGAACCTCTCCTGCTCCACCTCTGCCCTCTCTCTGCTTTTCCACACATTTGGGAAGCTCTTCTGCTTTGGAAAATACCCACTAATGATATTGCTGGACAAGGAGGAGCAGGAAATGGAATCACTGGATTTTTAACGTGACTGCAGGCAGCGATGCTGCCCTGTCCCTGTGAAATGAGGCATTCCCTCTTCTCCCAGCTGCTTGTGGAGCTGGATCATCCCAGGAACTCCCAGGAGGAGTTCGGGCTGCTCAGAGAGCAGCAGGTCCCAGCGGGATCAATTCCTTTCCATCAGGAATTTTCCCAAATATCCACCCTGCCCTCCCCTGGCCCAGCCAGAGGCCATTCCCTCCCCTCCTGTCCCTGTTCCCTGGGGCAGATCCCAAATCCCGCCCTGGCTGTCCCCTCCTGTCAGGAGTTGTGCAGAGCCAGAAATTCCTCCTGAGTCTCAGAGAAGAATTTGTGAATTCCTGAAGAATCAGAGCAGAGGAGAACGGGGCAGGGAAGAGCCATGGGGATAAGAAATCTTGGGAACAGCAATTCCTGGGTCACCGGGGCGGTGCTGCCGTGTCTCCCTCCAGGATGAGAACCACGGGGCACCTTCCAGGTAGGATTTGCTGCTTCTGTCCATTTTATCAGGGGATTTGCCATCAGCATTTGCGGAAATACAAGAGGAAACTGCGGAGCTGTTGTTCCAACCTGGCCATTAAATGTCCAGAAGTCTTAGACAAAGTGAGACATTTTAACATTCCTGCCAGGAGAGATTTATTCCGCATAGAAAAATTGGAATTTATCTGAGAAACCAGGCAAACACCCCAGAGACAGAAAGCCTGTGTTGTTTAAAAACACAAGATATGCAAGGCAAACAGCATCTGGTCCCTTTGGTGCCAAGGCTGCTTTATCTGGGAGTTCCACAGGGGCTGGATGTTCTCCCCTCGTGCCATGGATCCATTTGGGAAGCCACGGATTGGCCTCCTCAGCAGCTCTGAGAAGAAACCCAATATTTCACCTGTGGCCAGGTGAGGAAACAGATGGAGATTTGTGTCTTCTCTGCTGGCAAATAGAAAGATTTATTTACTAAAATCCAAACTGCTGAGCCGGGATGAGCAGGCTCTGGGGCTGCTCCCTTTGCGGGCAGGAATCGTCCCCGTCCCCTCCTGTGAGATGCTGCAGTGGCTGGGCTGGAGCTGTGGCCAGCACTAATTTCCACATCCACCGGGGCAGGGTTTCCTTTGATCCTTGGGATTTACACTCCATTATCTCCTGGGAGTCAGCTGCTCCAGGGGCAAGGCTCCACCAGCTCTCTGCACTTCAAAAAGGGCTTCAAGGCTGCTGATAATTTCACTTTTAAGTTTTCTGGCCTCTCCTGCCGACTGTCAGTCTTGATCAGGAGTGTGGAGATGAGTTTTAAGATGGGTGATAAAGTGTTTTATTTACTGTCCTCTGGTTTTGTTGGGATTGGGGGTTTTTAGGAGAAATTAAAGCAGATTTTTTTTTTTTTACTCTTAGCCTTTCTTTCTGTCCTCGTTCCCACCAGGTGAAAATGATCCTCTCCCCTCCTGAGGATATCCCTCCGTGTCTGCAGGATTTTTCCAAACAACTTCGTTTTAATGAGGAGTAAAAGGAATTGTGGAGTCGTGTGTCACTCCTGGCTCTTTCCTGGGAATTAGAACAGGAGGAGGGGAAATGGAAGGAGTGAGAAGATCATGGCCAGATCCAAACGAAGCGCTTACAGTGATTATTGTGGGCAGCAAGCAGCGCTTTGGAGCTGGGTAATTGCACTAATTAGGAATGAAATCAGGGCTTTGAGCGTTTGTAGAGCCTTGGGTGTTCTGGTTTCTATAGGGGATAATTTCAACTACATTGGCAGAAAATGCAGCCAACGGGCAGAGCAGAAAGGGGGAAAACCAACACAACTTTATTTAGGGAAATAGTTTTGCAGTGTGTTTTAAAGAGTCAGCACCCAGAAGGTAATGTGTCTGGTTTTAAAATTATTATTTATTAATAATTACCAATATTTTAAAAGAATTTTAAATATTTTTAAGAAACAAAATCAACACATTCATTATTAATAAATCAATGTTAAGAATTATTCAGACTTCCCAAGCCATTCTAAAACCTGCTGAGCCTGTAAATTGGAACATTGAGTAAATTGTAAGGAACGAGAAGCTGAGTTTGGAAAGCAAAAGCTGGAGTGGGGAATCAGACCCAGCGTCCTGGAGGTCAGAGCTGAGGTAAAACAGGGATTTGGGAAGTGCTGGTGTTTCCTTCCTGACACCCCAGCTGGGCTCTCCAGCCCAAATCCAAATGACCAGCTGGATTTCAAGGGAATAAAAAGAGAAAAAAACCCTCTGTCCATTCAAAACCCCTCACCCAAGAGTCTCCTCCTGCTCAGGTATTGCTGAGGAATGGAGGGGAAAAAAAACCCAACTTTTTTTCTTTTTTTTTTTTTCCCCAACAGGAGGTGCCTAAAATTCCCCCAGAGATGCCCATTCCTGCTTTTCCTTCCTGGCCAGCCAGGAGGGAGGAAAAGCTGGAGGGAAACCTGGGGACAGAACTTCCCTCGCATGGCTCAGCAGGTGACAGCAGCAGGGAGGGATCCCAGGTTTTTGTTCCAGTGGCACAAAATGCTCAGAGTCCGGTGATGCTGTGAAGGTGGTGAGGCCCTGGAATGGTTTTCCCAAAAAATCAGCCCTGGAATGCCCAAGGCCGGGCTGGAGGGG